>CM076569.1:682074429-682339093 GCA_034641835.2 Pinus albicaulis | reverse complement strand
GACTACCAAGGGGTCTATCCACCAATTTTATAACCCAAATTAGAATAACTTGGATTCTTCCATTATTTATACAACTGGATATATTTTATTTTCATTCTCATATACACAATGGAAAACTCGTTCATTTCTCATATTACCAGTAAGATTTTTATACACACAGAGAGAAATATCTTCAAAATTAATTTTTAGAGGATTGTTCATTTCAAAATTTGAGGATCTCCGAAGGCAGAATAAGATTCGATTTGCAAGTATGGTGTTCAAAAAAGGAAAAAAAGGTTAAAAACAAACATGAAGGTGTAGAGAACTCAGTTCTAAAAGGAGTTTTGACAAAATATCTTTCAAAGAGGGTATTTTGAAAAGTCCAGATCACATATACAAAGAAGAGAAAAAAGACATGAGGGTCTTGAGATCCTTTTGTACATAGTTAAACAAGAAGCTTCAGCATCGGAGGCCAGAGTCATGGGTACATCAGCAGGGCAATCATCATACATAATCAGAAGGTCAAGGATACAAAGGCAAGCATGAGGACATGCTTGAGAGTAAGCAAGGGGGAGATTGGCCCTCGTTTTTAATTAAATCCACCTAATTATCATCCTTTTACACTTTATACCATCCACATATGACCTATTTTAACCTTATTATACATATTTAGGCAAATAAATTATGCTTTTCAATTTTTAGAAATTTTAGTAAAAATTGGGTTTTAAGAGTATTTTTGGATAGAAATGGAAATTCCCGTAATGGCTTCATTGATGTCATACTTGCAGGATATCTAGGCAGCAGCTAAGCACATATTTAGAAAGCTTGGGAACTAAGAATGGACGAACACCTATTGGTTCAGTCAAACTGAGCTAAAATAGGCCCGGTCAATGCTGGTCAAACATGACCTATTTTTCAAGAATCCATAGAAAATATGGCATAAATAGTATATTATGGGATTTTTCTAGATTTGGTGTAACTTTGAAAATAATAATAAATAGACATGTCAACAAATTCTTGAAAATGAGCTAATGTCAATAATTTTTTTTTGAGTCACTTCATATAGGAATAATTAAAGGAGATGACACACAAAGGAAACAATTTTTATGCAGGAATGGTGCTAAGTTTTTAAGGGTTGAAGACGATCTAATGCAAAAGTGATTTTTAGAAATCACAATGAAACATTCTTCAATGGATGCCTGAAGGAAATAATTCTTCACTACACATATCATGACATTTGCTGCTACACATAAATCCTTTTGCATCATGATTACTCACTTTTTTCCTTCCAAGCACCTTAATCATCCCTATGTTGCAGTCCATCTTCCATTTCCTTATCCCTCATGACTTCATACATGCCTATTTTTCTGAACAACATACATAATTTCCTTCTTATTTTTCAGTTCATTTTTCCTTGTCACTAAAAATCCCAAAGCTCTCTTTCCATGATTACATTGCCCTACCATATACACTGCTTGATTTTGAGATATTTTCATCTATAGTCCTACCAATCATTTTGAACAAACTCATGTTGACTGATGTGGGATTCCTTAAGGCCCACCTTTCAACAAGTCTCGACCCATCGACTTCAGCACCTTATCTGGGATAGATACTAGAGTCATCATTAGTACCTTGAGGCTTGTATGCCCTAATGACATGTTCTCTCACCGAAAATCATGGGAATACATCAATGTCCCTTGATCGTTGGATCTTGCAAGTGGCTCGACATCAGATCATTTATTCGCACTTCACAAGATGTACTAGGGTACCTTGGCACTCATTGACATCAATGGTGATTTTTCCTCGCATTGGTTAACGCCATCCATTAATGGTCGATAATCCAATGACTTCTTTTCATGCTCGACACTGATACATTCATTCGCATGACTAGAATTGTACCATCATATTTTTGAAGCGGCTGAAGACTATATATTTTTCATGTCTCCATCAGCAGTTGCGACAACATTCCTTCAGCCATATGAGAGTATGACAGTTCCACTTTCAGACATCATCTTCATTCATACAACCAAGCAGCAGTACAGATTCCTTCACTTCATCTAGCAGCAATACTTCAGATTCCTTCACTTCATTCAGTAGCATGATATTCATATGATCCAACACCATGATATTTTTCTGATCTAGCAGCACGACATATTCTCTCATGCAAATCAGCATGACATCTTCTAGATCCATAAGCGCCATCAACTACATTTTTCATAGTTCATTAGCATTTTGGGTAAGTGAAGGTATTTTATTTTCTAATTTTTAATCAAATGATTTTCTTACATGTTGAAAGTAAATGAATTTGGAAAATTCCCTCGCCATATTACATTATCTTTCACCTTTTTCGTAAACATAACACATCTTCAGTTTGGGGGGGGGGGGGGATATTCATAACCATTTCATTCCATTCATCACCTCACATATTATATACCAACATGACTCTTCCAAACTACACTTCGTCACAATTGATACATTGATATCTATTTTGGCATGATTCAAAAATATGAGAAAGGGTTTTCTTATGTATATTAATGACTTATAATTTCCAGTACATGACTTATCATTTTCAGTACATGTTTTAAAAAAGAAAAAGAAAAAAAAAGAAATGTTGTTAACACAAGAACCAACATTTGTTATATTCATGTTTGTTAACACAAGAACCAACCACAAAAAATATCAGTTGCAGCCCATGTATTTTACATCCTGGAATGATACATTGTTAGAAACCAAAATCATGCAAAGCCAAAAGTTTTTATCCATGCAAGGTTGCATGAGGACATGCAACGAGTTTAGTTTGGTGGTATGTTGGGTCTCGTAATTGTCACATTTTCATCATGTTTGTCCTCACAATTTCTCACATCCCATCACCTCATTTAACCATTCATGATACCATTTCCATGGGTTCACCTCATTATTTTCCAATTTATTTATTTTTAATATTATTAGAGAAAGTATGATTAATTATTGGAAACTTGACATATTTCACTAATATCTTAAATGTGGATGAGCTTTGTAAATGTGTAGGATTATTTGGAAGAATTATTCAAAATCCTCTTGAATAATTCCTCCTCTATTTCAATAATTCAAAAAATAATTGTTCAATATTATTCTAAGGAGAAGATCATGGAGATTTCAAGGAGAGTATTATGGAGATTTCGAGGAGAAGATCATGGAATATTCCAAGGAGAAGATCATGGAGATTTGGATAACATATCTTGTCCAAGATTTGTGAGATATGAGTGAGGATTTAAAGGGATCATATTTTGTAATTATAGGGATATTGGTTGAGAGAAAAGTGGATTTTTAATTCATGAGTTGCTTATCTTGTTTTCAAAGAACTCATGTATAAATAGGAGTGCTCTTTCTCCAAGTAGAAATATAAAGATATGGAGAGATAGGATATGGAATAGTATTTTCTGAAGTTAATGGAAGATATAATTTATCATTTTCTTGTGCATTGAATAAGTTCCAGTAGCTGAAAGTACTCTCAATGTACGAGGCAGGGTGGAGGGCACCCCCACACCGAGCTAAGTACACTTCTTAGTTTTCACAACATTTTGCTTATGTTAGATTTATCATTTCATGCTTTCCTGTTTTCACAATAGCATTAATGATAGAATGAAATCAGTAATGAAGGACAACCAGGACCTTTGAACATAGAGCCTCTTGATTATTATTTCATATATCTTAATCTATTGTTTAGAAGTTAGATTTATCATTTCCTTCTTTCATATTTTCACAATGGCATTGATGATAGAATGAAATCAGTAATGAAGGACAACCAGGACCTCTGAACATAGAGCCTCTTGATTATTATTTCATATATCTTGATCCATTGTTTAGGAAGTTAGCCTTTCCTTGAAGTTTTTGTATCTGAAGTAAATTTGATGGTGCAGACAAATCAAGAATGGCTTGAACCTTCAATAGGTCGATTCAAATTCCTTCTTTTGAGACAACGAGTCCAATCAAACGACCAAAACCAACACAAAACACACATTTATGTGGATTGAGGCATATTTTGTAGTGTCGTCAGCATAAAAAGGTGGCTCTCAAATGCATCGGGTGATCAGTCTGATTTCGTGAATGCGCGGGTAAATCATCTAGATAGGGTTGAAAAATGTGCTTGATGTCATTGAAAGCATAATCCATTGCTCTCTGAAAAGTGCCCCCAACGTTATTTATACCAAACGGTAGTTTCCTATAAGCGAATGTGCCCCAGGGACATATGAACGTTGTCTTATATTGATCCTCTGGGCATATATTGATTTGATTGTAGTCGTAAAATCCATCCATGAACGAAAAGATTTCGCACCCAGCACAATCGTCAATAATCTGGTCGATAAAGGGAGTAGGGTAGTTGTCTTTTGGACAAGCACGATTAACATCTCGATAATCTACGCACACTCTGATGGTTCCTTGTTTTTGCATAACAAGAACGATGTTGGAAACCCACTTAGTTAGGAGAACAGGGTAAATGAAACTAGCACACAAATTTTTTTCAACTTCTGCTTTAATGGAAGAAACCATCTTCGGATGAACAGGACAAAGGCGTTGAGGTGCCAACTTGACATCAGGGTACATATTAATAGTAAGTTCAACGATACTAGTATCTATGTCTGGAATTTCCTCGTAAGACCAAGAAAATACATCACGGACCACGAAAGATAGAGAGATATGCTTCGAGTTCTGATGGAGAACAAGATACGGCAACATGAATATTTTCTACAATGCCAGGTTTGGTCGAAATATCGATAGAAATTGTTTCTTCAATATTTGACAAATTTCATGTTGGGTCTCGTAATTGTCACATTTTCATCATGTTTATCCTCACCATTTCTCACATTCCATCACCTCATTTAACCATTCATCATACCATTTCCATGAGTTCACCTCATTATTTTCCAATTTATTTACTTTTAATTTTATTAGAGAATGTATGATTAATTATTGGAAAATTGACATATTTCACTAATATCTTAAATATGGATGAGATTTGTAAATGTGTAGGATTATTTGGAAGAATTATTCAAAATCCTCCTGAATATTTCCTCCACTATTTCAATAATTCAAAGGATAATTGTTCAATATTATTCTAAGGAGAAGATCATGGAGATTTCAAGGAGAAGATCATGGAATATTCCAAGGAGAAGATCATGGAGATTTGGATAACATATCTTATCCAAGATTTGTGAGATATGAGTGAGGATTTAAAGGGATCATATTTTGTAATTATAGGGATATTGGTTGAGAGAAAAGTGGATTTGTAATTAATGAGTTTCTTTTCTTGTTTTCAAAGCACTCATGTATAAATAGGAGTGCTCTTTCTCCAAGTAGAAATATAAAGATATGGAGAGATAGGTTATGGAATAGTATTTTCTGAAGTTAATGGAAGACATAATTTATCATTTTCTTGTGCATTGAATGAGTTCTAGTAGCTGAAAGTACTCTCAGTGTACGAGGCAAGGGTGGAGGGAACCCCCACACCAAGCTAAGTATAGTTCTTAGTTTTCACAGCAGTTTGCTTATGTTAGATTTATCATTTCATGCTTTCGTGTTTTCACAATAACATTAATGATAGAATGAAATCAGTAATGAAGGACAACCAGGACCTATGAACATAGAGCCTCTTGATTATTATTTCATATATCTTAATCTATTTTTTAGAAGTTAGATTTATCATTTCCTGCTTTCCTGTTTTCACAATAGCATTACTGATAGAATGAAATCATTAATGAAGGACAACCAGGACCTCTGAACATAGAGCCTCTTGATTATTATTTCATATATCTTAATCTATTGTTTAGACGTTAGATGTATCATTTCCTGCTTTCATGTTTTCACAATAGCATTAATGATAGAATGAAATCAGTAATGAAGGACAACCAGGATCTCTGAACATAGGGCCTCTTGATTATTATTTCATATATCTTAATCTATTGTTCAGAAGTTAGATTTATCATTTCCTTCTTTCATGTTTTCACAATAGCATTAAGGATAGAATGAAATTAGTAATTAAGGAAAACCAGGACCTCTGAACATAGAGCATCTTCATTATTATTTCATATATCTTAATTTATTGTTTAGAAGTTAGATTTATCATTTCCTTCTTTCATACTTTCACAATGGCATTAATGATAGAATGAAATCAGTAATAAAGGACAACCAGGACCTCTGAACATAGAGCCTCTTGATTATTATTTCATATATCTTGATCCATTGTTTAGAAATTAATTAAGTTAGTTTTATATTTGTAATATGCATTTCTTTAACCATCAATAATTCATATTCTAAATTTGACTATGATTGAAACCCATATGCTTTGGGGATGCTTCTAAGTTCACCAACCTGGATTGATAATTAAATTCTCATGTTAATTTATCCAATAAATTGACCCAACATTTCACTCGGAATTGATTGCATTGATAGGAAAAGAATTCAAAAAGAAATTTTTGATTGATGGGTGATATAGTTCACTAAGATTATTTTCTTCATAATCAGGAAGATGGGAACAATGATAATAATCTTCCCATCGTTCTCCTTATGACATCATGGTTTCCAAAATACTCTCATCTGTCAAGAAATTTGAGGAAAAAGGATCAAATGGAGGACCATAATCTAAGGAATGATCAACCCAAACAACCAACGATGATGATTTCGAATTCGCCACCCAAACCAGATAGATTGATTTCTGTGCTAGCTCAATAGGGCTGGGTGACAAAAATGCATCCAACATAACAACTTCAGAATCACCCGTACTCTTCCTTAAGCTAGATGGAGTGGAAGAGATCATGTAGCAAGTCTCTATACTTGCAATTTTTGTCAACATCACAGGCGGCGGTAATGCAAAGGTTCCCATGAGAGTGGAATCCTTTAAGAGTCCTACACCAATGTTCTGAAGTGCGATTTGGGGTGCGCGAACAAACAGAACACTTCCAGTTACCTGTGAAGTGGATGCAAAGAAGGATAACTGATTGATGACTCTAATAACACCTTTATATGGAAAGGTGATCATTCTAAAATATGTAGAAACGATTGTAGTCATAGCATATACCCATGGCCTTCCAAGTAGAATATTGTAGTCAAGGGGTCCGTCAACGATCTCAACGTCAACATATATTGTTTTTCCCCCTAGTTAAACATGTGTGTTATTGATAATACCGCATGGCTTATATATATGTCCATCGAAAGCTTTCAATGTCGTTGATAATTAAGATAGGCGCGACGAGCCAAGTGACTTCCAACAGTTTAGAGACATAATGCACGTAGATGTTCCCTCATCAATAATAGTACGATGAACAAGGTGATTGAGAACATTTAATTGGATGGATAATTCCAATTCTTTTTGTAATTGCGGCACATATCTTGTATGATTAAAGATTACGAGATTAGAATCAATCGGATCAATTCCACCAATTTCCAACAACAAAGCCTGTTTGTGGGAGGAAAAATTTTGTAATACCTCAAGAGCTGAAATTGCTGAAGGGGATTGAGCTAAATATTCAACTATATTATAATTTTGAGCAGCTCTTTCTCAAGGATTATATGTCGATTTATGAACGACTCCCTTCGATTGCTTGATTTTCAATTCAGGAATAGCAAGTGGCAGTACCGATTCCATAGACGGATTCGTGGTCGAGGTAGTAGGTTTATCAGTCGTCTGAATATCGTAATATTTATTACGCGTTGACACCAAAATATTTGTTGATGGTTTTGTGACAGATAACATAAGCACTTGGGAAAAAAAAGTTGGATCCATAGCAATAAAATTTGTGTCCGGATTCGGAAACGAATTTGTCAACACAGTTGACGCATGTGAAGTCTTAACCATTTTTTAGACTTCAGCGCGGTGAGGACAATCCCAAAAAAAGTGTTCCTAATTATAGATTATGCATGGATAACGAGGTTTCCTATTTCCAGACGATTGATCAAATGATCTTTCCTGCGGGTTAGATGTTTGATTTTTCTTTGATTTCCCTTTTTTCTTACTTCCGGGTTGCTTGTCACTTTTGAATTTTTCAAATGACACGACATTGATTTCGGAAGAAGGCGCAGAATCAGATGTAGTAGTATGATGTAATGTTGTAGTATCGATCATACTGTCTCCAAAATGAGAGTCCTTTGATGGAGGAGGAATAGTAAAATTATATCTCGACGCGTTAGGAATTTTCTCGTAGAGCGTGCCAGATTAAGTATAAATGAAGTCTAAATATTGGGCACGAGCAATAACCTGCTCTTCAGTGACGATGCCACTCTTAGCCACATCCTCAGTTATAGATGGTAACAGAGACTTAATGAACCACTCAGCAAGGAGTTGATCAGGAACAAATGTCTTAACCATTCTACGATGACGACGCCACTCATGAATATGATCAGAAATGTGAGTAGCATTAGTCTGTTTAAAATTAGTCAAGAGTTCGGTTCCAGTTTCATATCGTATGGGTAACTGGAGGTGAGTCAAAAATATAGTAAGTAGGGCAGTGAATTTATCAAATGAAGCTCTAGGTAACTCAATGTACCATTTTGTAGCTGGACCAGTGAGCGTACATTGGAAAAGATGTAGCTAAACAGAGTCATCATTCAGGGAGTTTAATGAACACCACAAATGATAAGTCATAACACGAGTCGATGGGTATTCCCTAGGGTTTCCATTGAACTTAGGAATATCCAAGGGTAATTTATGGGGTATCACTGGCCACCAAGGAGCATAGTTGATTGGATTGTTGGTGAGCTGTTTTAAATCTGGTAACTCTAAAGTTGCAACAAAGGGAAATTGTAGATTGAGGTCAGCTTGAGCATAGCCAGGGTATGATGGAATTTCTTGGGCAACAAGCCTTTGAGAGCCAGCATAAGGAATCTGCTGCTGGTAACCCAGATAGGGGTTTTTTGATAGGCAAACACTTGAGGATTCCGTTCACCAAAAACTCCGGGTACGATACTTCACAGGTTGTATGTTATATTCTACATGATGCCACTGCTAAAGGGGTCTCTCATTTTCTTATCATAATAATCTTTCTTCATTAATTTTCCAAGAATAACCAAAGGATTGGGAAGGCCTTTCTGCCTTAGGACATCAAACTTCATCATGAACCTTGTGAAGGAAACTTCCATATTTTGGCATTTTTCTTCTAACTGTATCATCAAATTCTTTTTAGAAATAACCTTCCTAACTTCTATGATGGTTTTTTTTCTATCACTAATTCCTATTTATTCTAGTTCTTTCCTATTCTTGGAATTAAGGAATTTGATGATTTATTAGCCTCTTCAGGCTTCTTACCAAGTTCTTCTTTTATCTTCTGAATGGCTTCTCTTGCTGCTTTGAATAAATATTTTTGTTCATAGATAACCTGTATGGATGGCCAAATATCATTGACAGATTCTATGATATTGGCCCATAGTTGTTGCTTAGCTTGTGCCATTGGTTTTTTTAGTGTCAGATCTTTCTCTAACTTCTTCAATTGCTCATTCAACCTGTTTTCCTTTTGTTCTTCATTCTTGTGCATAATCTTAGCAAGTTTCTTTTCATCTTCTAGAATTTTCAACTGTTCTTTAAGTCTGTTAATTTCATTTTTCTGAATAGACATGTCCTCCATTTCTTTTACTAATTTACTTGCTCATATATAGGTTGTGCTGCTATTTTTGAAGACTATGTTGCTGAAGTTGGTGATGAGGTGACAGGTAGTGATGTAGCCATTGGGACTATAGGAGCCAATGATTTTGATAGTGTAGAAGGTACAACTATTGTGACTACAGGAATTATAGTTACATGAATTTCTTCTCTGGTATTTTTCTCTTGGACCAACTTGTCCATTTCATTCTCTATTTCTTTGATTTGGGCATTTAATTGAAGAATGAGATTCATCATCTCATCTTTCTGATTTTCATCTTGTAACACTTCCTTTTCCTGAGGATGTTCAGTAGGAGGCAGCTTTAGTTGCTTCTTTAATGCAACAGTGTCTGCATTCTTCTTTTTTATCAATTCATCTACAACTTTTACATTTGTTTGATTATATCCTACTTCAATAATCAAATCTTCCAGTTATTTGATTCTATTATCCTTAGCCTGTGAGGATGCCTTTTCCAATTTAAGCTGATCTTTGATGTTCCCAAGAGTGTTTTGAAGCTTTTGTACACTCATGGATTTATTTTTCATTGTGGAATAAAGCATTTCACTAGCTTTTTTGTGAAATTATATTTGATCAATTGGATGAAGATATTCTGCTTGAACTTCATATGATGACTTTTTGTAATCAGATGATGTTTTGGGATGCTTTACTTTAGGCTGCAGGATGGTCATATGCATCTTCCTAGTCTTATAGTCAAAAGAAGAAATCAATCTGCTCTGGTCACTTGGTGATTGTTTCCAATACTGGTTATATGTATCATTCTTCAAGGCTTCATTTTTCATCTTTATCTCTTTGTATTTCTGCATAATGTCCATTTCCTTCTCTGCTGGTTTGTTGGATGAGGAAATTTCAACACTGTGCTGCTTCTGAATAATCTGAGTGTTAGAAGTTAAAGGTTGATCTATTTCTTCAATCACTATAGGAGGTGCATTGTCCTTTGCTGTTGTATCTGTGTCAATCACTTCTATTGTTTCCACTTCTTCACTGACATGATTTAATTTTGGATTTTTCCTGTACATTAATTTAAATTTGGTTTCAGTTGTAGTCTCTGTAGTGTATGATCCTTCCTCTCTGGTTCTTTTTGAGTTCCTGTCTTCTTGGGCTGGAATCTCTAATATTTGACTAGTATCACCTTGCTTCTTTGCCTCTGTCAAGGTGTTCTCCAACCATTCAAACTGATTGGAGAATTTCTCAATATATGGTTTATTCTCATGTACATAAGGAGTTAGTTTTCATTTAACTCTCAATTTACTTATTACTCCTAGAGGATCATAATACCACATAAAACTTTTACTGAATTTAAACTCATGAAAATACTTTTCAGCCTCTGGACCTGCATCTCTACTGTTACAAATAAAAGGGCCAACATTATTTTTTATTTTGAACCGTGTCTTCATCTTAGCTGCCAAAAAGTTGATTCTATCATAATTAAGGATCTGTCTGATATACTAAAGGGAAAATAAACTCATTGGGAGGTATTTGGGAAGTTTATATGGAATAATATTTTATCCATACACCCTTATCTTTGTATGGTTTTGATACAAGTACCAATGTCCTGTCCTATTATACTTTGACAATTGTAGGACCTTCTTAATTTCCTCACTGATTTTGGGCTGCAAGCTGCTATTCAGCATATTAACTATAGGATGAATAAAATAATCAATGAACTCTGTGTAGGTGGATTGTGTGGAGTATTTTCTGATTAAAGGAGTCCAAAATATGACTGAATGTGGGTTACCTTCAACATCAAGCTTTTGAATTTTGATGGCAAATTTATCTGATTGAAAATACAAAAACATGTGTACTAGGACTAATGAATACTTGAAAACACGTTCTTCAGGAATTTTAACAAGTTGTTCATGAATATTGTTAGCAAGGTGCTAAGAAATTTAAAAATGGTAGCAGGAGGCTAACCATGTGTGAAAGTAGACAAAAAACCTAAGACTGCAACATCAACATGTTCATCTGTAAAATATCCTAGAATGGAAGATAGCATGGAGATGATATGTTCGGCTCTCTCGGAAAAGATTGCAAATGGGTAAGGAGGATTTGTCTTGGGAGTTTCTACATATGAAGGCATGAAAGGCTGAAATATCTAGAACCTCTTGGGGAAGTCTAGATTCAGGTATAACTATGTAAGAGCCTCAATGGACAAAGGGGTTTCATCTGGCCTAGATTGGATCTGGAGCATTTGGTTGATTGCCTATGATGTAATAGTGAATAGAATTTCCTTTTCAGGGTTTATTATGGCTCTCTAGTCTGGGAAATAGCAAGATTGACAGAGTCTAATTAATTCTGGGCACTAAAAATTCTGTGGGAGAACATACTTCGGAAAATTAGATTCCCAAATGAAAACCTCATCTACCTGATCTATGGATTTGTCATGGCTCCAACAGTGGAGCTCAAGAAGGTTAAATTCAGTGACTGTGTCATTAATCTTAAAATATTTTTCAGCTAGGGGAGTGTGTTCTACATCCAAAAATGGGGGTTGTAGAGGATTGATAGATACAATGCTTTTGGAAGTAATTATTTTGTTAAATTTCTTCAATTGATTAATATTTTACTTAGAAAAAACTGATTTAGGCCTTTAGGAGGCCTGATGTGATGGTTTCTCGTGTTTTGGTTGAGTTGGATTGTCAAATGGATTGGAAGCTGAGTGAGGTAGATCTCTGAAAGGAAAAATACATGGCCTAGTGATCCCTTAACCGGCCTATGGATTAAGTTAAAGCCACTGGCCTAGTAACCCCTGAACCGAACTGTGGGTTACGATAAATTCATGATTGTGTGCCTCTGTGGGCCTATGAATCCTTTCTAGTGAATGGCGAGATATACAGTAAAGCCAGGAGGTGGATTTCTCTTACTTGGGCCTAGTAGTCCCAGGATGAGATGTACTGTGAAGCCTGGAGAGTGGGTCATAGTGTAGGGCCTAGTGATCCCTGGATTAGACTATTAATTACAGTAAATCTTGAGAGACTAGGAGGTAGTAAAATTCCTCATGTTGTAGGTGGAGAACTCCAGTAGCATCCATGATTGGTTGGTTCTTTTGGTTAGTTATGAGTCCCACATTCATGCTTGGAATATGGCATAGAGGTGATTGGCTGAAGAGAGATTTGGCTCAACAAATCTATGGTCGCGTAGAACGTGGTAGTGCCATCCTCAATTATTTTTTACATTCATTAATGAGAAGTTAATTTCCTTGGAATTTAATGTGTAAATCCACTAATTTATATGTGGATCCTATGGCTGATGTATCCCTAATTTTTTTTTTGTTATTTTTCTAGTTATGAGCATGTGTTATGACATTGATGATTTATGGCTCTCCTCATGTTTTTATTTGTAAATGAATAAACATTGTATCTATGACCTAATAGATGATAAGGAAAATAATTATGTAAGGGAACAATTCTTCTTAGTGATTCTCAGATAAGTATGAGACCCCTATGTTCAAATATGTTATTTAAGCCTATAGATTACACATTTACGACATGTTTGGCGAAATTCCTGTCATGGCTAATAAGGGCCCAATCAAGTCCTTATTCAAGTATTTTCTTTTGCATCATTAATTTGTTTCGTTGTTATATTTCATGTATGAGCTTGTCATTAAATTTTAGGTAGTGAGCTAGGCTCTAGGTTTGAAAAAGTGGCTCAAATCTTGGGGATGCTGGAACAATTTTGTGGAAAAAATTCCCTGGACGCATGCTTGCATATGTTGTGGGAGCATCCAAAGCCTCCCATATGAACCCATGCCTATACTGTGGGAGCATCCGGGGGTTTGAAATCCTAAAACCTTAGTGAGACCCAAGGTCTGGATACTTGAGTCATTGGGTTGTCTTCTGGGAGTCATGTTGTTGATGTGGAAGGTATGTGTGATGTTTTTCCATTGATTCCACTTCCTTAAGGTAACCTAGGAGGTTGAATATGATCATAGTAACTCTTCATCACATTTTTACCTCAGTTGGCCAGTTACTTAGGTAGATGTGGGATGGGGGTTTTACATCTAGATAATTTGTTCCAACCCAACTCGAGGACTAGTAGCTCAACCCAAAATTTTCGCATGGCTCCAAAGAGTTTTTCCAACCAAGCCTCCATGAAAAGTAACTCAACCCACCAAGGGCTCCAAATCATTTGTCCAACTAGGGATTCCAGGACTAGTAACTCAACCGAAGTTGTTCCAGGGCTTCCACAACGTTTATACAAATAAGGCTCAAGAAACTAATAACTCAACCCACAATGATAAATAACATGGGCACCAATCAGAGAAAAATGGGAAAACCCATAACACCATGACTATCTACGAAATGGCAAGGCTAGACAAAACCACTGTCAATTGAGGCAATCCTCCATGCCAATGACATATCATAACCAAATAACCACATGCATACACTATGCATTGAAAAACAAGCAAGTAAACTATACATGCAACTCAATACCTACAAAGTAATCTAGTTGTAGTTGCTGATCTCGTTGTCCCCTTGCGCTTTCCTACTTTCCTTTGCCTTCTTTATCCAAATCCAACGTGCTCCAATATTTCTCTAAGTTTGCAAGAGTGAGTGAGAGAGAGAGAGAATAGAAGAGAGATCTAAGCTAAAAATGATAAAATATTGTGAACTAATCCTCATAAGACTTTTTATCATTGAGCTTCTATTTTCTTCATTTTCCTCTATTTTTCCTTCAATTTTCCTCACTGAAATTATGTGAACTTTCACCTTCCTTTTCTCCTATTTTCCATTATTTCATAAATAAAATGTCAATTAATGCCTCTTTTCCTTTCAAAAGTCTTTTCCACTTTCCATATCCATTAATTAATCACTAGTGTTCCCTGTCACTATGTTGTTTTCCCAAAATTCGACTTGGAATACTTGTCCCATGACCTTGGTCTTATTTTTCCTTTATTAAATTTATTGCATGGATTTTTAAACAATTCTAAGGAGTTTGGGCATCTCCTTTTGCAGGGTTTTCAGATGGAATAATACTAGTATCACTCACTGAAGTATAAAAAAATGTGGTATATTTCATAATAAGATGTGTATCTTCCCAACATTTCTGGACCTCCTAGCTTCATAGAACAAATTTGGTAGAGGTTATTCCTTTTTCATTCCAAACAAGCTCTGCAGTCTTTGATAGATATATCTCTCCAACATTAAATTGGATCATAATTGGTGCCAACAGAAGAATATGAAACTGATCCTTCAATGAAACCCTTATTTTCATGAACATAAACCTTATCAAACATGTTTGAAATGAGATGAAAATTAGTGTTCCTACAGTTATTTAGATCATTTGTGTTGATATCATGCACATTCTCCATATAAATCCCCCGTGAACATCTCAAAGCACACATTTCACTAGTTTTTGGAAGCCTTGGAGGAAACCATTAATCTCCTCCTCCAGATCCCATGAATCTAGTGCTCCTTGGTCTTCATCCAGATACCATGCTTCGAACCCATCTATCTCTCATTTTTTCTTTTGAATCCGCAATTTTTTTTGCAGTTTCCGCAAAATTTTGTATTTAATGACTTCTGGGTCATGAAAACCATTCTGATTCCATACAAACCCTCGATCTATTTCTCAAAAGGAAAAAGATGAATTCCCTACTTCCATAAAAACGGAGCAGCAAACCCTCGATTGATTTCTCAAAAAGAATCCCTTGCTACTATACAAACCCTTGATTGATTTCTTACTAAGAATACTCTGCATCCATACAAACCCTCAATGAATTCCCTACCCTCGGCTGATTTCTTCTCTCATTTCCCCTACTATCATACAAACCCTAGATGAATGCCCTACCCTTGATTGATTTCTTCTCATGAATAGATGAATCCCCTTTTGTCATACAAATCCTTGATGAATGTCCATGCTATGATCCAGAGAAAAGGTGAACAAAAATAAGTCTTCACTGCCCCGCGCGCCTTTGGATGAAATATAAATCAACATAAAAATATAACACATATTAACCTCTCCTTAGGTGTAAAGAGGGTAATTTAAGACATTTTTTAAGACGATCTTTAAGGAAAATCTAGTTGTTTAAGACAAAATAGTAATTTCATCTTAAAAAATGCCTTAAATTGTCCTTATGTGTAGTAGCAGTTGTAGCATCAACCAACTTATTGTTTCTTCCATAAAATATCCTTTCGCTCAATTCAAATTGAAGTGGGATTGGGATACCCACGCATATGATCATCCACTACTCCAAACTTTCTGCAAAATCTCTAACTTCTCCTTTGTCTGCATTAAATGTTTCCATTGCAAGTAATGACCTCCATGCAACATTAGTAGTTCATGTATCATCTCCCCAGGTAACAACCTACACAAGTTTGAAGGAGCGTTCGCCTTAATTGATCAAATAAATTGGAAGTCGGCCAACAATTTGTAAGAAGATTGAAATTGTTGGTCATGTGTAACGTTTATGATCTAACTTAGAGGGTAAATATCAAAAGGTGGTTGGGTGCTCTTGTGTTGTTGTGCAAGTCTACAACAAAGAAACTGAAGGCTTGAATGCTATTCAAGAATATGTAAAGACACATTAAGATGTGAGGTCTCATTTTTGTGGGTGCTTCAGTTCTGAATCAACTATGTGTTTGTATATTAATTTAAAATATGTGGGATGGAATATTTAAGGGTCTCTAATTTCAGTATTTGGATTACATGGTATGACAATTTTAAACATGGCATGAATATGAAAAAAACAATTTTGTGGTCTACACGCATGTAGACTCCGCCTTTCGTTAATTTTGGAAAAGAGTCCAAATTTGGAAGGACATTATCATTTATAAACCTATAGTAATATATTTTTTATATGCACCATGTCATCACAAAATAGCATATGCAACAAGTTATGAACTAACACAAAGAGAAAGATTTCTCTCTGGATATGACTATGTTATTATTTGCAAATATTCTAACTCTTTAGTTATCTAACTTTTAGTAAGTTCAGTGGAGCATTCTCAGTAGAAGTCGACACCTTTAATTTGTTGAGATTTCTTAATAAAATGGACAGAATTCCTGAGTGATCATAGTTGCTAAATACTTTAATACACTCCATTTTTCATGATACAGTCAAAATCAATAGGGTCAACCTCTCTAATATTCAAACCTATGTACAAGAAGCACTAGAAAATATTGAGTTTCTACAACTCGAATCTCAACGATATCAAGATGAGATAAAACAATGTAGTCATCATTCTGAAATGGTTTTTTGTAGAACAATTCTCTGTTTTAATTTAAGATATACTCCCGCTAGCTGCTAGAAATTGATCAAATCAATGAATTTGAGGTTAATCCCCATCAAGTGTCTATTTCAAAAGAAATTTTTCATAAAGATGTATAATTTTATGCTACATTTCCCAAGCCAATCATTAGACCTTAGGAAGAAGTTGTCAACAATAGGAACAAAAATGGTCTTGGATATGACAAGGATCTGTCCTTTCATATTCTAGACTATTCCAAGCCAATTCAGTTTCTAGGTGTTGGGTTTCTTCAATTTAGCTCAATTTAACATGCTCCTCTTCCACAACCACAGATTTGCAAATGTCAACATTGTAATCAAGTTGGCCATGTGAAATATTATTTTTTTGATCTTCATCCATGTGAGCATTGTGGTAAGGACAATATTCATTCAAACAGATGTTCCAGAAACAAGCCTCCTGCACTGTTACAACCCCAAATTTAACATGCAATTAATTATCAACACAAAAACTGTTTAACTAATCATCATAGAAATTTTAGAAACATGAGCAAGACGACTTACCTGTAATGGTGATATTCCTTACTTGATACTCCAAAGTTGAACGCTATCTGAATCTTGCTAACTGCAACAAAGTTTTGAGGAAAAATCTCCACCCAACTGTAGGCTCAACTGTATGTAATATGTCCACAACTGGCCACCCCCGAGCCCTCAATTAACGTACTACTACCAAGGTATCCTTTGTGTCACAATACCATTCTCTCCAGAGAATGGATGAAAGAATGATCCATGAATCTTCCTCGATGTCTATTAAATAGAACAAACAATGGAATGGGAACCACATGCACCCATTCACTGTGTCAACATGCAACCTTTATTTCTTTATTTTAAGTTTTTACTTAATTTAGTGTTTCTCTTAGTTTAATTTACTTTTTTTTAACTTTACTTATTTTTATACTTTCTTATTTTAACTCTCTTAATTTATTGCTATTTTTTCTTTTCTTAATTAACTCTTAACTTCACTTATTTATTTAGTTTTTAGGACTCCAGTTTATTATTTACTATTTTATTTAGAACTCCAGTTATGGTTTACCATTTTATTTATTATTTTTATTATTCTCTTGAATTATTAATTTATAATCTTTAGGGGACATTACATACTCCCCCTCTTCAAGGAACTTCGTCTCAAAGTAAAGTATTTAATTATATTATATTATTTATTTAGTTATTTATTACTTCACGTGTGACCAACACCCTCTACTGAACTAGTATAACTAGTAAGCATCGAAAGTTCCCACAACAACCGAGAAATCTCAAGGAATCTCTATCCTTTTTCCCACTTTTGGAACTAGGCATAAGCCTCCTCGGTCTGTACCATAGCCAATGTTGGCCCCAAGGCTCGTGCCTAGCTCACACCTCATCTTCCCCAACGTAGGCACCCGGCTCAGTAATCCATGTAGTAGTACTCCAGGCATCTCACAAGGCTATACCACTCCCTCCACACTCACTAAGGTGCACAACCCCAGGCATCGAAGTCTTACACCCACTTCCAGACTTCAGCGTCCCAATCAAATACTAGGCACTTGGCCTACAATATCAGGCCCTTGGCCTCCTCAAGATGGTACCACAACCCTTCAAGAGCTATACAAGACAAAGGAACCACTGGCATATGTAGTGTTGATTGAGTTTGTCCCTAACCCATATGGTGTTACATATTCTCCCTTGTAGGTATGGGCTCCCACGAGATCATCAAATAAACAGGCCCTCTCAGCCCATTTGTGGATCTCCTACCAATCACCACATCTCAACATCCATCCAATGCATTAGTTATAATCATAAAATCATATAAAATAATCCACATGCAAACTCTTGCATGTCATCATGATAACATAACATCATTGTTAATAACCACATCCTAAAAATTAGAGAACTACATACTCATGTATGTCACAATCTTTATTGATTCCACATTCTTCACATCATGAAATACCATCATAAGTTATAACGTCAACATATATGAATCATGACATCACATAATAAATGAACAAAATGCCAATATATATCTAGGATCATGAAACCTATGCATATCTTATCCATCATTAGCACCCAACATCATTATCATAACAAATAAATAAATAAGCAACATGTATGCATAACATCATTAATCTCTCATAAAAACTATGTCCAATTTCCTATTTTTACATTATAATGGGTTGTACAAGTCATACAACCCGATTCCAAGATTACCTTATTGCCACCTATATTGATTAAATTAAGACTTAACATTTTGTCACGTGTCCTATTGTAGCATTCTACGATTCAATTTTAATATACCCTAGTAATATGATCCTATTACATCAATGTATCTTAAATTTTCACAAATTTTTCATGCACCTCATTCTCCTCAATTATTCATATACATCTATAGGTCACATTCATGTCATATTTGATTATTTCATAAAGAAACTACATTTTTTGAGGATATTATTAAAAATCTAATAAATATTATTTCTTACTAATAACACATCCCTTCAATGGCCATCAAGATTTAATAACAACCCCAAATTTAATATGCAATTAATTATCAACACAAAAAATGTTTAACTAATCATCATAGAAATTTCAAAAAAAAGAGTAAGGCGACTTACTTGTAATGGCGATATTCATTACTTGAGACTCCAAAGTTGAACGTTATCTGAATCCTGTAACCGCAATAAAGTTTTGGGGACAACTCTCCACCAAACCGTAGGCTCAACTATATGCAATCTTTCCATAGCTGGCCACCTCCGAGTCCTCAATCAACGTACTACTACTAGGGTATCCTTTGCCTCACAATACTTTCTCTCCAGAGTATGGATGAAAGAATGATCCATGAATCTTCTTCAATGTCTATTAAATAGACCAAAAAATGGAATGGGAACCACATGCACCCATTCATTGTTTCAACATGCAACCTTTATTTCTTTATTTTAAGTTTTTACTTAATTTAGTGTTTCTCTTAATTTAACTTACTTTTGTTAACTTTACTTATTTTTATAGTTTCTTAGTTTAATTCTTTCTTAATTTATTGCTATTTTTAGTTTTGTTAATTAAATCTTTCTTAATTAAATCTTAACTTCACTTATTTATTTATTTTTTAGGACTCCACTTTATTATTTACTATTTTATTTAGAACTCCAATTATGGTCTACTATTTTATTTATTATTTTTATTATTCTCTTAACTTATTATTTATTTACTTATTTATTTAACTATATTATATTATTTATATATTATTTATTATTTTATAACTATTAAGGAACATTACATGCACGAACAAATATTCACCTTGGATGGATCCCTTCTTGGCAATGGGCTTCAACAAATAATAAGATATTTCGGTCATACTTCAGAGTTCATTGTTGAGTATTAACATGTCTTGTAGTTGAGATTTCTTTATCTTATCACCTTATATTTGATGGGGGGGGGATTGATGGCCAGCTATTAGATTTGAAGCCAAATCAAGCGAGCTTGAGCCACAACCTGAGCTTGTTGCCTACCCTACAAACAAAGTTATCCATACCTAGATTCAAATTTGTAGCCAGAGACAAAGTAAAGCACCATGAGTATGCTTTTTGGTTGGTGGTATTCCTTAAACCACCGCTGGTTGAGACCTCAATGGTCTCCCTTTTTAGAACATTAGGGAACACTTCCACTAACAGAAGACTTCAACCTCTAGCTAAATTCAGAATTATTCTAGGAATGCATAAGTGTTGCAGAGTTGGTGGTTTGCCTTAAACCACCACTGGTTGAGACCTCAATTTCTCCCACCTTATACCATCTTCTTGGACTCATATACACCCCTTTGGATTAAGGGTGGGGATGTTGGACACCTAATCCGTTAAGGGTTATGGTGTGGAATGTGAACAATCATTGGAGTCCAAACGACCTCTTTGAATATGAAACCAAGGGTTATAAAACAAGTATTAATATGCACAACTTTGTGAATAATATTCTTCTCACGAGTTATCCTAATTTTTTGCATTATTTTTATGTGAGTTTAACATACCTATTATCGAAATTTGCAACTAATAGAGAGCTCTTAGAGGAAGTAGACAAGTTGACTATAGTCATCCTTATTTAGGTGCTCCAATACCAAGGTAAATTTGTGATGAGACATTGGTATCCATAAGCTAGCTATAAATTTGTGGTGGGAGATTGACATTTTTAAGCTACCTGCCAAAGATCAAATTGTGGTTGCAATTGTTTTTATACTTTTTTTCATAAGAAATCTTCTAGAGACTACCCAAATTCAATAAGACTCAAAACTATTAGAATAAAGTTTATCATATCACTTGGTGAAGAAGGTAACAATCACTTTTCACAACCATCCAAAATAAATTTAATTAACATGTTTTTATTATAAATTAATATCTTATACCAAATTAAATTATAATTTTAAAATTGCAAACATATAATGTTTAATTTAAAATTGTGAACATGTAATCTTTAATGTTTTAGTCTACACTACTTTTTTGCCTTGAAAATCATGGAAATTTTGATAACATTTTAAGAAAAATCTGCAGGAAATTTTGTAAATCAGGTTATAGCTATCAAACTTCAATATTTTGGGTGCCCTAGAGGTTTTTGATAGTGCTAAATCCATTTCCACCATCAAAAACATGATTCAAACACAAGATTTCTTAATTTTTGTTTGCCTAGATTCCCCCACTTTTGACCATTCCAGAAATTTTTTCGCCTCCGAATAAAACATGAAATGCAGTTTTAATTAGGCTTCAGCCTTTCAGAGATATTCTCATGTGGCCTCGTCGACCACAACAAAATCTGTAAACGTGTCAAGCTCAGCCCTAGCTCAACATAATGGGCAAGTCAAATGCTACTCAAGGCAAGGAATACTCGGGTTGCACCTTATCCTTATTTGAAACCTGATGAAACCGTCTTGCTACTATATTTTCAACATCTAGTTAAAACACCAATAAACAAACTCTACTATATTTTCAACATCTAGTTAAAACACCAATAAACAAACTCTAAATACAGTATTTATAGAAACATTTTTTTGTCAAGAGAAAAAAGTGAGATGCCAAAATATTTTATGAATTTATATTGATTTCTGGAATATTTTGAGATTGCAGATGGACAAAGTCAAGATATCAAAATATTCCTAAAAGCTATAATCTATTTAAGTTAAAGATTTCACCAAATTAATATATAAATAAATTTCAAATAAAACATTAAAATTTATGTTGATTATGGATTTCTGAACTATTGTGAGATTCGATATGGACAAAATCAAGATATCAAAATATAATTTCACCAAATTAACATATAAATAAATTCCAAATACTTTTTCTTATGAATGGCACGTAGTTAACTCCAAAAAAACCATTTTAAGTGCTCATTATAATCTTATTATTCAATCTGTAATGCAAATATGGGACCGAAGGAGATAGGCTAAATAGTACACAACTCTACCCTTCATATTCTACTTCGAGCGCTCTTATCATGTCTTCAATAGCACACACAGAAGACCCCTTCTTCCCATCTTCATCTTCTTCATTCACTGCCTTCATGGCTGCTTCTCTTATCTCCTTCGCTCTCTGTCTTAGTTGATTTCCTTTTTCTTCCCTCATCAACATTCTTACACTTCTCTCCACCCTTTCCCGTTTCAGCTCTCCTTCTTTCCCACTCCACATCTCAATGCACACCCCCACCTCCTCCTCCAACATTTTCGAATTCGCGAACTGCTCGGCATCCATAGGCCACCCAATGATGGGCACCCCTTTGCTCAGGGTTTCCAGCGTCGAATTCCATCCACAGTGACTAAGGAACCCTCCCGTCGAAGGATGGGACAGGATCAGCAGCTGAGGTGCCCACTTTTTGATAAGCAATCCCCGCTTCTTTTCCATCACTCGCTCTTCGAATCCCTCTGGTAGAAACTCCGCGGAGAACTCTGAATTAAGTGGGACCTCCAGCGGCGGTCTGACGACCCAAATGAAAGGCTGTTGACTCGATTCCAGCCCTAGAGCCAGCTCCTTCATGTGTGACGACGATATTGAATTCTGGCTTCCAAAGGAAACATAGAGCACAGAGGCGGGCGCCTGGGAATCGAGCCATTGCAAAGATGCCCTTGCATATTCTGCCTCTGCCTGTTTGACCCGCAGTATAACATCCGAATCAACCGTTGTATTTGAAGAAGAAGAAGAGAGAAATGACGAAGGTAGGATCGGTCCGACCGCCCAAACCGGCCTGCCATTCGATTTTCTCAGGTGTTGGAGAGTGTTGTGCTCCAGCTCTTCGAACGTATTACATATTGTCCCCCAACTACGCACGTTGCGAGATATCTGGCGATTGATGAACAAGATCGAGGGATCGGATTCTGTGGCCATTTTTAAAGATAGGGGGAGTTGAGATCGATTCAGTGTAACATGAGGCATGTCGGGCAGAACAAACTCGTGGGCGTCAGTCTTGGTGTGAGGTAGATGAGTGCATATGGAGTAAAAGACGGAGATGCCATAAGCCCCAGCAGTGCAGAACTGAATCCTTGGTATCCCCAACCTGTTCCCTACGTCCAGCGTCCATCCCATTAACATGTCGCTGATGATGCACAGAGGCAGGCGTCCGCCGTCTTCTTGAGTGATGTGGCGGATGAGGCTCTCGAAATGAGGTTCCAGCAGCTCCGACGCTTCCATGAGACGGATGAAAAGATGGTAAGGGAGGGAGTCCAAGTTTTCGGTGTGAGGAGGAAGACCGTGAGCAGTGCTGGAGAAGGGCAGCTCCGCCAGGCGGATATCCAAAGTGGGGCCAGCGGATTCGATCTTGGGTTGCAGGCTTCGAATGTTGAGAGGCGTACTGGCTATGGTGATGGCAAATCCGGTTCGTTTGGCAAGCCGCTTGGCGAGCTCCAGGAAGGGGATAATATGGCCCTGAGCCATGAAAGGGAGCATCACCACATGGTGCTTGGCCTCTGTGGCGGTGATAATAGTGCGCGAATTTTCAGCGGGAAAGGGGATGGGAGAATCCATTGCGGGTAGAAGATTTAGGCAGCTAAATGGCTGAGAATCCGTTGGATCATGTGTAGGCTAGAAAGGTTGCACCGCCTGCTCATTTATCGCATTTCACAAAACGAAAGGGGTGCGCTGAAAGAAATTGATATGACGTTAGAGGCCTACCTGAGATGGTGCATAATTGTTGCAGTAGGCTGATTGCAAATTATTAAAATAATTATGTTTATCAGTTGTTAAATCAGTAGTGATGACAATTATTTTTGGTTGTTATTAATTAATGCAGTATGACTTATCATCATTATTAAATGAAAACTATTTCAAAACTATTTCATTGGATACTCATCACTGTTATTTAATGAAAATTATCTCACTTAGTTATTCGATGAAAATCATTATTAAATGAAAACTACTTCGTTTGGGACTCAAAACCACCTCATTTGGTTATTCAATGAATACCATTCCATCTCGAATAACCGGTTGGTGGTAGGTAAGGAGGTAGGGTTTAGCTCTTGTCAGAAAACTTTGAGTATGAGTATTGGGCAGTTAACTTGTTTCGTTAAATAAGAGAAAGACTAGCTATTAGCCAAACAAAAACAATTTTAAAGCATACTCCATGTAGTAAAATACCTATATTTCTGCTTTCTTTTCTAATTTAATGTAAATTTAAAATATGACAAATTATTATATTTATAATTTTACTTTATTTTTTAATTATTTTCTTTTAGTTGTGGCGGGTATGCCTATTGGAAATCTATCTTGTTTGTATCCGGATAAGTTGTGACACACTGTCTTTGTGTGACCAAAATGTAGGTTTTGACAGGCAGTCTTATATTTATAATTTTTGTTTTTTTTTAATTAATAGATATGTTTATTTTAAAGTAAAATTTAATTAGCATTAGGAAAAGATTGTAAAGTCCTCCAGAATCTTAAACTTGAAATAACCAAAAGCCATATTCCAATACTATATAAGAACATATTAACAAAAATTAATTTAAAACTATAATAAATTAAAATGGAAGCAATTAAAATAAATCAAACAAAATTATGAACCGCTCTACTAAAAGTAGCATGTGGAAAGTAATGGTTAATGTAGAGCACCAAGTCTTTGCCTTTGCCAGGACTGCTGCATTGTTCTGGAGATTTTTCATATATGTGATATATGAAAAATATTATAGTTGAGAGTGCAAGCTTCTGTGATTCATAAAATTTTAATTATAACTCTTCCGGGACATCACATAAGAATTTTAGGGACCAACTCGTTTCGAACTACCAACTGTAGTTCCCTAAAATTATTATGTGATGTCCTGGAAGAGTTATCATTAAAATATTATAGTGTTCATGTTTTATGATTATTAGTTTAATCAATATTTATTTTTAATCTTAAAAAAAAATTGGAATGGTAAAGAGATATACACAAAATTATATATATATATATATATATATATATATATATATATGAAATTAGTTTATAATATGTTTTAGTTATATATATTAGAAAATTTTAATATAATTTTACTAAATAAACCCAGTAGCTCGCCTAACATGTAATTACTAGCAAATCTTTAGGAGGGTACGAATTGTTTTCCTCTCTGGATCACAACAAGAAGATTTGAACCTGGATCTTTCAAGTTATAACAATTTCACATTTCTCAGATACCCAATTGAATTTTTCTAACTATTAAGAAATATATAAATATATATATATATATATATATATATATATATATATATATATATATATATATATATATATATATATATATTAAATTAATATGATATTAATAATTGATATAAAAATTTAGTAATTGTTTTTTTATTTAGATAAAAAAACAATAAAAAAATAGAAAAATAGTAGATAAAAAAAATAAAAATTATATTTTAAAAAGTTAGTAAAATGTTAAAATTTTTAATAAATTTGATAAAATATTGTTAAAATTTTCAATCAAAATTTTTTAACTAAAATAAAAAATAATATCCCATTATGACAAAAAATAATAGCTAATAATGATATTATTTTATTATAATAATGACATAGAAAATTAATTAAATTATGATTTAAAATTATAATAAATTAAAATTGAAGCAATTAAAATAAATTAAACAAAATCATGAATCACTATAGAATTTTAAAAATTACAAAATATTTAAAATATTTAATAAATTTGATAAAATGTGTTTAAAATTTCAATCAAAACTTTTTAACTAACCTAAAAACAATATATCTACCTTAAATATATATAATATAATAATGATGTTATTTTAATATGATAATGACATGGAAAATTAATTAAATTGTAATTTAAAATTATACTATGTTAAAATTGAAGCAATTAGAATAAATTAAACAAAATCATGAATCACTCTAGTTTATGGAAATGCATGGTTGTAGAGCAGCATGTCGTGTCTCTATGAGAATTGTGCTATTGTTAGGTATTGTTTGAGTTTTGGGTTATTCTAAGAGTTGAATATGTTTAATGGATACATTATTTGTAAAGGTATGGTTTTTATTATTGTATTTTGTGATATATATATATAAAGAGGTTTAGAATAAATTAATTATTTAATTTTTTGAAAAAATGTCATATAGTATTATTATTAATGTAATGAATATTTTTAATTTTTATATTTAAGAAAATAAACTTTAATTATAATATTTTTTAGTGAAAAATAAACTATTGTTTTCGCTATAGTGACTTAGTAAACTATAGGCTATGTGAAAAATTTAGTTGGAAATTTAAAATGTTTAAAGTTTATTTTAATAGATTATTTAAAAGTCGACTGTGGCAAGCCATAGAATTTAAGGGGAAAATCTACTAAATGAAAATATTTTCACTTATTAAGTCCTTAGAGGATAGTAACACAACTCGCTAGAGATAAATCATCTTAATTGGGAAAAGAAGCCAAGAGGGTATGAGAGGAAGCATGAAGCAACAAAGAAAGGAGAAAGAAATATACCAGTAACTCGAACATGACATATTAAGGGAAGGTAGCACACTGAGTGAGGGCATTTTTGAGTTGGTTGGAGCTAGTGGAATATCTAAGTTAGACTTGTTCAGTTTGTGAGTTCATGGGCTGGAAAGTTTGATGCCTTTGGAAAAAACTAGCACTAGGGGAGAATTGGTGGTTATCGTTCTCATTGGTTGAGAGGAGTAGTCTTCTCTTTTGTGAAATTCTCAATGGTTGAGAGGAGTGGTATTCTCCTCCGTGAAATTTCCTGGCAGCCTAAACTAAATCAGATAAGTGTTTCTCGTTTTCCAGAACATGTAATGTTTCTGTAATTACAATAGTTTATATTCTGTAAAGTGAACTACATTCTTGGTTATTGAAAGGAAATGGTAATTACAGTAGTATAAGTATATTTTTGTAGAATGAGTTGCAGTAATGGGAATAAAAAAGGAAATGGTAA
Organism: Pinus albicaulis; assembly: GCA_034641835.2. Taxonomy (NCBI): domain Eukaryota; kingdom Viridiplantae; phylum Streptophyta; class Pinopsida; order Pinales; family Pinaceae; genus Pinus; species Pinus albicaulis. Next base: position 682,311,892 of record CM076569.1, on the reverse strand, counting down.
ACTATTCCTGTAGGTACAACACTCCCATTATCAGTAACAACAATAACAATATTAGTACCAGTAAATTCTGTGAATTTGTGGTGTGAATTATAAGGTTGAATGTTGAAAAAAAATTATGAATCATATACTTACATAAAAGATAAGTAATATGATAAATTGTTGGTTGTGTGTTTTCTTTAAAGGAAGAGAATTTCGTCTTGTAATGGTGTCTATATATTTATCAATATGAGAATTAAAATTTTGACAAATATTAAATGTAGAATATTCATACTAAACTTGGAATCCAGCTTAGAAAAAAGGCCAAGTTGATTGCCCAACAACCTAATGTAGAAATCCTGGGGTTCAAGAAAAAAACAACTAGAATGATTCTGGCAAGCCCGGGTTAGACCCCACCCAAAAAAGATATTCGAGAGTTACAAAACTGATAAAAATATAAAACTAATATTTCTTGTAATTACAAAAGAGTGGAATTGACTAAATGTTCCTTACAACTTAACCAAGAACGTAATTATGGACCTATAGCGAGTGCATAGAGAAACTATGTAATGAAACAGAAAAATAAGATTTCTTTGCATACTCAGTTGGAATTCAAATTACATATGGTTTATAAACCAGAAGCAAGGAAGGGTTTCACTCTTTGAAAAGCCTTAATAAACTCATACCAAACCAATTAATTAATTCGATTGATAATTGTTTAAACACTATAACCATAATATGTCAATAATGGACTTCCTTATTCATAATAAGTAGTGAAGGCATTCAGTGAAAATTCCAAGAAAAACAACATATAACATGCGGAAAATACCCTCGACTATCAACAATACTATGTATTACGTACTGTATCGAGATATAAAAGATAATGTGTTATGATTCATATTAATTGGCCACTAAAATTGTTCGTCATTTCAACTGAAATATAAAAACCCTCCGAGTGAAATATTACAACCAAGACTACGATGAACACCTGTGGACAAATAGGAATACAAAAGAATTAAAACCTGGAGTGGATTTGCAAGGGCGTAAATAGAAAAACCTTGAAGAATGTTGCAGAAACCATACCTGCAAGAACAACCAGTCAACCTGTTAAAATGTCTTGTAATTACATGCGAGAAAGTATGCTAAAAAGATAATGGAGGATGGGTTACATCTTACCTCAAGAAATTCGTTTACCAGCAGGAACTTTCTAACCCTGCAAGGACACCAGCGGAGGAGGGTTACCGAAAATGTCGGAAATCGCAAACAAAAGAGTAAAGGAACCATCATACCCTAAGAGAAAGGGATAAAAATTACCTGTAGTTTAGTGGCGCCATGGATCTGCGGACAACCGAGAAGGATTTAAAAACCATCTAGTTTATGCCCAAGGAGAATTACGCGGCATGGTCACCAAAAGAGGAGAACGGTGCAAAACTCCATTATGGAAAAATGATGCAAAACCCTATAGTAGAAGGAAAGTTATATGGAGTTAGCAGTGACCTTAACACTTACAACCAACTCTGATGTATAAGCTTCATTACACTCCTACTATGCAACAACCCACTAAATTACATGAAGGCAACAACCCACTAAATTACGTGAAGAAAATACGAGGGTGACAAGCATAGTTACACGGGTACTGCTTCCAGGTGACCAGTAGGGTGACCAGCAGAGTTACACGGGTAAGGTTTTCAGTTATTGGAGAGTATGTATCTCAAGTTTTTGGGTTTTTTTTAGAGTTAGTAGGACACTTTTCAAAGTTGGTTGGAGCTTCAATGGGTACTTTGGAAGCTGGTTGGAGCTTCAATGGGTACTTTGGAACTTTTAGAAAGCTTCCATGCAACATATTTTGATTTTTAGTGTATTTATTTTGAACATATTTTCACTTTTCTAGTACTTATTTTGGGCAGGGAAAGCACCATTTGTTTATTTTTTAGTGATACATGTCAGGTCAGAGGCTGGACGAGCTCTGTAAAGCAACAAAGACCTCAAGATGTAGCAAATGTTTCAATAGAGTATAGACAATTGCCAATCATTCATTGGCAACTTCTATTGCAAATCTTGAAGTTCAACAATTGAAAATGAAATAAGTCTACTCTCTTGAAGCCTATGTTGGAGCCTTAATGATAAGATTCAACAAATTACAATGAAAGAGAAAATTTGTGTTAGTGAATTTCATTTTATAAATTTCCAAACTTGAATTTAGATGTTGAATATAATATAGAGTTGCCTGAAATCACATAATAATCAAGTAATAACAACTCTTTTTCTTGTTTGGGAGTTCAACATGTTTTTTTGTTAAAAAAGAATTTAATTGGTAAATTGATAATAGATTAATATTTTGATTTTCTTTACAGAATTTCAAAATTCAATCTTTTACATATTTCTTTGCAAGATGAAATTTGAATAGCAAATTTTAGATGGAAATAAATTAATTATTTTATTTTTATTTTTAATATATATTAAATTATTACCCAACTTAATATTTCTTCTAAATTTGAGCAAAACTTTTAGTAATATGAAATACTTTGGATACTTATTCCTTAATACCCAAAAACTTTGAGATACTTGTTCCTTAGTACCCAAAATACCAGCTTACCAAAAACTCATGCAACATAGGTAACCAGGCTCACCATCATTGCAGACTACCTGCTTACCAAAAACTCATGCAACATAGTTGACCAGGCTCACCATCATTGCAGACTAAGCTGAATAGAACCGTAACAAAACCATCAGATTCTGAGAGTCTGCCACCATATTTTACATGAACAATATACTCAGATACACAAGAAATTGCAGTAGGAGTAGGACCTCTGACAAGGGTTAGGGTTTCAACCCTGTGGTTGCAGGTACATGCTCCCAACGAGCGAGACTGAATGAGCCTGTGGAGAGCCGGGGTAGGAGGTGGTTTAACCACCAACCCTGCATCTCAGTCGTTCACAAGAAAAACCCTAAATCATAATAACCGCAGACCTAGAAAACAACAATTAAACTCATAATCAATTTTATTGTTGGTCAATCTATTCGTTAACATGGGTTCTGGAATCATCGGAAACAGGCAGGTGTAGGTGATAATAGATTGTTGTACGCCTGTCAACCAATGGTACCAATGAGACCTTAGTTGGATTAAATAAAAGAAGCAAGTACATATATGTTAAACAAAGTATGAGGATCGATCATAGAAAAGAAGATATATATGAAAGGTTTCCATAACATCTACAAAAGCAGAGTGCCAAGCGGGGCTAATCAAGGAACCTATATTAAATATTTGTAAAGTCCCATGCTAAACGATAACTCTTTTAATGTAAGTATACAATAATTTATTTTATAAGATCTGTACACCCAGGAAAAAATAAATTGGATAAGATTTGTACAGTATACAAAAATTTATTTGATAAGATTTGTACACCCAGGAAAAAATAAATTCGATAAGATTTGTACAGAGAGAAAAAGAAAAAGAAATAATTGTAATATATGTATGTAACTGTACTAAAATTATTGGTCAAGAATTAAAAAAAAATTATGGTATATGTTACCCGTGGTATTGAAGGGTTCAACATTGTGACTGGTTTAAAGGAAAATAGTAACAAATTGTGCAGTGTTTTATAGAACAGAAGAATTGGAAATGTGATAATCTCACCTACAAGATCAAATGTTGCACTTTTATCTAAATCAAATTTTGAGGTATGGGTACAATTAGGTAAAGAATTTATTTTGTTATGTTTGAATTTGGGCTTCAGTGATTTATATCTTGATTTCTGAGAAATTTTTGGGTGATGATCACATCATAACTTATTTGTGGACCCTTTTTCAACTATTTAGAGTGGTTCATAACAAGATGGATAATCAGATTCTTGCATTTGATTAAATAGAAAAAATGTGATAATCAGATCCTTGCATCCGATTAAATAGAAAGAATGTGATGAAGAGACACTTCATTCCATAAGAATATAATTTTAAAATACCAAAATTTATCTCAATAGACATTAACCATCATCATCATCATCAAATTAAATCATAAAATCAAAATTAAAATATATATATATATATATATATATATAATTAATTTTAGAATTATAAAAAAAAATTACCCATTGATAATATAAACGCGAGTGTCTTTTTATTTTTTTAAACATGCATATATATAGATATATATATATATATATATATATATATATATATATATATATATATATATATATATATATGTATACATAATTGTTTTTATATAAAATTTTGGAATATTTTTTTTTTTACATAAAAATAATCGTTGAAATATTCAGTAAATAAATAAATAATAATAATAAAAAATGAAAAATAAAAACAGAATAAAAATAGATATCTCCATAAATGAAAGAACCAAGAAAATTAAATAAAAAACTAAAAGGAAAGGGCATGGATCCAACTTATGTTGTTTTAAATAACACCACAAATTTGGCAGTTAATAGTAAATGAGAAATCAAATAAATTTATGTGTTATATAGCCAAGGCAATGAAGAATCTTGTCATGGGTACATTGATAGAATTATTCTACTAAAGATAATTTATCAAATACTAATTGGATTGTTAGGATACCCTTATCTACAAGAACTAATATGTTGGACACTTATGAGAGAAAGCATTTGTTTGGATGACTTAAGTATTAACACATTAATTTGTTTATGATTTATAACGATAGGGAAGTGCATGGGTGGACAAATCAGGATTAAATCTTATACCATTAATTAATTATAAAATATTAGATGGGTATGTTACATATGAAATCATGGACAAATCAGGAGACATATACGTGTGTAAAATGAAGTATTAAATCTCATACTATTAATTAATTATAAAATATTAGATGGGTATGTTACATATGAAATGACCCTCAAAAGTTTAGGGTTATCTGCATGATGATTACTTGTTTCTAATTACAAACGCCATTTTGTTAATTTGATAAAAAAAAATTAATTATGTTCCTATACATAATTTATAAGATCAATAATCATAAAGATGTCTTAAATTAAACCTCTAAAAGAAGAGACATGTGTAAAAAAGTCAAGATACTATTTGTAAATTAATACTTAAAGTTGGAAAATAATGACTTGATTGGTATAAACTACCTCCTCACACATATACTGGATGCTGACTAAGATTCTAACTGAGAGAGCCAGTGAAAGGAAATGCTTGGTAGCAAAAATAATTTTTGATTATAAAAAAAGAGTAATCTTACCTGTGTATGCGAAGCAAGATGAAAAGGAAAGAGTCTATAGTAACATTATGAAACACTCACAATGATATTTAAAGAAAAAAATTGAGGTTTCTAATAAAAAAAGAGAGGGTATACACAAAATAATGTGTATATAGGGATTCGAAAAAGGAATGGAAAACCATGTAATACCTACGAAAAATATTTCGGGTATTGGTATACACGAGCAAGTCGCTTGGGCATACATAATGATACATGTTAAATATTGAATGAGGATATAGAACACTTACAATTACAAAATACATGTATAAATATGAATCAATTGGAGTCATCTTAGGTGATTTGTCATAATAGTTGGCATCCTTTCCATCCAACTAAGCATTAGAAAATGATATGAAAAATGTTGAAAATGATGATAATAAAAGATAAAACTTAGATGTAAATAGTATGAATAAGGTATAAACGAGTGCAATGTAGTAATAACTGGCTAGTACAATTTTCATTATTGATGAAAACAAATGGATGATAAAATTAATGAACTTCTTCATTGAAAAGTATCTTCACGAACATAGCAGAGCCATAGAAACATTGGTTACAACAATAGAATACTTGGCACAAATCATAGCATGTAGAATTCCAAAAAGTCAAGTAATTGAGAATTGTAATAGAATCACGAGATAAAATACTTATTTAAAAACCAATGAAATAGAATTAAGTTTTTATAATCTATCACAATAATTTGTGATGGAAAGGAGTCTAATCTCGGAAATGGTAAAATGAGCGACATATATGAGGATTTTAATTTGAAAGCAACATGATAATAATATTTGTGTTACTCCAAGACATCAAATAAACACATAAGCACATCGGAACAGTATGCGGATACTCAAAAGGATATAATATTTAAACCAAATTTAGTAATTATTCAAAGAGCAAGATTTAAGAATCAATTTCAAGAATATATAATTTTTCCAGGAAAAGTTTGCAATGACCCCTAAAATAGAAAATGAATGTTGATATTTTTTGAATTTAATGCATCTAATGGACGTAGGGGGGATCAAGATGGTGTGAGTTAAATAATTGTAATATCAAATCATGGAATGATTCACTAATTGATTTATTTTATAGCTTTTTTACAATTTGAAAGATTAAGTTTAATTAAAATCAAGGTGACAAGAGAATTTTGATTAATTTAAATCATTGTTTTGGAAATAAAATGAACAGGAGTAGATGCAAGTGAGATCCCTTGAAAAGTTTAGTATGAATGTAGAAAATTATATTTATATATATATATATATATATGAAGGGGAAAACTTTGGAAAATATCATAAGTTGGCAAAGGGACAACATGAGAATAGATATGTGTGTGTGTGTGTGTGTTAGGTACACACAACAATGGATGTGTATATTAATATTCTAAGGAGAACGTTGTATTAACGTGACTTGAAGGATTGATAGTAAGCATATGTGTGATGTGGTAAAAAACAAGCGGACAATCAAGTAATGTAATCAAAGAAATGTGGCACATAATAAAAAAATATTAAACCTGAGGTGAAGAAAAAAATTTGGTAGCATATTGGCACAAGTTTTACTTATGTTTGTTGTTGTACGATGTGTTGACATGAAAAGTGTAGTGTGCCACTAGTCAATGGTACTCCAAATAAGCACCTTAAATAACTTAAAATAATTTTATAAACACAAATGAAGTCTTGTCAAATAATTTATTAGAATTAACATATGCTTACAAAATTATTATGTCAAGGTAACCACACTAAGATGATGTGTTGAGGAAGCTAACAAGCACGAAAGTTGCAAACAGGGGAAAGGAATCCACAAAAACCTTAATCAATAGTTTGCATAATAGAGGATGCAAACCCCAAAAAGAGAGTTAAGAGGAACTCATGAGTGAGGCATGTCAGAGAAATAATGTTGCGAGATTTGGTGACGTGAATTTCTTATTATCTTTCATTGATTTTAAGTGTGACATATTATTCCAAGTTGTGTTCGTGAGTCATCATAGTGACTTAATTTACTATTACCTTGTGCTTTTAAGCCTCAGTGGTACTGGGAAAGAACAAATAGGAAAAGAATGAAACCAAGGTAAGAAAAAAATAATTGAATTATAATACCCTATTTAAGACTTCTACATGAAAATACGGACAAATAATTAATGTGGATCGAACCAGATCTAGTGAGACAAAGGACAAAGATAATATTTGACGTAAAAGTGGCAAGTTAAAATAATTTTCCTAGAACTTTGGTAATGTTTTTATGTGTTGCATTTGATATCATCGAATTTGTTAGGAAAAATACTGAGTGGGAGGTGGGTGAATGAATATTTTAATTCACTTTAACTTCGTGTTCATAGTTTTGTCTGCTACCGTTCTTAATGAAACTTGTGTGTGTACACGAATTCAGTGAAGGAAAACAATGTATATCCAATTTACTAATTTTTCATGTGTTCCATTAGATGTCTATCTTTAATCATTGCATTATCAATTCAATAACCTTCCATTATGAAGTAAAGAACAGATAAATCACAACACATAAGAAACACACATTGAACATCATGATTTTAGGTGGAAACCCAATATGGGAGAAAAACACCATTATCGTTGTCTTTGTCTTCTTTCTTATTATATAAATAAAATTTTCATTACATTTTGTACTAGTGCATACTCTTACTAGTATGCAGGTACCCACCTATAGGAGGCTACAACATTCACTCGTTCTCTAGCACCCACTAGAAGGGAGCTTCAACCCCCTGATCCCATTTTATCGACTTCTAATGAAAGGGAGCTCCTACCCCCTCACTGAAGGTTGCAGCCTTCAACACCTTATGGACCTCATTTCAGAATGTTTCACACTATATCCACCTATCAAACAATCATTTAATAACTCTTAGGCCAATTTTCATCAAATGTTCACACTAGACCCACACCAACAATAATCCCAAATAAATATGTCAAACTGAAATATTTAATTTGAATTACTAAGTCACTATAAAGAAACAGAATTTCTGAAGAAGGAAATTAGAACAAATGAACTTCAGAATATATATGTGATTGTTCTTAAGAGAACCAACGTACAAACGCATTTCCTTTGCATACAACCTACATACAAATCTAGGATTATTGAACACTGAATCATTTGGATAATTGAATCACTATAGAACTAAAACACACATTGAATCAAGTACTGAAATAATCATAGATCATTGAACCACATCCAATCATTAAAATTGATTAACATATCAATCCACAATTCAATCAAAACTATGAGACAACATTAGGGGAATTTTGTGGTCTAAAATGGGCCTCCTAAGAAAATTATAAAATAATAGTGGAAATAGTAAAATAAGATTAGATTACATCATCAATTTTTAGAGGGAAAATAGAAAAAACCACTTTTTCAACTCGTGGTTTCAATTTAACTCCCCATGGGTTTACATAAATTTTGAGCGGGAACACTCATTGGATGCAAAATTTGATTCCTCATCCAAGGAATACCCATGTTGCATATTTTCAATGGACCCTGCTACACGAAAAAATGAGAAATACATGAAAAATGTGATTGAAATCATGTTTTTCATGTATTTATCATTTTTCGTGTAGCAAGGTCCATATAAAGTATGAAACATGGGTACTCTTTGTATGGAGAATTAAATTTTGAATCTAACAAGTACTCCAGCTTGAAATTTGAGTAAAACCTTAGGGAGAGAAGTTGAAAATACAAGTTGAAAAGTAGTTTTATTATTTTATTATTTTTTAATCTTTTTACTTTCTTACCCCAAAAATGGTGAATCATCCCCCATGGTTGAAATCATCATCTTGAATACTATTGGTTCTTATAAAGTTTAATTTGGTTGTAAATTTTTCTTAGGAGGCCCATTTTTTACCTCAAAAGTTCTCTAATGGGTTCATCATGTGTTAGGTCCCTATATTACCAGTATAGTCCCTTATTGTTATTAGTGTAACCCCTTTATTGTTATTATTGTACCCTTCTAACCCCCATTTTGTTATTATTTTGCCCTTAAATTATTATTGTTAGGTCAGCTAGGATTACATTGTGGCCCACTAAGATTACATTATGGCCACATGGACTCCTATATATAGAAAGGAGGTTTTGTAAATTGTATCATCCAAGAATTGTTCATTTATGTAATGTATTGGAGGTTTCCCCCTCGAAGTAGCTCATTTCTAAGGCGTTTATATCTCTTTTCTTCTATTTTTGGAGCTGGTTACACAACATTTGGTATCAGAGCTTTGGATTCTAGGGTTTCGCTGCTACAAATAGGTCATCGTGGCATTTTCGCTATAACTTTTTTTCTACGACGTTTCAGAAGCTGAAATTTTTAAGGTGTGAAGCCGAAATCCTGAGGAATATCGTCTAAACATTTCAGAGCTTGGTTCTCAATATATTTTCGGAGATATGATCTGTGGAAGTTAGGTATTTTTTCAGGATCCTAAACAGGTCATCGTGGCATTTTCGCTATACCTTTTGTTATACAAAGGTTCAGAATCTGAAATTTATAGGGTGCGAAGCTGAAATCCTGGGGAAACTCGTCAAAAAATTTCAGAGCTTGATTCGCAATATTTTTGGAGATATGATCTATGGAAGGTGGTGATTTTTCAGGCTCCCGAATTTCATCTCAAATAGGTGATCATGGGAAAAGTTCAATAACTCTCTCTCTTTGCATCGGATTGGAGTGCCATAAAAAGTGGTCACAATTACACAGACTTTAGTTTATTGGATATCAATTTCAGAGATGAAGGACGAAAAAGTGACACGTGGCAAGTCGTACAAGTTCGCTCTATTGAACCAGTCCATAACTAGGTCATTGTGGGAGATTGGACGTAACTTTGTCTTGGAGAATCCAAATCAGGTCATACCTGTGGAATTCAAAAGAGAATTCATAGGGCTACTTCAGTGCTGAATTTTAGATTTTAAGAGCCGCAATGACAGAGATAATCAAATTTCAATATCGAGATCCTCAAAAGCAAGAAAAAGGTGTGTATTTTTTTCCGAATTGCATAAGTCTTGTTTGAAAAATCAATTTGAATTGATTCCAAGGGCATATTGTAGAATAGATATCAGTATTGGGTTCTAAAAAATGTCCCGTAAAAATAATTCAACACCTATTAAGCCTTCAGAAGGCTTTACTATGACTCATGAAGATGAAGAATTGCAACATGATCTATCAAAATGAAATGGAAGTTTTGAAGAAAGGCATGGAAGCAAAGATGGATGATGTGAAGAATAATGTGGATGGTTTGAAGAAAGATGTGGAATATAAGAGATGACATGGAATCTGGCATGGAATCTAAAATGGAAAACATGAAGAATGATCTAAAAGCAGACATAGAAGTTTTGACAAAGTTGATACAAGAAATGTTTCCTAATGGTGAAAAGAGAGTAGAGGAAACTCATGATGAGAACAAAATAAATGTTAATCGTGATTTCATAAACTCTAATGTTGGCGGGAAGAACCACCATATTCCAAAAATGGATATGAGGAAGTTTGATGGAAAGGATCCTGTAACATGGATACTACAGATGGAGCAATATTTTGATCTCCATAACGTGCAAAACACACAAAACGTACGCATTGCAACTTTACATTTAGAACAAAATACATTTGTATGGTATCGATGGCTTTGTTCCCGTAAAAAAATTGTCACTTGGTCAATTTTTACGGAGGAAATGATAGCACATTATGAGGATACAAAGAGCAACACCTTCTTTACCCAATTGATAAATCTCAAACAAAAGGGTTTAGTGGGGCAGCACATTGAGGACTTCCAAAAATCGAATATAAGGGTAACTGATCTTACAGAGGAACACAGGATTGATCTCTTCCTAGGCACTTTAAAGGATAACATCCAACATGAAGTTCGCGTTTTGGAACCTGATTCATTGGAGAAGGCATTCAGGTTGGCAAGAAAAGTTGAATGTAAAATTATGGTGATAAGGAAGCCTACCACTCAATTCTATAAAGAAGGAAGTGTTGCTACGCCTAGATTTCCACAACCTACAAGGTTGACACCACAACAATTGGAAGAAAAAGAGCAAAAGGGCTTTGCTACAGTTGTGATAGAAAATACACTAAAGGTCATAAGTGTGCTGAGAAGAAATTATTTTACATAGATTGTGAAGAGGAAGAAGAAAATGAACAAGAAGAGGATATACATCAGGAACCAGCCCTAGAAGAGGAAGAAATGAATCCAACCATATCGTGTAATGCACTGGCAGGAATTACCACTCCTCAAACTCGCAGATAAAAGGACAAATCAAGAAGAGAAAGGTAATAGTGTTGATTGATTCAGGTAGCACCCATAATTTTATTCATTGTAAGGTAGCCAAGGAATTAAATTATTTCCTATACCCAGCACCAGAATGTCAAGTGATGGTTGCAAATGGAGGAACTATAAATTTCTCTGGAAATTTTCATAATATCAAGCTAACCATGGGGGAATATGTATTGACTAGTCCAATGCTTTCCATTCCTATGGGAGGTGCTGATGTTGTACTAGGAGTACAATGGTTACAATCTTTGGGGACGGTAGCTTTTAATTTTCAAGAAATTTTCTTGAAATTTTTTTAAGAAGGAAAGGAAGTTTAATTACGAGGTATTGCAGGGAAGCCAGGAAGGATAATAAGCTCTAATGTCATGACAAAGCTTCTAAAGAAAGAACAACGAGGCGTAATTGCACAATTATGCTCACTAGAAGTTCCAACATCAAAATCATCTATTTCTGCATATCTCCAACAAGTCTTGGACAATCATTCCAAGGTGTTTGAAACTCCCAAAGGATTCCCACCTATTCGTGATCATGATCATGCTATTCATTTGATTCCAGGAAGTGTTCCTCCAAACATCAGGCCTTATAGATATCCTTATGTCCAAAAGAGCAAAATTGAACGTATGATTGCAGAAATGTTAGAGGCGGGTATAATTCAACCTAGTCAAAGTTCTTTCTCTGCTCCTGTAGTATTGGTACACAAGAAGGATGGATCATGGCGAATGTGTTCAGATTATAGGGAGCTCAATAAGCTCACCATTAAAGATAAATTTCCCATTCTTGTGATTGATGAATTATTGGATGAATTACATGGAGCAATTTATTTTACCAAGTTGGATCTTCGTTCAGGATATCATCAAATTAGAATGAAGACTAAAGATATTCCAAAAACACCATTTCGAACTCATGACGGTCATTATGAATTTTTGGCCATGCCTTTTGGCCTTGCACCTTCTACATTTCAAGGGTTGATAAATTCCATTTTCAAACCCTTATAAAATTTGTGTTGGTATTTCTTGATGATATACTAATCTATAGCAGGTCTTGGAAGGATCATGTTGAACATGTTGACAAGGTGCTCAAACTATTGTAAGAGAAACAATTATATGCAAAAATATCCAAATGTTTCTTTGGAGTACAAGAGGTGGAATATCTGGGTCATATTGTATCTCACGTGGGTGTTAAAGTAGACCCTAACAAAATTCAAGCCATTAAGGAATGGAAAGTCTTTACAACCATAAAGTAGTTGTGAGGATTTCTTGGGTTAACAGGGTATTATCGCAAGTTTGTTAAGAATCATGGGAGAATAGCAGCACCTCTAACAACATTATTGAAGAAAGATGCATTTTCATGGACTTCTGAAGCAACTAAGGCCTTTGAACATCTTAAAGAGGCAATGTGCCTAGCACTGATCTTAGCTATGCCAAACTTCACAAAAACCTTTATTGTGGAATGTGATGCCTCAAGAAATGGAATTAGTGTTGTTTTAATGCAGGAAGGAAGACCCATTGCTTTTGAAAGTCGTCCAATCAAAGGAAAGTATTTACAGAAACCTATTTATGAGAAGGAAATGTTAGCAATACTACATGCACTAAAGAAATGGCGAACTTACCTAATGGGAAGACACTTCAAGGTAAAAATCGATCATGATAGTCTTAAACACTTTTTGGAACAAAGACTATCATCAGAAGAGCAGCAAAAATGGGTCACAAAGATGTTGGGTTATGACTTTGAAATAATCTACAAAAAAGGAAAGCTTAATGTTGTTGCAGATGCACTCTCAAGAAAGAATGAAGTGGTGGAAGCATTGCTTTGTGCCATTTCTATTATCCAACCAGATTGGATAACCGAAGCAAGAGATGAATGGAAGAAGGACAAAGATGTATGGACACTCATTCAAAAGTTGTAGCAAGATCCTATTACATCTGATACATTTAGTTGGAAAAATGATTCCTTATGGTACAAAGATCGCTTATATCTTTGTAAGAATTCCCAACTAAAACAAAAGATTCTTCTGGAATTGCACACTTCTCCTTTAGGAGGACACTCAGGATTTTTAAAAAACTTACCACAGGGTGAAGAAAGAATTTTTTTGGGATGGCCTTAAATCTGATATTCGAAAGTTTGTGGCGGAATGTTTGGTTTGCCAGCAGAATAAAGTGGAAACAATTAAGACCCCAGGACTTCTACAACCTTTATCCATTCCAAGTCAACGTTGGGAGAAGATTTCAATGGATTTTATCACAGGTTTACCTAAGTCCGAAGGAAAGAGTGTCATCATGGTGGTAGTTGATAGACTTACCAAGTATGCACACTTTTGTGCATTATCTCATCCATTTAAAGCAAGTACAGTTGCTACTACATTTATGGATAGAATTCAAAAGCTACAAGGAAGCCCAAGGGTTATTGTGAGCGACAGAGATCCCATTTTTACTGGAAATTTTTGGACGGAGTTATTTTCTTGTTTGGGTACTCAATTAGCTCATAGCTCATCTTATAATCCTCAATCCGATGGTCAAACTGAGATAGTAAATAAATGTTTGGAAGGATATCTTCGTTGTTTTGTATCTGATAAACAAACACAATGGGTCAAGTGGTTACCTCTCGCTTAATGGTGGTATAACACTTCCTTCCATACTGCAGCAAAAATGACCCCATTTATGGCACTTTATGGATATCATCCACCATCGATCACATCATCTTTAGGGGAAAATTTGAAGGTTCAAGCAGTGGAAGATCACATCGAGCATCAGCAAGAAGTTCTCCAACTCTTAAAGGATAACCTGAATTTGGCACAAAATCGAATGAAACAACAGGCAGATCAACATCGCAGCGAGAGAAGTTTTGATGTAGGAGATTGGTATTTTTACGGCTACAACCATACAAACAGTCCCCTGCTGAACTAAGAAGTGATACAGTAAATATCACAAGTACTATAAGGTCCTTACTAAAAAGTTGCAAAAATATTTGGTAACAGTAGAGCAAGGTATTAAATTGGAGCTTCCTGCTTCTTCGCGAGTGCATCTAGTTTTCCATGTTTCATGCTTAAAAAAGGTTATAGGTGAAAATATTCCAGTTAAAACAATATTGCCAGAACTTGATGAGGAAGGAAAAGTCATATTGGAACCTGAAGCGGTCACGGAAACAAGAACTCGACAGTTTTATTATTTTAGTATTTTTTAATCTTTTTACTTTCTTACCCCAAAAATGGTGAATCTTCCCCATGGTTGACATCATCATCTTGAATACTATTGGTTCTTATAAAGTTTAATTTGGTTGTATATTTTTCTTAGGAGGCCCATTTTTTACCTCAAAAGTTCTCTAATGGGTTCATCATGATTAAGACATAACTGAAAGACAACAACAAACAAAGTTTATCACCAGTCATCATTAAGTAGCACTGCAAACCCTGAGCATATCTAACACAAAATATATAAGAAACTGTTATTAGGCATACCTACATATGTGTTCTCTTATCCTGTGAAACACTCAGGTACATATCTCAACATAGTGAAAAACATATCTCGGAATATACATACAAATATTCATAAAAAAAACCTGCGTACAGATTTGAAAACTTTCAATGCAAACACAATTCCCATTCCACAAACCTTACTATCACATATTCATATTAAAACATCATTATAACAACATATCTATCATTGTTAGCTATAAGTATAAACATATCAATCAAGTGTATTCATTATTATTTACTACAATTTTAGATCTATCAAATTCAAGCCATCTCCTTGCTCCCCAATGCACACATCTTTAAGATCAAATCAAATATTAATAACTCATTCACTTGAACACCTAACACCTTGATCCCCATCTCCTTATATATATTTTTCCTTAGCCAATACCTTAGGTAAATTGTTTGGTAATGGCATTAGTATTGGTTGATGTGATCAAGTGAACATTTTTTATCCAATTACTATGGGCAAATACCATGACAATGCTCTTGGTATCTAGATTTCCATGGTTTGGATTTTGTACGCAACTTTTAATCACAAGACCTATGTATGCACTTAACCCTTCTTCATAGGAACTACGCATGATTTCTTAACTTCACTTTTGTCATTCATTTGTAACTAAATTTCCATTTCTTTGTCCATAGCATATGTACCAATCTGCATGAGCTCCATAATCACCATGTTATCAAAATGTTGACATCAAGTAAATATTTCTCAAGCAGATTTCCATCAAGGACAACAAATTAGCTATAATTCCAACAATATCCCCTTTTGTACTTGATGGAAACCACCTTGGTGTTTGGACACCACCTGCAAACACCTGAAAACATCAAGTCTTCTCTCCAAACATGAAGCGTATCTCCCCCTTTGACATCAAGGGAAAAGTGTTGATCTAGGTTGAATGAAGTACTTCCCTTGTAGCGTTGATCATTTTAGGTTTGATCTACTGAATATGAACCATGAAAGTTGCAATTTGACCATGGTCCCCCTAAGCATATGTTGTACCTTCTAAAGATATACAATAAAATTTCAAGATTGTAGGACTCAATATATGAGTTATCTTATACCAATGAATCTCATGATTACATCAATCACCCATCATAATGGGGTTACATATTTGACCCAAATTTTGCATCAATGGTTCAAAATAATGGTATTACATACATGACATTACTTGATCCCAATAAACCATACATGAATAAATTTTACAATTATTACAATATGGGTATTTTCATGACCTTTACATCAAGAGACATATATGCGACTTATAACCAAAACTAGGGACCTCAATAATGAGGTAGCAAGACCATGATAGTCAACTGCAACCACCATGCACCATACAAGAATCTGCAACATAAGAATATAATAGCAGCACCATATATTTGATTATTACAACAACATCAACATACTCATCATCAATAAGTAATGTAAGATAGGAAAATTTAGCATGAATCTCTCCAACATCATCATCATGTGATCAAATTTTCAATGCTTGCAATTGAAGCATAATATTGTGCAATAAATCTTTGTCAACAACTCATTCCCTTGACCTCATATCATCAAGGTCAACACACTCTCTCCATATATAGGAAGAGCCACAATCCTCAAGCAACAATATCAAACACCATAGGTAGCATGTACATGAATCAATGACATATGTGCAAACAAAGAGAGCTTTCAGTATTACAAATCATAGAACTGATCGGCAACATCATGAACATATTCAAACCAACTTAACTAAGTGCAAGACATCATCCATAACTTCATCTCGTGCAATCCATGCATCTTTGATAACTAATTACATTAGTATATGGATCTTCAGTGGTAACAATAGTAACAACCATATATTTAGAGTACCAATATGTACTCATCATAATGCAACAACATGCAACAAGTAGCACTCAAGAAACCATAATTACAACAATGAACTATTAGAAGCATAGAACATGCTCCCCCTGAATTTGTGCAAAAAATCAATATCAAAACCAGAAATCCAATAGAAACTGATGGAATCATATGAGAAGATATCTCTGAATCTGTGCCGCTCCTTTTTCATTAATGAGAGGCATATGTGATTGTCTAGCTCAAAAACCACGTATACACACAATTGTCTTTCATACGATCTGCGTACATAAAGTAATTTTTTGTTGTTTACAAGTATAACTCCCCCTAAACTTGACATGCCTATTAGAAAAATTAGCAGAGTGAAGAGGCAAGAATCATTCCTAATTTCTCTCTGAGATATTCAAAGGAGTCACGTGGAAGAGGTTTGATATATAAATTTGCAACTTGTTCCTTTGAAGGAACATGTTCCATCTTGAACTTTTGTTTAAGAACCTACTCTCTAGTAAAATGGTATTTGATTGGGATGTGATTGGTTTTTTAGTGCATTATAGGATTCTTAGAGATACTTATGGCACTAGTGTTGTCACAAAGAATGGGTACAGGTTGAGGACAAGTGACTTCAATGTATTGCAATGTTTGGATCATCCATAGAAGTTAAATACAACAAGATGTAGTAACAACATATTCTACCTCAATAGTTTATAAAGCAATAGAACTTTGTTTTTACTAAACCAAGAAGCGAAGCGAGGTCGCAAATAGAATTCTCCTCTATAATTACATTTGTGGTCGTCAAAATTACCTGCCCAGTCTGCATCTGTGTAACCCTGAAGTGAAAAATCTATGTTTTTGGGATACCATAGGCCAAAATATTTCCTTGCAGATACTTGAATATCCTCTTGACTTCTTTGAGATGAGTTTCCTTAGGATTTGATTGAAATCGTCTGGCTATGCCAACTGCATGTGTAATGTCTGGCCTTCTAACAGTAAGATAGATCAAGCTTCCAATCATAGATTTGTATTAAGGTTTATTAACTGTAAGAGAGTCATCATTTTGGTTGAGATTGCATCATGTTACCATTAGTATGAATATCGGTTTGCAATCTTCCATTCCATATTTCTTCATAATCTTGGTTTGAGAAAGAAAGCTACCATATTTAATTTGATGAAATTGAAGACCAAGAAAGTATTTTAGCTCACCAAATAAAGAAATCTAAAATTCTTGCTACATAGTTGAAGAAAATCCTTAAGTCATAGATTCAACATTACTTCCAAATATGATGCCATCTACATAAACCACAACTATCAAAAGTTTGTCTTTGTCAAATTTGATATATAAATGTCTATCTGGAGATCCTTCCTTGAATCCTTGTTGCTGAAGATACATGTCGAGAAGATAATACCATGCACGAGGAGCCTTTTTTAACCCATATAATGCCTTCTTAAGTTTTAAAACAATTTTGTTATCATTTCTAGGCATGAGTCCTTTAGGTTGTTCAATATAAACTTCTTCTAGGTCCCCATTTAAAAATACAAATTCAACATATATTTGATATACCTTAAAGTTATGAAATCTAGAAAATGAAAGGAAAATTCTTATGGCTTCATGTCTAGCTACAGGAGAAATTGTCTCTTGACAGTCTATCCATTCCTTTTGAGCATAGCCTTTGGATACAATTCTTGCTTTGTTTCAAATTACTTCTCCATTTTCATTTAGTTTTTTCTTAAAAACCCACTTTGTCCCAATTATATTTTTATTATGAGGCCTTGTTACAAGTTCCCATGTATGCTTATTTTCTATTTTATCAAGTTCTTCATGCACCGCCTTAAGCCAACATTCATCTTTGCTTGCTTGATTCACATTTTGAGGTTCAATTATGGATAGTAAGGATAGGTGAATAGATGGTCCAACACAAGTGCTTCTAGTTTGTATTACTACTTCCTTATCACCTATAATTTGAGATTTGGGATGATTTTTTTGAACATACCTTGATGGAATCTTTTCTGATATACATGTATTTTCATTTCCTTCTTCTGATGCTTCTCTTTCTTCTTCTCCTACAACTTCTTGAAGTTTAGTATGGATAGGTTGGTCATCTAATTGTGCTTCCTTTTTGGTACATGTGGATGCTTCATCAATTACAACACCTATGCTTTCAACAATATTTTGGATCATTTTATTATAACATTTATATCCTTTCCTTCTGGAAGAGTGTCCAAGGAGAATTCCTTAATCAACTCTGGATTCAAACTTTCCAAGATTATCTTCATTTTTCTTTATGAAACATTTTCTTCCAAATATTATAAAGTGTTTGATAGTTGCAGGATTATCATACCAGAGTTCATATGGAGTTTTATCATTTTTTACTCGAACATGGGCCTTGTTAAGTACATCCACAGCTATATATATTGCTTATTTGCAGAAGGTGTGAGGTGTTCCCGCTAATCAAGCATGGCACATGCCATTTTTTGAACTGTTTTTTCATTCTTTCTATTACTCCATTTGGTTGATGAGTTTTAGTTGTGGTAAACTATCTTTTGATTCCATGTTGCTCATAAAAATTGAAAAATTCATCTAATATAAACTCCCCTCCTTTACCAAAACCTTGAATATTTTAAAATTTGAAAATGCTTCATATTTATACTTTAGTAAACCAACCAAACACATTCTTGTAAAGTCATCAATCAATAGCATGAAGTATTTCTCACCACGAGGAGACTTCTTTCACATAGATCGAAATAAATTAGTATGAAAAAGTTCAATAGGTTTACTTGAAGTACATTATTTAGCATTAAACCGAGCTCAAGATTGCTTAACAAATTGACATGCTTTGCAAAACTTATTTTCATCTGGATAAATGTTTTTCAAGTCATGAACTGCTCCCATATTTCTTGATTTGTATAGTTGAGAAAAGTTGAGGTATCCCAATCATTTGTTCCAAAGCCAACTTTCTTCATATTTTCTCAAAAAATAGTGCTATTTGTCGCCTTCTAGGATATAGACATTGCCTGGAGTTCTAGTTCCCTTGATTATGATCATACGTGTATCAAAATTTCTTACCACACAATTATTTGATATGAAAATAACTTCATGCCCTTGATCACATAGTTTACTAACACTTAACAAGTTATGTATCAGTCCATAAACAAACAATACCTTCTCAACCTTAACCTTTTCTTTTAAAAACACAAATCATTTTCCTTTTAATAGTAGTGGGTGAGTTATTTATAAAATTCACATCCTTATCTTTATTAATTTCATTAAAAGAAACAAACTTATCTCTACCACCTGTCATATGCTTTGAACACCCATTTTCTATGTACCATAGATTTTCTTGATCTCCTGCATATAGTGCTAGACCACAATTTTCAAAGGAAGTAATTTTATTTTCCATACTTAGGAGGATTTATATTTTTTTCATGTTGACAATATGAATCCATCGAGCTTCTGCATTCAATTTCTTCATGACCAAATTTATTTCAAATAGAAAATTCATCTTCAAATTATTATAAGACATATTTTTCCTATTACCATTATGTTGTTTTCTTGCTTCTCTTGTCATAATAATTTTATAAGCAACACAATGAAATGCTTTGTGACCAAAGTTGTGAAAAGTGAAGCATTGAAAATTGAAGTAAAAATACATGGGAGTATAATAACTTTTTTAGTAGCTTTCCCTTTGTTCATGGAAAGTTGATTTTGCATGATAAAAATTCGATCCTTCATTCCTTTGTTTAGTCCTACGATATTGATGATTGCTTCCTTTTAAGGCATTGACGTAGTTTTTTGTACCTGCTTCAGAAGATTTTATAGGTTCTAATGTGTCACCACTTTGATTGTTATTGTATCCAAGATCTGTCTTAATTAGTGGAGAACGTTTCGCTTTAATTATTTCTTATAAAGTTTTAGATCCTTTATAAAATCTAAGGTTTAGAGCCTTTGTTTTTTCAAGTTCCTTTCTTAGACCCACAATTTCAAGTTCTAAATTTTCACAATGCCTTTTTGTTTCTTGGATTTGTTTCTTCAAAGCTTCTTCTACTAATTTAGCTTATTCTAAACAAATCTTTAGCTGAGTTGTTTCTTCAATAAGAGGGTTTTCTTTATACATATCGATTTCCTTTTCTTGATTCTTGTTTATGAACTTGAGTCTATCAATTTATTCTAGAGAATACATAGAGAAATTCTCATATTCATCTACATATCTTTCTTGAAATTCGATAAGTAATTGATAATCTTGGTCTAATTCATCATCCTAATTATTGGAAGAATATTCAATATCTTCATGAGTATAAAAAGTTTTCTTGCTATCAAAAATGATTTTAAAATTTGTATTTAGAACATTGTTTCCTTTTTCATGATTTTATGTAGAAGGGCACTTAGTGGCATAATGACCTACTCTTCCATAGGAAAAAAAATTGAAAGGAAGCTTACCTTTGAACCTGCCATTTCCTACTTGGATCTTCTTCACTAAATTCCCTTATTCTTCATCTGAAATGTAAGAAATTTCCTTAGGACAATCCATTTCTTTCATTTTGTTTGTGTCTTTTGATGCTACTTCTATAATACCTTATCTACCTCCTTTACTCATCTCATAAACTTTCAAGATCCCATGGAGTTTTTCAACAGTGAAATTCTTCAAATCCTGCATTTCTTCAATGGAAAATATTTTGGAATCAAACTTTGGGGTTAGATATATTAAAATATGTTCAACAACAATAGAATCCTTTAACAATATCATCTACTCTAAGGAATAATCATGTAATACTTTGATCATTATGCATTCTAGGAGTCTCATACTGAATTCTATATGTTTGAAGTATAGCACATTTTACCTTAGTGTCACCTTCATAGCTTTAGATGAGCTTATCCCATATTTCCTTTGCGATATTCAGTTGCATGGCTTTCACAAACTCAAATTATTCCAAACTTTCAAATATAGCATTGAGAACCATTGTAATGATCTCATATTGTTTTTTCCCTGCATCATCTATGGGAATGAAGGTTGGGTATTAATATCCACCTTCAACAATTCCCATACATAATCTCCTAATTCTTGCAAATATGCTCTCATTCTAACTTTCCAAAATACAAATTTAGTTCCATTAAAAAAGGTGTCTTAATAGAAGATACTCCCTCTTGACTTCCCATATTGATGGATCTCTATTTAAGGGATCAAAATTCTTCTGAGGGATGTTCTTTGATACCAATTGTTAGGAAAAATAATGAGAAGGTGGGGTGGGGGCATGAGGGTGAATCAATATTTTTAATTCACTATAAGTTTCAAATTTCATGTTCAGAATTTTGTACACGACTGTTTTGAATGCAACATGCATGGGTACGTAACTTCAATGAAGGAAAACAACGTATATACAATTTACTAATTTTTCATGTGTTTCATTAGATGTTTGTCTTTAACCATTGCATTGTCAATTCAATAACCTTCCACTATGTAGTAAATAATAGATAAATCACAACACATAAGTAACACACATTTAACACTAGGATTTTAGGTGGAAACCCAATGTGGGAGAAAACCACCATTGTTGTTATCTTTTTATTCTTTCTTATTATATAAATAATTTTTTCATTACATTTTTACTAGTGTAGAATCTTACTAGTACATAGACACCAACCTATAGGAGACTACAACTTCCACTTTTTCTCCAACACCCATTGGCAAGGAGCTTCAACCCCCTAATTTCGTTTACTAACTTCTACCAAAAGGGAGATCCTACCCCCTCACTGAAGGATGCAACCCTAAACACATTGTGGACCTTGTTTCATAATGTTTCACACTAGATACACATGTCAAACAATCATCAAATAACATGTAGGTCATTTTTCATCAAATGTTCACCCTAGACCCACATTAAAAATAAGACCAAACCAAAATGTCAAACTGAAATACTGAATCTGAATTACTAAGGTGTTGTAAACCAACTAAACCTATGAAGAATTAAATCAGAACAAATTAACTTCAGAATATATACATGACAGTTCTTAAGATAACCAACGTACATACACACTTCCTCTGTAGAAAACCTGCATACAAATTTCATATTATTGAGCACTAAATCACTATAACACTAAAACACCCACTGAATCAAGTACTGAACTAATAATCATATAATTTAACCTCACTCAATCATTATAATTGATTAATATATCAATCCAAAATTCAATCAACCCAATCAACGCTTCCATAGAGGGATCATCATGATCAAGACATTATTAACAGAAAACAAAAAACAGAACTTATGACCAGTCATCATTAACTAACACTGCAAACCCTAAGAAAATCTATCGTGGAATATATACATGACTGTTATTATTCATACATGTGTATGTACGCTCTTATCACGTGCAACACTCGCATGTAGATATCAACATACTAAAAAACATATATAAGAATATATACACGACTACCCATAAATATATATGCATATGTGCATGTCATATTTAGAAACAAAGCTGCATATAGATCTAAAAAATTTCACTGCGAACACAATTCCCATTCTGCAAACCCTATTGTCACATATTCCTATTACAACATCATTATAACCATAGATCTATCATTTTTAGTTGTAAGTATAAACAAATCAAGAAAGTGTATTCATTAGTATTTACTACACTTTCAGATCTATCATATTTGAGACATCTCCTTTCTCCCTAGTGCAGACCTATTTCATATCAAATCACATATCAATAATTCATTCACTTGCACACATAAAACCTTGATCTCCATCTCCTTATATAGATTTTTCCTTAGCAAATAATTTAGGTAAGTCCTTTGGTAATGTAGTTAGTATTAGATGATGAGATAAAATGAAATTTATCACTTTAATTACTATGGGACAATACCATGGTAAGGGTCACTTGTATCCAGATTTCCATGGTTCAGATTTTGTACATGAATTTTAGTCACAAGACCTGTGTATGTACGTGATACTTCTTCATAGGAACCGTGTATGATTTCTCAACTTCACTTTTATCATTCATATGTAACTGAACTTCCATTTCTATGTCCATATCATTTGTACCAATCTGCGTCAGTTCCACAATCATCATTCTATCAAAATGTTGACATCAAGGACAACACATTAGCCATAATGCTAACAAAATTATGATGGTGCTTAAAGAATATATCATTGGTTGTGATCCATCATGGGAACAAGGTAAGAAAACCCTCCTTGTGACAATAATAAGAAATATTATTGTGTGAGGGTATAATAAGATAACTAATTATTCTCAGGTTGGAGTAGAATTTCTTCCTATTAACATTCTTGGACCTTACATGTCAAATGTAATAAAATAATTTGTTTTGGAATGAAGTGGATAATAGGTAGTGTTCTAATATATAAGGAAATAACTATATTATAGTAACATGATGAGTGTGATATATTGAATACGCATAGGATCACAAAAGGTGAGGAATCCCGAGACTATACACGGAAGAAAACTTGTGTCTAACTTACATCAACATCTTGCAATACAATATGTCAAAGAGGCCAAAATTGAAGGAATGATACAAAATTCACTTTTGGTGTTTGTGGTAAAAGATAATAACAAAGAAAGGCAAGATGGGATTAACTAAGCTACTTGGACAAAGTCGACAACAATATAGCGATATTGAATATGGAAAGAAAAGGAAGTTATCCTAAACCCTACTTATGCATCGATAATGCATATGTAACATTTGAATTAACATAAAATAATAATAGTTCTACCTAGTATGATAATGCAATAGTTGTAATCCATCACAAAAAAAAACAAGAGCAATAAATGGTTTCTACAATATTATTATTATGTAAGTAGTGAAAATACAATCAGTACTTCCATGATCTGAAATTTACAATGGAACCATGTGATGGGTCCTTGGCAATCAATATAGCCATTGGGTAAGTAAAATAATATTTTTTTTATTGTTGATGGGCTACAATGATGTTGCTAAATCTTATTGAGTGCAGGCTGATAATCCTTGTGAGGTTGTGAATCATGTTAATGACCCTTGTTGGATACATAAATAACAACTGATGGTACTTAAATAATTATTTATGGAAAATAATGAAAACCTTGATGATTGGGAGTGTAGGTTGAATTGGATGGATATTTCCTAGACAAACTTTTGTGTATGCTCAATCATAAAGAAATCATGCTGCGAAAGTGAGCTATCACCCAGGTGAAAGTACAATGAAGGCACTATAACCTGGAAAAGGAAATGTGAAAAGGTGAAAATTTCATGCGTGAAGCATATTCCAACCTATTTTGAAGGGTTAGAAGAAAACAACAAGGACAATGTTTTTCTCGATAGGGGGGAGATGTAATAGCCCTTACTGAAAAATAAATATTTAAATTACTTTTATTGTAGTGACTTTGTAAACCATGGGATATGTGGAAATAATAATGGGAAATTTAAAATGTTTAAATTTTATTTTAGTCTTATTTAAATTTCGATTATGGAAAGCTATTTAATTTACGGTGAAAATACACTAAATGAAAATTTTTCACTTAGAGGACAATTACTCCCTTCCCTAGAGATAAATCATCTTTATTGGGAAAATAAGAAAAGAGGGTATGAGTGGAATTTTGATGTAACAAGGAAGGGATAAAGAGATAGACTAGTACCTTGAACAAGATACTATTAAGGGAAGGAAAGCCAATACAATTTAGGGTATCATTGAGTTAGTTGGAGCTAGTGGAATCCCTAAGTAAGACTTGTTGAGTCTATGATTTCTTGGGTTGGACTTGTTATATTCTGAGATGCCTTTAGATATAACTTGTTAGGTCACTATCAAAAAATTGTTTTGGAAGTGGAAAACTAACCTGGGGAGAAAAATGGTGGTTGCCGTTCTCATTAGTTGGGAGGAATGGTATTTCCCTCTATGAAATTTCCTGGCAGCCTAAACCAAATTATATAAGTGTTCCATGTTTTCCAGAACATGAAATGTTTCTGCAATTACAATAGTGTATATTTTGTAAAGTTAACTACATTCTTGGTTATTGAAAGGAAATGGTAATTACAGTAGTATAACTATACTTTTGTAAAATGAGTTTTTGTACTAGGAATTAAAAATGAAATTGTTATAGGCCATTTTGTTACATCCAATAAAAGTGAGCCTCCTAATGGGATCAATCAACATCCTATTCCCCTTGTCATCATCTTTCACAAAGCCCTAAGCATGTACCTTTTATTGCTTATAATTTCAACCCTAAACTTCCCTATCTGAGCTAGTTTGAGCACCAACACTCCCCGCAAGCCTACTGGGGTTTGTTCACCTACAACTTGCTCCCCTGTGGCCAACGTTGGTCACCAGCAGGTTTCCCTCCTTTGCACCTGTGTTGGTTCTAGAATGAACGGGAGAATGAATGGGATTCTAGAAGCTTCACCTTCTAGGAGTTTCTATAATTTGTTTCAACTACTTACCTTCGATTTACATTTAGATCCTATCCTACCATAGTTTGGATTTTTCATCACTTATCCTTTGATCTTATCCCTCCATAAAAGGTGGGTATAAATCGCTGGAATGGTAATATGATAAGAACTCCCAACTTACCCTCTCTCATTTATATTGGCCCTCTCACATGCAAGAGGTAGTGGTTGGAATTGGAGAGTGATTCTGCCATTATGTTGTTGCAGTAAGTAACTATCATCTCATGCATAGGGTAACTAAAGGTGCATATTGTGACAAGGAAAGGACGATTCAACAACTTGGAGGAGCTCTTTTACAATATCAACTATCACTTATGGTTGTAATCTCATGATATATATATATATATATATATATATATATATTAATGCAAAGAATTCTTGTTTTTCCTATATGTGATGTTGATTCATGTATTTCAATACCATGTTGATCTATTAAACAAATTATTTAGATGATACTACATACATCTCGTAGTTTCTTGCCTTTATTTGATTTTGTAGGTTCTAATTTTGGTGGTTGGAGCTGGAATTGGAGCTTCCAAGCTAAAGAAGGAGCAAAGTGAGTGCCAATTTCCAGGTAGGCCTCACTCCATCATCTATTTACTTTAAGGAAAAGCATTGGGTTCCTTGTCTCTTTGTTGTTCTAGGTTGACCACCAAACCTAGGGGAGATACCTTTGTGCATAATCGCAAATCTCGTATAACAAATTGGTGACCATACTGGGGAATGAAGTATTCCCTTGGTGGTTTTCCTTTTTGTTTGTGTTTGATTACCTCCTTGACAGAACTTTGTTGCATCATCCAAACAAGAATATACCTAGGAAGTGGATCTACTCACCATTTTTTGCAATTTTTATGTTAGAAACAACTTCTTCAAGCCCAATTCTCCCCCAGTGCATTTGACAGAGTGTTTCACCTTAGCATGGCCCACTATGTCTGAATGTTGCAAAGCACTGGTGCCCTCTATACATCAGCTTTAGTATCTATTTTGCACAATTTTTTCCTTGGTTTTTGAGCCTTTCTATCATCATCTTGCTTCGAGCTGATTTTCCTTGGGTATTCAGTGTCGTGTGGTCTCTCTAAAACCCCCATTCAGTTTTCATTTGTGTTTTTTTTCATTTGATAAGAATTGGTTTCAATTTTTCTTTTTTATTATCATTTAGTCACTTGCAAACTTATTTGTTTGATTTTTGATCACTTGGATGAATTGTTGTTTGAGTCCTCATTCTAAAAAGTGTAATTGAATCATTAATTGAACGTTTTCATCTTAGTTTTATTCATTTTGAAAATTAAGTGTGGTGAAAAGAAAATTTTTGCATTTGGCATTTAGAGTTTTTCATGTGCATTAGATTAGGAATAGTCACATTGAAAGGAAGATTGCACTTTGCATCTCATTTGCTGCATATTTTGTGTTGCATCTTGATTGTTTCTTCCCTTACTTAGCTAGATTTTCATTGAAAGAGAAAAATATTCATGTTTTCTCATGCTATATTTGCATTTTAGGATATTAAGGGGACATCCATGGTGAGACCTAAAACTGTAACTTAATCAAATATAAATAGTAAAGTTTATTGAATCAACCTAAGGATCATTTGTAACATTAACACAAAAATTTATAGGTCTACATTAGAGACGTGTTCCAACATTGTTAAATTTAGGAGCTATCGTTGTTTGCCAGTGTTGCATTATGGGGGTGAAATATTGTTCCATGTAAGTAAGTGTATAGGATCATTCTCCACATACCTTCAGGTATATCAGATGGTGCTCCACGCATGAAAAGTATATGGGACCACTCTCATCAAATAGTTACACATTACACAACACTAGTATAGACTACACTACTATAGAATAGGGAGTCCCCTATAGGTTGTTATCCATCCATAGGTAAGCGAGCTTCTGCCTTGTATACCGTGATACACCGAACACATCATTCGGGGATATTGGATGTCATTCATTAAGTCCTTGGTTCGCCAATATGTATATTGTAGTTCATGGTTTCTTGGTAATCGTTTATGCCTATATCAACCTATTTTTTATTTATTTATTTTTTTTTTAATAAAATGTATCATCCAACATAGAATAAAAAAATCCCTTTCCCTGTCATTTGTGTAGAATGAAAATAATCCTCCTCTACCTCCGAAGGCTACTCCTAACCAACGTACAAAAAATAAGAAAACATAAACTACTGAATCAAGAACTTCAAGCACTACTTATGGCCCTCCTCCTGATACTGGATTTCTTGAATTGTCTACCCCTTTGAGTTCTGAACCCGAGATTACATCAGTCCTCGTTTGTGACATTGACACAATTGAAACAAAATTCCTTGAAACTGTATTACCTGAGGTCACTGAGCCTGACCTTCCTGAGTCAGACACTTTGTTTCCTGAGGTCATTTAACATGATTAGCCACATCCATCCTCGCCTGATTCAGCAAGACCTTCCTCTTCTCTTGCTTTGTCTTAGACAAAACCAATATATGTTGGGCCCGACAGTTTACCTCTTCTATACAGACTTTTGAGTATTGAAGAGATACCTCAAGAAGAGCCTCGTCCTTCTTCTCCTATTCATTGGGAAGGGCTTCATTTTTATCAAACTGAGCCGTTTCCACCTCTTCAAAATATGACACAATCTCCTTCACCTAATTCTTTGGGCTTACCCGAGGATATTTGGCAACAATCTTCATTGGGATTTTCAACCATCTCTAGAGTAGATTCAAGCTCCCAACCCATGTTCACCACTATGGTTGAGACATCAACTGTCGCTTCCTCATCTTGTGTTCACGACATGACCAGAAAATCATATATATGGTGGCTCGTCCATCCCACCTGATTATAAGTCATTATCTAGTACCTTTTTTGGTGTGGCTTCCAGTCCTTAGACATATCCCATGTCATATAATTCGGTAATAATGTCTAGTAATTCTCTTATGAATGCCACAATGTTTGCTGCTCTTCATCTGAATACACCTACAATAGAGGAGCGGGATGGTCCTTACATCAATGGACAAATCTACCCCCAAAAATCCAACTCTCCTTATGTTGGGTACCGTCCATGTGGATTGTAGTTTCCTCTGTCATCTTCTCGTCCTTATGCAAGGGGGAAACCTGTTGTTGATATGCCTCCGTATGGTAATCCGCTTAATTATGGTCCACCTTATCTTGGAATGACTACCAATATTTAAAAACCTACTTCCCCTTGAAACTGGTTCGTTTTGGGATCGATTTATGAATCCTCAAGCTGCACCATCCTCATCGCAAATTCCTATCTATCTATAAACACCTCAACAAAATCAAATATATGTGACCCAACATTATAGTCTATTCCTATGGTATCTGGCCCTTCCTAGGCACCGCTTAGTCAAACTGTACAAGGTGCCTCATCCTCTCAATTTCTTGCGCAAAGTGCTCCTCAAGTTATGGTAGGTCAAATTATTCAAAATCTAGAGCGTTCTAAAATGAATGCATACTACTAGGGGAAATATAGAATCCTATTGGGCAATAGTATGGACCTCATCAGGTGCCTTTCCAAGGCCAGGAAATCTAGACCCAACCATTCCAACAAATTTATCAGCATATTGGGGCTGGGTAGCAAACTCACTTGTATGCTAGTTATCAGAATCCTGCATATCCTGGTTACCAGGTTCCTTATTATCAGAACCATCCTTATCTAGGGATGAAAGTACCCATTTCTTAGGCAATCCATTCTTACCTAGGTCATCCTGCTCTGAACTTTAATTGGCAGTTGCATTTTATGGCTACTCTCAAATTACATGATTTAACTTGGCTTACTAACGAACCCATCGCTCATTTGCATTGGTGGACGATTACTCCAACCAAGTTGCCATCTGATATCCCAAAGTTAAATACGAATCCTATAGAAGACCCGTCGACGCATGTCATAATGTATCATCTATGGTGTTCATTCAACTCCCTTAATGATGATTCCTTTCGAATTCGTCTTTTCCAACGAACGGTTACATGTACTGCAGCTAAATGGTATATCGAATAACCTAAAGCGTCATTTCACGATTTCAAGACTTTAGCCACAAAATTCCTCACACACTTCCATTTTCCTATCAGATATGAAAGTAGAATAGAACTATTGACTAACTCAAACAATCAGTTTCCACTCACATTTTAGATCACACTCATAAGTGGAGGCATCGTTTTTGGTTGGTCAAGACTTTTGTTCTCGATCAGTTGTTGGCAGAATGGTTTGTCAAATCTCTGTTAGCTCCTATAAAATAATTTGTGGCAAAAGGTGGATTCGTGACCAAAGAACAAGTGATTTCTCGTGCTCAATATTTAGATTTGTTATATACCCAATCAGGCACACTCTATGATAAGATACAAAATGCTACACGACTTTAAAACACTATTCCTCTTCCAACTAGTAAAGAATCTCATGCTGTTGATGGCATTATTGGTTCTGCCAGTTCACAGATGATGATTAAACTATATGGTATAGTACTCACCACTCCTGCTCAAAATCCTCAATCCCACCCTCCTGCAGCTTCTACTTCCGAGATAAATTCCATTTCATTGAGATAAAGGAAAATCTCATTAGCAACCTAGAATCAAGAAGAAAGGTAAAGGTAAAAATAAATATTCATTATCGTAGGATAAAAAAACAAATTCGTCTTCTGATGAGAATATAAAGCCTTGATATCCATGTTTGATTTGCAACAAGGATCACTTTACGCGTGATTTTCCACTCTGCGGTGAAGTGAATCAATTTCTTAAGTCATCCACTTCCCCTGTTGCGTTGATCGATCCATTTCCCAATCAGGAGACTCATATGGTTTCCTGTGACCCCACATTCTCTAACATGATTTTGATTCTTTCCTCCTCAAATTAGAGATCCAATGTTTTGGTCACCACTTGGAATAAATATTATGGTAATGTGAATCCACTGAATGGTAGGCTACTGATCAACCTGCGAGTTTTCCACCAACCTCATCTAATTTTGTTCCATCTCTGGAATTTATTATCAATCCTTTGAAGGGTGTTATTCATAAATCTGCTTACAACCCACATTCAAGAGTTGCCCAAAATTACAATTTGGTTGAGGATTTGGCTCAATCCCCATCATCCATGTCCACTCTTGAGGCGTTGCAAAACTTTCACACCCAAAATAAGGTTTTTTTTTCAGATATCGGATGTATGGAACCGTCAGATTCCAACCTAGTGGTTTTTTCTCATGAAAATTATACTTCACGACATGCCCTCTGATCCTTTCTCACATATATTCTAAACCGATGAAAGCATCATGGAGATCATGATGTTAGAAGATGTGCCATGGGATGATAATCATCATCATTCCTCCCTTCCTAATTCCATAAAAGATAATATAGGTGGTTTCTATCTACCTAACTTAACCAAATCTTGTACGAATTATGTTTCCATTCATGAGATCAAATATGAAAAGATCCTCTGGAATATCGAAGAAACCATTCCTTTTGATATTTTGATCAAACCAGGAATAGTCAATAATATTTACATCGTAGCATCTTGTTCCTCATCTGAAGTCGAGACCTATGGAGCCATTTTTCATGAATTTATAGATGTATTTGCTTAGACATATGAATAAGTAGAAGGCATTAACCCAAACATAGTGGTGCATAAAATTAAAATGTATCTTGATGAAAAAATCATCTGAAAACACCTTTGTCCGGTCCATCCTAAGAAGGATTTTGGAATAAAAAATGAAGTTGAAAATCTTCTCCGGGCTAGTTTTATATACCCCATTCCATTTACCAATTGGGTTTCCAATGTAGTCCCTGTCATGAAGAAACATAACATGATTCGATTATGCGTCAATTATCAAGAAGTTAATCGAGCTTGTCAAAAAGACCACTATCGAACCCCATTTGTTGACCAGACTTTTGATGATTATGTTGGTTGCGAGATCTATTCATTTATGGATGGATTCTCAAGTTACAATCAAATCAACATTCTCTAGATGGATGAAACCAAAACAAAATTTATTTGTCTGTGGGGTACTTTAACTTATAAAAATCTCCCATTCTATCTTAAGAATGTAGGGGCCATGTTTCAACGTGCAATGGATTATGATTTTCATTACATTAAGCATATCGTGCAACACTATTTGGATTACCACCCTACTCATTGCAAGCATTGATCTGTGCGCTCTCTGCATTTATGGGCCATTTTTATCCATTGTAGGCACTATATCATTCGACATAACCCACAGAAATGTGTGTTATGTGTTGGTCTTGGTCAAATCCTTGGTTTTGTTATCTCCAAGCAAGGAATTTGTGTTGATCCTCTCAAAGTTTAGGAAATTTATGATTTTCTTGTGCCCTCCTTAGTTTAGTTACAAAGACTCCAAAGGAAAGCTAACTTCTTAAGGACATTTGTCCCTAATTACGCCGATTTGACCAAAGGATTTACTCGCCTACTGAAGGAAGGGATCCCCTTCCAATTGTAAGACATTGCACATAAAGAATTTTGATGCCTTGAAATATTTATTGGTTTGTGCATATCTCTTATATCCCCTTGACTATTAGTGCGACTATTTCCTCTATCTCATTTTCACCATCTCTAATATAGCTATGGTGTTTGTCCAAGAATATGACATTGGGACTTAACATCCCATTTATTATCTGAGTCATAACCTCAATGATACGGATATCTAGTATACTCGCATCGAAAAGTTAGCTTTAGTGGCCATTTAAGCAGTCTAGAGATTTCACCATTACATCTTGCTTCAAAAAAATATGGTCATTTTAGATTGCAACCCGATGACATATATAGTGTCATGCCAATTGGTAGGGGAAAAGTACTCGAAATGGATAGTTATTCTCCAAGAGTTTCACCTGGAATTCATCAAATCCAAGTCAAAGAAATCCCTAGTTTTCGTCGAAATAATGTGTGATATTCCCTCCCTTGATGCAGAATCTACATCTGAATATTCCATCCCCGAAAAGTCGTTGTTTATGATATCATCATCTGACCAGTGGTATGGATATTTCCTGATTTATCTCTAGACTGAAAATTTTCGACCTAATACCTCTCACTCTGAGCCGCGACGTATCTGTAACCAGTCCTGAAATTATCTAATTATTGGTGATACCCTTTACCATCGTGGTATCGATACGATCTTATGGAGGTGCCTCACCCTTGAGGAGGTCGAGAAATTTTTGAATGATTTCCATTTAAGAGCATGTGGCAGACACTTATCTGGTTACGCTACCGCACAAAATATCTTATGCACTAGCTATTTTTGGCCCACCATTTTCTGTGACTGTATCCTTGCACTAAATAAGTTTCATTCTTGCCCAATATACGATTGAAAATTTTGTTCTCCACCTACTCCATTGCATCCTATTGTCACCATTGGTCCTTTTGCGAAATGGGGTATCGACTTTATTAAATGTAACCATCATTCAACCGGCGAGCATGGCTATATCATTGTCATTGTTGACTACTTTACTAAGTGGGCCGAAGCGATGCCTACATTCAATAACACCGGCGAAATGGCCGCATACTTATTTTTCAACCATGTGATCGCTAGTTTTGGTGTTCTGCAAGCAATAGTCACATAACACATGAGGCATTTTCAGAATCATACGAAGACCGAATTAACTATCAAATTGGGACTTTCAAATGGAAATTCCACTCCCTATTATCCTTAGGATAACAGAAAATATGAAGCTATAAACAAAGTTCTTAATACTATGCTTCAATGCATGATAGAGGTCCATAAATCGGACTGGAATTTACTTCTCTATGTTTCCTTGTGGGCATATCGAACCTGCGTAAGGACTCCTACCAGATTCACACCATTTCAATTGGTTTATGGTCTAGAAGTGATCCTTCCTATTGAGTACTAAATTCCATCGCTAAAAACAGTTATTGAACTCCTTCCTGCTACCTCTGCAAAAGAGGAGCGTCTTTTACACTCGACTCAAATCGATGAGACCCAGCGAAATGTTGCTTTGGACAACAAAGCTCATAAAAGACGCATCAAAGCACAATATGACAAAAGTGTCAAACCTAGAGTCTTCTTCGAAGGGTATCTGGTACTTTTATATGACTAGGAGGTTGATAATTTAGGCCCAGGAAAGTTCCATCCTATGTGACTGGGCCCATACATTGTCAAACATGTTATGGCAAGAAGGGCTTACAAGTTTGTAGATATTGATGGACTTCCACTTTCGCAGCGTAGAAAAGGGTTGTATGTAAAAAAAAAAATGCTTGATCCCATGCATAGTACACTGTGTACATACTGTCTATAGGTGTGTTGAGTGTGTTTGCAAAAAGTTTTCCAGAGTTTCCCATGGTTTCTGTTGATCCTCCTTTACTTTTTTTTGTTGATATAAACCTCTCTTGAACCGTATATTGGGTATGCTGATGGAGCCAATCATAGTACTGAGAACCTATATTCCGCATCGTGGGCCATATTTTCTCCAAATGGAGAGCTAGTGAGTATGCAAGGGATTTGCATTGGCCTCTCTACTAACAACATTGTTGAGTATAACATAGTGGTAGAGATATTATCTAATGTTATTTCTCATGGTATCTGTCGTATAGTCATCAGGCTCGACACACAACTCATAGTACTACAACTCGTGAAAATCTATTCAGTGAGGAATCCCACCATCCTTCATATGGATTTGAGAGTGCGTCTTATGGAAATAAATTTCGACTTCATCTAATATGAAAAAATTTCTAGAAATATAAACACTTTACCAAATTCCCTAGATAATTTAGTTTTAGATAGACATTTGCAACAAATGTAAGTAACTTTCACATCACATCATATTGAAAGAACAATATGAAATAAGAAAAACTATATATATATATATATATATAATAAGTTTGGTTTTACAAAATGTATGCCCAAGGCACATATGGCTACATCACCCATATACAAAAACTACATGCAAAAATATATGTAGACAATCAGTGGTTCTCATTATATAATGACACCACACGAGCTATCTTGTGTAGTAATCGAGCAATACAACTAGGTACCCCGATGGTATGTCATTGAAGTCACGATGACGGTCTCATCAATCCTGGAGTTCAATATGTACATGTGGCGCTCCACCTCTGATAGGATCTCTGCTACCTCGAGATCCTATAGTGCATTCCATCCCACCACAGTGACCTGTACTACTCCCACTGCCTCCTCCTGTGGTTTTCACTCTATGCAACAGAGATATGTAGCACCCACTAGTCGAACAGTTCCAATGTCTACATGAAAAAATAAAATAGTTTAGTCTCGAGAACATGAAAAAAATAAAAATAAAAATTCTAAAACTTTATAAAAATTAAATGTCAAAGTATGTGACCTGTAACATCCCATTGTTTGCCATCAGGCAACAAAACTTGGGATTATCATGAAAATCCATCCCTATGTAAGGATAATCATTGATCATGATGAACTGTATGCACATCCGTCCAAATAATGCTGGTGAAAAGTTGATTGCTGATGGACTTGCATGTTTGGGCATGTGTTCTATCCACCTCCTCATCTATGGGACCCTCGAATCAAAAGGCTCAAGTACAATCTGTTGAGGCTATAATAATGGTACCGACTCTAAGGAAAAAGAGACCAAGATGGCACAATAGTTGAAGTTCTTCAACTTCCCCTCCTTTTATTTAGTAATTTGTTCCTTCAAGTTGACCAAGACACCCTCTCTCCAATTGAATATTGTCGGCTCTAGACATTCTACCCCATAGTGCATGTATGATCTTATTTCCACATGTAATTTCAAGTTGCCTGCCAATCTTGATATGATGAACAAGATCGTTCTCAAAGGTAGTCGGGTCACATCCTTGATGTTAATATTTCCATCCCTAGTAGGAATGGCTTGAGTTCTGCAATAGATAGCAATGTAATATTTCACTGTCTCATCGCCACTTCTTCCACCTAGAAGAGACATGGGGGCACCTCGCTTTGACAATCTTGTGAGAAAGTAAATATCATCTACCCGTATCTCGAGTAGATTCTCCCCAAACCTAAACGATCATTAGGGGAATTTTGAGGTCTAAAATGGGACTCCTAAGGAAATTATACAATAATAGTGGAAATAATAAAATAAAATTTCATTACATCATTAAATTTTAGAGGGAAAAAAGAAAAAACTACTTTTTCAACTCATATTTTCAACTTATCTCCCAAAGTTTTTACTCAAATTTCGAGCAGGAGTAATTGTTGGATGAAAAAATCAATTCCTCATCCAAGGAGTACCCACGTTGCATACTTTCTATTGGTCCTGCTACACAAAAAATGAGAGGTACATGAAAAATGTGATTGCACTCATGTTTTTTATGTATTTCTTATTTTTCATGTAATAGGGTCCATCGAAAGTATCCAACATGGGTACTCCTTGGATGAGGAATTAAATTTTGCATCTAACGAGTACTCCCACTCGAAATTTAAGTAAAACAATTGGGAGATAAGTTGAAAATATGAGTTGAAAAAAGTAGTTTTATTATTTTATTATTTTCTAATATTTTTACCCTTTTACTTTAAAAATGGTGAATCATCCCCCATGGCTGACATCATCATCTTGAATCCTATTGGTTCTTATCAATTTTATTTTTGTTGTACATTTTTCTTAGGAGGCCCATTTTAGACCTCAAAATTTCCCTGCTTGAGCATCTCATGAATGTGAACGGTACTTTAACAACTCCTTTCATTGCCTCCTACCGGGAAGCCAGAAGAATTTCAATAACTCGCAGTTTCTAAGCTCCCATATGGTAGAAGGGTCTTTTGAGGCATCCATGTATTGTACTTCATGCTCTCTTTCTCTCCATATAAATGAAATGTTGTGGTCATGGGGAACTGAAACATAAACAAAGGACTCATTAGACTCTTTTCCATGCAAAAAACCTGACAAAGTTTGCGGTAAAACTGTCAAAAACTTGGATAAATGTGCTCAATGCACCCCAGAAGGATTAGATAGAGCATTGCAGCTATGTCTGCAGTGTTTCTCTACGTAGGTGAAACACCCTTTTTGACACAAAGGGGGTGCATTAGTCCCAGGGTGTTATTTATGAAATCCCATGGGCCTTAAAAACTTAAAAAAATTGCATGAAAACACAAGAATAAACCGTGGAAAGACAGAGTAAGGTCGTAGCTCCTACCTTGATCCAGCGACATTTGGAATGGTTCCATGGATTGGTCACAGTAAGCTACAAAAGATCAAGGGAAAAATGGCTCCAAATATTCACTATTGAAGGTAAAGTGTGAAATGGTGAAAATGAAAAGTCATTTTGGGTATTTATGGTCTTTTTCTTGTTATTTTATTCATTTTTAACATTTTGACCTAGATATGCTTCATTTTCACTATGAAACAAGTATGTTTAATCCTTCTTGTGGTGTTTTGAGTAGGACAACAATTGTTAGCAAGTTTTTACTATGTTGTAACAGGTTACTTTGATCGAAGAGTACACTTTTATCTCTTTTTCAAACTCGATAAACCGACAAAAAAGGAACCCCCATAGTTTCCCCTTTCATCTCTTTTCAGATGCCCAAAGTATTAAAATATCATCGATCACTTGTCCTTTTGAGCTCGTAAAAGTGAATTAAAATATGTCTACTCAATATAAGTTTAACCCTTTTTCGGACTGAGATAGACTAACTATGAAAAATGAATACCTTGGTCGAGCATGACAAAGAGGTTCTCTTGAGTATTGTTTTATACCTTTTTGGGCTTAAGAGACTATCTACAAAATGGGACATCTAGAGTTTTCTTTTCCACCACTTTTTCAAATTCTCTAAACATGAAAAATATTTGGAGGTTTACATTCAATGGACTCGTTAAAACATCAAAAAATGATGGGCTTGTTGAGCATGAAAAGGATGAAGAAATTCTTCTCAAATCTCATTAAAAATACTTGGAGGGATTCATATGAAGGATGAACTTATAGATAGCACATATGTTATCCTCCTTAAGCTTGTTAAAAAATAAATATGTACTGACCAGTATGGTTGGGGAAATTGGGAAAATGGGGAATTCCATTTTGCTAAATGGAAGTGAGTCTCTCTTGAACATGAGACTTCGCATTATCATACCATTTTCAGAGCCTCCATTTTGGTTTTGGTTCAATGTTTACAACTCCATCTAGTGTCGTTACATGTTCAATAAAAGTCCATCAGTTGATCTCCACAACAATAATATTTAAGCCCTCATTTCATGTCTTCCTTTCCTGATCCAGTTCCATATTAGCATCATTCTGATAATTTATGTCTCAATCATGATACCCATTTCGTTTCATTGATGGGGGATACATCAATTCCCTCCTATGACGGGTCACTTACTATTGACATTAGCACATCATCCAGGAAGTTGACTTAGAAACGCCCCTTTGGTACCTTGGTGGTTGCATACATCAATGGAAAGTCTCCTCTCTTGGCGACAAGTTTACATCAATGGCCTTTGACCAAATGACTCAGTGTGGTGTTCAACATCAATTAATTGAATCACACCATAGTGATTGTACCATAATACCTTGAGAGCCATTAACATCATCAGTGGTTTCTCTTACATCTGTTAACGACTTACATCACCAGTGGTGTCTACCATGGTCGACTCCATCTCATTGATTCACATGGATAAACTCATGCATTAGCTGGTCATGTGAACAAGATAGAAGACCCTGGATCTAGTTTCATCCATCCAGGCTGCAATTTCAGAAGTTATACAAAGATCACAATGTATGATGTTCATGATCATAAAGACATTGATCCAGTCACGAGTCCAATATTTGCATCTATGGACATGTCTTTCGATCATTATGCATGTTATGCTAGCTTATGAGATGAGTATGGGTATGCCTCTCACAACATCCAGATGTCATGATACTTTTATTATAACAAATGAAGCTCTTTGGTTGTCCTTGATCCCTACTTATCACAAGGTAAAGCACTATAGTCATCATCCACCATCTTTGACTTTGTGCTTTAGGGGGCATTCTGTTAAAGGAAATTTTTTTGCATCCAATAAAAGTGAGCCTCCTAATGGGATCAATCAACATACTATTCCCCTTTTCATCATCTTGCACAAATCCCTAAGCATGTACCTTTAAACCCTCGAAATTTCAACCCTAAACTGTGCTATATGGGACATTTTGAGCACTAACGTTCCCAACAAGCCCACTGGGGTGCATTCGCCTCCAAGTTTCTCCATTGTGGTCAATGTTTTTCACCAGTAGGTTTCCCTCCTTTGAACCTGTGTTGGTTCTAGAATTATAGGAGAATGAGCGAGATTCTAGAAGCTTGACCTTTTATAAATTTCCATAATTTGTTTCAACTACTTACCTTGGATTGACATTCGGATCCTATCCTACCCTACTTTTGATTTTTCACCACTTATCTTTTGATCTTATCCCTCCATCAAAGGTGTATCTAAAGCCCTAGAATGGTAATTGGATAAGAACTCCCAACTTACCCCTCTCTCCTATATATTTACCCTCTCATATGCAAGAGGTAATGGTTGGCTTTGGAGAGGATTCTGACCTTATGTTTTTCTAGTAAGTAGTTATCATCTCATTCATAGGGCGACTGGAGGTGCATATTGTGACAAGGAAAGGACGAGTCAACAACTTGGAGGA
This sequence comes from Pinus albicaulis, assembly GCA_034641835.2. Taxonomy (NCBI): domain Eukaryota; kingdom Viridiplantae; phylum Streptophyta; class Pinopsida; order Pinales; family Pinaceae; genus Pinus; species Pinus albicaulis. Next base: position 682,272,095 of record CM076569.1, on the reverse strand, counting down.
GCTCTTCTACAAGATAAACTTCTACTTATGGTTGTAATCTCCTTCTATTTATATCAATGCAAATAATTCTCTATTTTCCTATATGTGATGTTGATTCATGTATTTCAATACCATGTTGATCTATTTAATATATCATTTACATGACACTACATACATCTCGTAGTTTCTTGGCTTGTGTTATCTGACTGTGCAGATTCTAATTTTGGCAATTGGAGCTGGAATTGGAGCTTCCAAGGTAAAGAAAGAGCGAAGTGAGTGAAAATTTCCAATTAGGCATCACTCCATCATCTATTTACTTTAAAGAAAAGCATTGGGCTCCTTGTCTCTCTATTGTTCTAGGTTGACCACCAAACCTAGGAGAGATACCTTTGTCTGCAATCGTAAATCTCGTATATCATAAATGGTTAATCATTATTGTAGGTAAAATAATACCAATCAACTCCTATGAATATATGGTATGAATTATAGTGTTGAATGTTGAAAATAAATGGTGATTCATATAGTTACAGAAAATATAAGTAATTTGTTTTATTGTTGGTTATGTATTTTCCTTAAAATACTGAGTGCTTTTTCAATGTAATGATGTGTATGTATATTTATCATTATGGTATTGGAAATTTTGACATATATTAAATGTATAATATCCAGATAGATACTAAACTTGGAACCCAGGTTAGAAAAAAGGCCAAGCCAACTGCCCAACAACCTAGTGTAGCAGTGCTAGGGTTCAGGAAAAGAAACAACTACAATTATTTTAGTATTCCCAGGGTTAGACCCCGCCCAAGAAGTATTCCAGAGTTGAAGAATTGATAAAACTATAAAAATAAAATTTTTGGTAATTACAAAATACTGGAATTGATGAAATGTTCCCTAGAAATTAACGAAGAAAGTAATTATGGGCCTATATTCAGTCCATAGAGAAACTATGTAATGAAACAGAAAAGAAGATTTCTTTGCATACAAAGTGTTGGAATTAAAATTACATATTATTTATAAACATGAAGCAAGAAAGGGTTTCACTTTCAAATCCCCCTAATAAACCCATAACAAAATAGTTAATTAATTCAACATACAATCGTTTAAACACTATAACCATAATATATCAATAATGGGATTCCTTATTTATAATAAGCCATGAATGCATTCAGTTAAAATTACCAACATAACAATGTCTAACAAGGGAAAAATACCCTCAAATATCAATAGTACTATGTATTATGTGCTGTATCAAAATATCAAAATAATGGGTGTTATGACTTGTATTAATTGGCCACTAAAATTGTTCATAATTTAAACTGAAATATAAACCCTTCAAGTAAAATATTACAAGAAAGACTATGATGAAAACCTGTGGAAAAATAGGAATACAAAAGAATTAAAACTCAGATTTGATTCGCAAGGCCATAATTGGAAACCCCTTGAAGAATGTTGCAGAAGCCATACCTATAATAACAACTAGTCGACCTGTTAAAATGTCTTGTAAATACAGACGATAAAGGACAATAAAAAAATAATGGAGGATAGGTTACCTTTTACCTCAATAAATTATTTTACCATAAGGAACCCTCCTTAAACCTTGCATAGGATACCAATGAAGGAGGGTTACCGAAAATGTAGTAAATAGCAATCAAAAGAGTAAAGGACAATCATACACTAAGATAAATGGATACAAATTAACTATAGTTCAGTCATGCCATGAATCTGGTGATAGCTGAAAAGGATTTCAAAACCATGTACTTTATGCCCAAGGAGAATTTCGAGGCATATTTGTAAGAATCATCCTTCAATTTATTTTATTTTTTAATAATATGTTTACACATAAGTTTGAAGCCCTGAAAGCTCTGTATAGTAGCCATTATAGTTGGGTGCTCCCATCTTTTCAATTTGGGTGCAAAGGTACTTAAGCATAGGGCAACTCGTACACATATGTTGCCTTACAAGGCATAAAAGGGAGACTACCTTCATGTTCCAGTGAAGGTGGGATTTTTTTTTATCATGGATTTTTACCATGATTCATTGATAATAGTTCCAGGGACATGAATGACCTGCCTGTACGAGTTTTTTTACCCATATTTTAAGTTCAAGGTAGCCAACCATGTTTTCTATGAATAAAAAATAAGGAATGAAAATCCTTATTCATTCAAATGCATCAAGGCATCAATAAATCTTGTAACATGAATGACCTACTTGTAGGGGCCATTTTACCTAGCTTGGGAGTGCAAGGCATCCAATTAGGTTTTCTGTGAAGAAACATTAAGGAATGATAATCCTTATTCATTTAAATGCATAAATACATCAATAAATCCTATCCAACCTTTCTCTAATTTGACATTGTAACACACCTGGTAGTCTTTAGTTTTCTTTATAATTTTACTCAGCAATACACTTCTCTGAAATGCAATTGATGATTCAAGAAGTGTCATTGATACTAGCTACTAGAAGTTAATATGCACGAGGCCACATAGATCTTCATTAATGCTATATATTGGTCTTACAAACTATCCCATGGAGTTTAAATAACTTGGATAATTGAGAGAATTTCCAATTATCTTGATGGAAATGTGGTCCTTATCTGCACCTTCATTTTTTCACAAGGGCATAACTTCACTAAACAAACCCTGTGATAAGAACTCAGATTCATCAACTAATTTATTAAAGAGCCCCTCCAACAAGTTCAATCTGGTGTTGATAGGGAATTATGCCTCTAAATTATTTGTCCAAAAGGTTAAAAAATGGGAACAAATTTAACCTATTGAACAAAATGAACAAAGATTTATTTACTCAATTAGTTAATTGCTAGGGATGGTAGATTGATGCACATATTTTGTTGATGTAACATAAAAATATGGTGTTGGCTCGAGGGGTCCTAACCCAGGTTCAGAGGTTAAGGTTTGCCAACAAACCCCTATACTATTGGCCCTTTCGGCAGTGACCTACTTGCTCAGGCCAAAGCCTCACCCGAAGTAGTATGGGAGGGTGTTGGAACCAGGTTTCTGTACCCTCAGAGAGAGCAGGTAAGTCAAGCAGGTCTGTGTTCCCATCTTATCAAGTTCGTATTTAACAGATCTATTCGCGGGCTTATATAATAGAGCCATGATTAGACAGAGATCTACTAATTATCTTTGCATCCACGTGCACAATACCAATCTATCAGCACAGTAACTATAATTGCAACAATTACATATTACTGATTCATATAAAAGAAGTACAAATAATTTTGCAGTTATCAAACAAATACTTTCATAACCCAATCATCCATATTAATCATAACATCACACATCCAGATAACATCAGATGTCCAACAATACTTCGCATATATATTAATACCAAAATCCTCTTACATGACCAAAATACCACCTACGCACACAGCCAGCAGGGTCTGCACACAGCAGAACTGAGGATCTCTGTGCACACAACCAGCAGGAGTCCTTACCCAACGACCCAACTACATATCTAACAATTTGTGCTTTGCATCAATCTCTATATTTTTCTCTACCTAAGACTCAAAAAGGTTCATCTATTTATACCGATTTAGCCTATGCATCCAATGGTCCACAAACCATGGTTTGCAAACTCTTGGTCTACACTTGACCCATTTACAATGTGTTAGGGGCTTTGACCCACCCCAAAACTCCTGCGTTAGACTAAATAATACAAAATTATACAAAAATGGACCAAATTCGCAGCCTTTAGGAGACCCTGCTCCAACAGTCCCCCAACACAATCTCGTGACTTGTCCAGAGTCACTATGCTGGTGGGGTCTCGACCTGCGCCTGCAACAATATGATCGCCTCGGCTAATGGGGGAAACACACCTTCACTTTGGGCAGCAGCATTATGTGCAATGTCGACCAAATTTTATGAAATCAGGCCTTTCGTCACAGTGGTGACGCTCTCCAGAGTCTAGTTTAGCTACTTAACCGTGACATCGATATCTTGTGAAAGCTTGAGGGCCTCGACAGCCTAAGGCTTCAATCGGTTGTTGAGGACCTTCTTTTTCTGCCAAAGTTCATCAATCTCAACTTGGAGGGCATGACTGGTGCACATTCGTGTCAAACGTTGACCAGGAACTAAAGTGGGAAAGGTGGCTTCTAATTTCTCGAACTTCTCTTCTTTCTACTGTAGGTCTTGGTTGATGCCTTGCAAGATCAGGTTGCGCTAGACCTTGGTCCATAGTTGCATGGTTGTTTCTAATAATTGGGCACCATGCGCAATTTTCCCATTGATGGCGTTCATAGCCGTAGTGACCAGCACAGTTCGCTGGGCCCGTACGTCCGGAGGTGTTTCGGGTTGCAACTTAGCCTACAGATTAGCGATTTTTTTCTCCATATATGTCTTGACCATCTACACTTCTGTCCTGGAGGCCTTCAGTGCTGCGACAAACCTTTCAACCTTAGCCTGGGGGGTGGCTGTGGCCGGGATTTCTTCTAGAATATCAGCGCAGAGCTGGTGAATCACGTTTTCTAGCTCTGTTTGCTACGCGGTGGGGAGGGACACTTCAATATCCTTTTCTGCGATCATCTATTCATCCAGACCGAGTTTTTGGTGAACTTGCATGTCCCAATGTTGAATTTCCTTAAATAATGAGGTGTGGAGACCTTACAGTGCTTCCTATGGCAGACTGGATACATTGAGTTATACGTCTACGCTGTCCTGGGCCTACCTTCCAAGGTCAGGTGGGCTGATCACAAGGGCTATGCCAGGTAACGAACAGAGGCGACTTTATTCTGTGACTAGTGTTGCACTGATGGTGGTTGAGGGCGTTTGTACCTAAGTCACACTGGGCTATAGCTTATAAACCTTTAGCTGTAGAGCACGGGCTACCAGCTCCTTCTTTTGTTGCACTGAATACTCCACAGGTGCCATGCCCATAGTTAGGAACTGAACGATGTCAGTGAAGTGTGCATAAATCATCTTAATAGAAAATATTTGTGCGTCAAGAAACCGCTCCTCCAGGTTGGTCGGTTCCTCGCCACTCTCAATTCGAGACAGGTGATCCGGCCCACCATTCAATTTCCCTAGCTTGACAATGATCTCAAAGTCGTATATCTAAAAGAAAAAAAATCCATCAGTAGATTCGCCCCCCCAACACAGGCTTATTCAATAGGTACTTCAAAGTCGAATGATCTGTGAGCATTTAAAAGTGTCCTCCTAACAGATAGTTCCAATACTTCTGTAGTGCATAGACCATGGCCAACCCTTCCCTCTCCATGGTGGCATAATTGCGCTCTGCACTTGAGAGTTTCCGACTAGCAAATTTGATTGGGTGATTAATATCTCTGGCTCCAGGCTACATAGGGACCACTCCCAGGGCAATTCTTGAAGCATCAACATGAACATGAAATACCTTTGCCCAATTGGGAAAAATAAGAATAAGTGCGAATAACATCTTTTCCTTGAGTAGCTCAAAGCTCTTTTGGCACTTGTCATCCCAAAAGAATGAAACATCCTTCTTGAGAAGCTTTTCTAGAGGTGTTGTGATCAATGTGTATCCCTGAATGAATTTTTTGTAGTAGCTCGTATGTCCAAGGATCGAACATAGTTGTTTCTCATTTGTTGGCACTGCTAGATTGATGATAACTGTAACTTTCAGAGGGTCCACCATCAACCCTTGTCGACAAACTATATGGCCGAGTAGGATTCTAAAGGGCACACAGAAGATACATTTCTTGATATTCATGGAAATCTAGTGTTTCCAACAGGCGTCCAACATCATGCGCAAGTTCAAAACATGTGTCTTTACTAAGCCAAAGGTAGTCCAATCATCGAAGTACACCTCTAGGAATTTGTGGATGAATTCATTGAAAACTGCGAAAACTACCTGTGAGAAGATAGCATGGACATTCTTGAGTCCAAATAGCATGACGATATACTGGAAATATTCCCATTTAGTGGAAAATGTAGTTTTTCTAGGATATTCTAGTGTTATTCTGATCTGATGGTATCCTGAGAACCCATCAGTGAATGAGTATGCTTCCTACCCCCCTACGCTATCCAGGATCTCATCGGAGAATGGTGTCGAAAAGGGATCATGTACACAGGCGTCATTTAACTTGTGTAAGTCCACACAGATTCGAATTCCCCCCTTCGTTTTATTTTCCTGAACCACCATCGGATTTACCCAATCCGACTGCTCGACCGGCTCGATAATACCTGTGGCGAGCATTTTATTGATTTCCTCCTTAACCTTCTATTTATACTTAGGGTTCAGCCAATAAGGCCGGTGCTTTATCAATCACGCATTTGGTTTTAGCATGATGCACATAACCCCTAGGTCCCCTATCATCCCTTTGAGCTCTGAAAACTTGGTCGGGAATAAGTCTTGGTATTCTATGAGCAATTTAGCCCCCTTACTTACAATGTCATCGTCCCAGTAGTCACTAATCTTAGCCAACTTAGGCTGCTTTGTCGTTCCAATGTTGACTTCCCGCAGTTTCAGAGGTTTTGTCACATCCACAGTCTGCAGTGGAGGTCCCGCAACTACATGCTCCCCCTCTGATTCTGGGATAGAGACATTGCGCAGATCCTCATTGCATTCTTCTATAGTTATATTGTGACAGTTGACAATAATGCATCTGCATTTCCCACGTCGGCACCCCAAATGATGCAGAGGAGCTGGATTCACCAAACACGAGTGTGTCTATATCCTGCAAAGCTTTGTCAAGTGCTTTCGAGCCCCTTGTTAGTCCAAAGGTACTAATGAATTCATCCTTCAAAGTTTCCCAGTGGCAGGTGCGTTGATGTAGCTCCACATCCAAGTACCATGCAGTAGGGATTGATCCCAATGCATGAATAAACAAGTGAACCCATTCCTCCATAGTTTAGTCATACCACTTCTCTAGCCAAGCGAACAAGTGTTCATGCGGGTCCCCTGGGCCAAGGAACGTCTTGACGTGTACCTCAGCCGGGGGCTCGAATCGTAGGATCATGATATCCCGACATTCCTCCCAGTCTTGGAATGCCTCCTTATGTGTGTCCCACCATCTTGTAGGTGTTGCGCGCATAGCTAGATTAAGGGCCCATAGCCTCCATTCTCTGGGAATCTCAGCTTCGAATGTTCACATAAATTATTTTACACTATCGAAACCATAAAATTAGGGTATTTCTCTTACCTCGGAGGATATGCATTGGAAGTCCCTGGTAATTCGCAGGCAGCGCAGTGAAGAGACATCATGCAGTCAGTTTTGCCAACTTTCTATTTCTTTTTCAGATTCATAAAAGCATTCGCTATCCCTTTCCCAGTAAAGCACACCATTGGTCGTAGGATTGATCCAATATTCGTCCCTCGTAGTTTACTTATAGATGTGATCCACCTCTTCTTCCTCACACATTGGCTCAGTATAACTTTCTCCTTCTGTGGGGTCTAATGGTACGATCACCCGTGTTCCTTCACTTTCAAATACCATACTTCTTTTCTTCAAATTGATAATATTGCCCATATCAATGGCCCAATCCAATCTTAGGAGAGTCAGATAGGGGTCTACATCTTCTACAATATGAATGACTTCAAAGTCAGCACGTACCTTAACTCCGGCGATATCTACTACAATATTTGATAATCTTCCCAATGGTATGATCTTCTGTTGATTATCCATGCACAGCTGGATAGTGAACAATTCCAACTTAGGTTCTCCCATTCACTGCCAAGTCTATTTAGGTAGTAATTTGTATTTAATCCTAGGTCTAGAATAACCTGGTCCATTTCGTAATCACCAATTTTCATAGTTAATCGCATCTCTCTACTAGTGCGTCTCTTATGCTTATATAGTTTGTGTGCATCCTTAACTTCCATGACTAGGGTTGTTTTTCCTGTGCAGTTGTCTATTAGGGCTTGGAGGTTTTCTACGGCCCATTTATTACGCAGCAGCTTCATGCATGCCTGCAAGAATGGTTTGACCTTGTCTTCATCTCTACTATTGGTGGGGTTCTGAGGAGCAAATGCCTTGGCCTGAGAAAAGTCTTGCTGAGATGCGACAAAGGCCTCTTTCTCTCTTTGTAAGTCTACACCTTCCTGTTTAGTGGGTGCTTTATGGATAAGAGGCTCCACCTCAGCTTTTTCCCTAGACCCTTTGGTGGCCATGCCCCTGTGCGTTATCACATTAATGCTTGGCCCCTCCTCTCAAGGTTCTGCCTTAACCCTTTGTATATTCTTTGTAGGTGTCTATTGCTTTTCCTGCACCTTGGCTATTAGAATCGGGCAGTCCTCGATCACATGGTCCAGCTGTCTGCAATATCTGCAGGATTGTCGTGTTGGGTTTGTAAAGTCCCTCGCAAAGTGACTTACCTACTCGCCATTATAGCAGATCAATTGTCCTCTACCCCTACCTACGCTTCCACCTCATCCCCCTCCCTTGCCCCTAGCTAGGGAGACTCCTATACCCACGAGGGATCTTGGTGATGAGGGGTCTGACTGTACCCTATATAGGTTTCCACGATCTATCATCAGATCATAAGTTCGGAAATTATGTTCATCATGTCCTACAGACCTGCAAAACCTACACCATTGTTGTTTTACTTCTGGGATATATGTGGCAAGGCGAGGGTAGTGTTTGATATCATGCAGCCCAGCAACGTGACAATCATCGCACCATAGCGCCGGCCCACTTGGTCCCGCAGCTTCCCTAGGGTGTAGCGATCTATGTCCCCCGACCTACATGTAGTCTGCGAGTAATGGACAGTTATCCTTGGTGTGCCCATTCACCCTGCATCATCTACACCATATTTCAGGGCTAGCCCCTGTTCCTCGTTCCTTTCGTGGTTTCTGAATCTCTATGTGCATTGCTTCTAGTTGGCCCTGTATATGTTGTACTCCTAACTGGGTATCATATTTTTGCATAGCCTCCAGCTTCATAGAAACCTCCAAGGCCTTCTCCTACAATTCAATGGTTTGATGACCCATTGGCACATGCAGGTGGGGAAACAACATACCAATGAACCATTCCGTGTGATGCCTGTAATCATATTGGAATCCTCCTTCTCTGATTACTTTATTTAATCGTTGATCAGCTTCCCATACAGATTCAGATGGTCCTTGCTTGAAATATTTTAGGTTGTTTACTATTTGCGAGCAGGATTTAGGCTTCTTGAACTATTGTTTCAAGGCATTATTGATTTCCTCAATAGTCGCATTTGCATTTTGGTCGATATATCCCATGTATCAGTCTAAGGCTCTTCCTTCAAAGGCAAGGGATAGTTGTGCCCTTTCCATTGCATTGCTAGCCACATTCTGCATAGTCCATACCGACCCTGCGACAAACCAGAACCGATCCATGTCTTCATCTCCCATGCCCTTGAAGATAGGTAGCTTCATGTACGAGGCCATATCATCTTCTAGTGGTGGTGGAGGTGAGTTCTTACCCCTATGAGGGTTTGAATGTGGCATAGATGCAGAGCTATGCGCAACAAAATTTCTTATTGGACTATAGACAGATCGATCCCCTTCTTGAATAGTTTTGTAGTACTTACCACTGCACGTTGTACCCTCGCTTTGATCAGAGCTCAATCACTCTGTATGGATACACAAAATTCTTTTTTCGCACAACAAGATCTTAACTATTAATGGAAAAGTTTTCAGAAACTTACCCTGGAAACCCATGAAGAACCTCCACTCTGCATCTGAGTAGGACACAAATTGGTCGATTGAAAATTCTGTCACAAATCCTCCTATCACACTGTCCACCCAGTGATATACCGTGCGAGTGATGGTGTTATCAGTCTTTTCAAACTGTTGGGTCTGCTCTGGGGTCCAGTGCATGACCCGCTCATCGTTCAAACACTTTTGAAAATCGACAAGCCTTGCGAGCCACTCCTAGAGCCCGATCACAATTGTCACAAATAAAATCTCATAGATCTCCGTGAAAATGTACTTATTCTTCCACTCCTCTGTGGTCAACTTCACACTACAATTTTCTTTTACTATGAATTCTTGAACTTGCTTTTCGAACCACTCGTCGATTTCCTTCTTCTTAGGTTTCCAATGCGGTCTTGGCATTACTCGATCTCTCTCAAAATGCTTCCAGTATTGGCAACGGAACCATTTGTTGGCTCGAGGGGTCCTGACCTAGCTTCGAAGGTTAAGGTTTGCCAACAAACCCCTATACTACTAGCCCTTTCGACAATGACCTACTTACGTAGGCCAAAGTCTCACCTGAAGCAGTATGGGAGGGTGCTAGAACCAATTTTCTGCACCCTAAGATAAATCAGGTAAGTCAAGCATGTCTGCATTCCTAGCCTATCAAGTTCGTATTTAATAGATCTATTCACAGGCTTATATAACAGATCTATGATTAGACATAGATCTAGTAATTATCTTTGCATCCACGTGCACAATACCAATCTACAACATAGTAACTATAATTGCAGCAATTTCAGATTACCAATTCATATAACAAAAATACAGATAATTTTTCAGCTATCAGACATATACTTTCATAACCCAATCATTCATATTAATCATAACATCACAGATCCAAATAACATCAGATGTCCAACAGTACTTCGCATATATATTAATACCAAAATCCTCTTACATGCCCAAAATACCACCTGCGAACATAGACAGAAGGGTCCGCACATAGTAGGACTAAGGATCTCCGCATACACAGCCAGTGGGAGTCCTTACCCCAAAACTCGACTATAGATCTAATAATTCATGCTTTGCATCAATCTCTATATTTTTTTTCTACCTAACACTCAAAAAGGTTCATCTATTTATACCGATTTAGCCTATGCATCCAATGTTTTGCAAACTGTGGTTTGTGGACTCTTGGTCTACCCTTGACCCATTTACAATGCATTAGGGGCTTTGAATCACCCGAAAACCCTTGTGTTAGACTAAACAATACAAATTTATACAGAAATGGACAAAATTTGCAACCTTTAGGAGACCCTGTTGTTGGTGTCATAGAGGTGGCTTATTATAGACAACTCTAGTGCTACTCATTTAATTATCAACCCGAGGTAAGTCTTCTTATTTCAAGAGTGTCGGCACAATATATGCAAGTGAGATCGACTGATAGTTACTCTATGCTGCTTATGAGAAGGGATTAGCTAATCCTCAGAATTCAATCAACTTAACGAGGAATGGTTTGGTTAATTCTTCTCTCTAGCCTATGATTGAATAGCAAAACGATGGTTTGAACAACAAGTTTAATGGATTGAACAACAATCTAATTTAACTGAACAACAGTCTAAATGGATTGAACAGCAGTCTAAATGAATTGAACAACAATTTAATTGAAGTAATCTAAATGAATTGTACAGCAATTACTTATATAATTTTGCAATGGAATTCTCTTTGTAAACTAACTAATTGACATTAATCAATGATTGGATGCTTCATTGTGTTAAAATAATAATGAAATCCGCAAAGACAAGTAACATCGAAAACAACTATTCTATGATTTGTAAATCAATTACAATGACATTGGAAGAAACCGAAACCATCCACTGGTGATGAAGCATTATTATAAACTAGAAAATACAAATGCGATTATTCTAACTCAAAGAACACAAATGCTAATAGCTCTGAAGAAAGAGGAACTATAACTTTATTGAATGGAAAAGTACTTGACAACCGCATCAGATACTTGGACATTGATTCTTTGACTAACACACAGTATGGGAGTTGGCGAGGAACATCCAGGGGTTAGGCCCAGACCACCAGAAGCTCTAACGCAGTGAAAAATTCAAAAGAAAAATGTTCAAAAACTTTATATTACATCCAGGGATACTACAGAAATACAATTAGGAAGTTTGGTTCTGATGCGTTTATTATAGAATGAATTTCCTATTCTTCTTCGACTCCTTTTCTTGTTTGTCCCTGGTCCTTTTAAAGTCGATTCCACAAAATGAGAAAGTATTGTCCAATTGATAGCCCACTACGCATGCCTATCATTTGATTTCTTGAGCTCGAATTCATCTATCTGCCTTCTGTCAGCTACTGGGAGTTACCGATATCGCATACATTTGCGTCTGTTGGTTATCTTTCATTTACTATCGGTTCAGCTACTTTGCCTTCCTGCATACGGAGATAAAATACGTCAGTTTTCTGTTATAAAAACATTCCTTTTGTCATTAGCCTAGTCACTCTATTTTTCATAAGTCTTTTCTTTCTTTATTGTTAAGATGAAGGAGAATTCCCAAAATTGTGACATAATTTGAAGTAATTATAGGGTGAAAACATACCTCAATTTGGGCCCAACATACTCCCCTACTTACCTAATTGCATGTCCTCATGCAAACATATGGTTGAGATGCAACTGGGTTAAGGAGTAGGCAACGTAGACCTTTTCCTTGTATGAAAGGAATCTGGAGGCAGCAGCCTTGAAATTCCTGTAGCCGAATGGCTCCCTATTCTTTACGTTGTTCATAAAGGCCATCCATATTTTATTAGCTGCTGCCAAGGCTGCTTCACGAATGTCCTCAAAGTATTATATTCCATTTTCTATGATGTCCTTATGGATGGGCCCCAACCTAGTCCTTACACCTCACCTTCGCATGAATTTTTTGTGTTGGATGAACAGTTGCAGGAGTTTTGTAGGTTCCCTTCTAACCCACAAGTATAGGCCATGCTCTCTCTTTTGGAAGATTTTATAGGCCTTGGCCCACCTAATCTAGTTCTTAGCAAATGAGAGGAAGGCTTGGAGCTGAACATCCCCTATAAAGGGACTAGGGTTTCTATTTGTGTCTTCTTCTAAAAAGAAATTGTGCATGTAAATTTCACATAGAAGGCGCCGGACCTGCTCATCTTGATCATTACAACAGTGGAAAAATTCTTTTATAGTCCTGAAAGTTGTGGACTTTCCTACCCTAACGGCCTTGACTTTCAGGAGTAAATATTGTTCTGTTAAGAACAGGGCATAGTTGGTTGTTGGAGCTCTGCATGATAGCACATCATTATACAGAGAACAAATTCTAGTGATTGTTTCTTGGTTTTCTCCACCTGTTCTTGTGCCATTTGTTTGGGTCCCCTTCTCTTCTGTAAATTTCTTCTCAGTTTGTGTAGAGGCTTCAATGGTGTTTGCTATTTCTGTCTGAATTTCAACCTCAATAGTGTCTACTTGGTCAGTCTGTATCCTAGTTTCAGCAATATCGGCTAAGTTGGTCTGCACCTCAGTTTCTGTAGTAGCTACCAAGTCGGTTTGCATTCCAGTCTCAATGATTTCAGCTAAGTCAATCTGCATCTCATCTTCAACAATTCTTAATAATTTTGTTTGAGTTCCTACAATGGTGGTTTCCTTCTTTGGCTTCCAGGCCCTTCTTTCCTCCTTCAATTGTTTTCTCAAATATTTCACCAATTTCTTTAATCTTCTCCAGGCCCTGCTCATTTTCTTAATTTTCTTTTCATCTGAATTTTCACCTATCCTGATTTTAGTAGGTGGTGGGGGAGCAGTATTCCCATTTTCAGCAATGGTGTTTCCAACCTCAGGGTTTCCTGTGATGGTGTTTCTTATTAGATCTTCAGAGTTTACTTCTATGTGAGGGTCCTGACTGGGTGGAGCAGTGCTACCTCCTGGTGTCAAAGGGATTGTTTCTGTGTGTGCTTTGCTCCACAGGGACACTATCACCTGAATGATTTTATGATTCCATTCTCTCCTCTATCTGTTCTTCACTATACACCTCATAATTCTTAAGAGGGGACAGAGCCCCATTATCTTGTGGTTCCTCTTGGTCAGGTACGACGTCAGTGTGACCAGAACTGCTGGGGGTGATGGACTTATCTAAAAGCTCCTCTTTCTCTTCTGATCTCGATGGTTTTCTAGATTTTTAGTTTGTCCTTATTTTTCCTAGGACTCGAGCCATTTCTTCCTCGAAGTCTTACAAGGGTGCATGGGATGGTTCTGCCTCCTCCATGAGGTTCAAGGTTTCTTGAAGTGTTTTGGACCATTTTTTCCTGCTTGGTTCTAAATTTGCAGTTCAGGTCCTTTGTCTTATTGGTCTATTTACCTTGGGGGGATCAATTTTGGTTCTGTCAGGGTTTGTTTCTGGTTCCTGTGCATCAGGGTTAACAAAATTTTCCCAGGCTATCTGCTACTTATCCAGCTCATGAATGATGACTAGTTTAATTAACTCGTGGTGAATTACTGTTGCTTGGGGATTTTTGGATTTTCTTAATCGAACAGCAGTATCATGCAATATGAAATTCAAGAAAGAAGGCAGATTAATCGAAATCTTTTGCTTAAGTAAAACTAAAAGTTTGAGTTTTCGAGGTTTTACCACGTCCCGACATCTGTCACATGTAATGAACTTTTGGATGAATTTCGTCAGTTCATGCCATGGATAGTGTAGATAGGTAGGGTTAATCCCTCTCCCTTTTCGTTCCAACGGATCCTCTGAATCCTGATATGCTACTACTACCTCTCGTAGGAGGATATGTTTTTCTTCCCATTTTTCTCCTTCTACAGGTATTCTGGAGACTCCAGCAATAATTTCCTCTGTGACTGGTATAATTCAACCTTTGATTATGGTTTAAACTTCTTACAAATTTTGCAGAAACTCGATTGCAATTTTCATGTCTAATCCCTGTAATCGGTGTACATATGTTAGCCAGTCGGCTTGCTGGAGGATGGAACTAGCTGCATCTGAAATTGGAAAGTTTACAATCTCGTTTTGAAGGGAATTTCCTCCCATAGCTGATATGCTTTCTTCCTTTGATTGTATTTCTTCTTAGCTCTGTTGTTTCGACTGAATGCTATGTGCAAGAAAAAGAGAAATTGTGGTTTTCGCACAGATAACTTCATGCCTTAATTACAGTGTTCCTCTAGTCTTATCAATGTGTCTAATGATATTTGTGTAGGGATTTCACATGCTTTCCAATTTAAGACCAATTACACCCCCTCCATCAAATAAAGGGCACCCATGCCCTCAAGTATAGGAGAGATTTGGCCAATGATGAATGCAAGCAAGGGAATGTCAGTATTTCGTAATAATGACTTGTACGTGAAGGAGCAGGTCAAGCTTCAGGTAGTTGAGTAATTACTAGCATATGCAGTGTAAAGATCAGTTTTGGAAATTTTTCATAATTGCATCTTGTGCAGAAGTGAATAGAAAGGGAGAGGGAATAGTATAATCATTATTATGATATGATTTCTTTCTTCAATGAAACGTTATGACGGAATCAAGACTAAGTCAAGTAATGATTGGTGTTTTCATCTCGGGGTTCAAATATGTAAGCATATCTCTGTTAGTTATTCCTATGGTAGATTATAATTATCACTAATTCAAGTAATAGCTTGCGGAAGAAGAATGGAAGATAAGGTATATATAAAAGAAATTGGCTATTGATGAAGCATGCTTTCATACCATAAGCAGAGCCACTGCTACCAGCAGGCATTCATAGCCTCAACAGGGTTGCTATTTTAACTTGAAAGAATGAATCAGGATCCTTATGTAAAAATAGTTATTCTTCCAATCTTATGGAGAGATCACCATGTTGGTATGGTAGCCATAATGCCACTCACCAGAGTTGTAACAAAGTGATCAGGCTAGCTCGTGATGAGACCTCCTTTCCTTCAAGCAGTTAACAAGGTCAGTACCCTGGTGTGGTGGCCATTGTGGGCATGTCATTTGCTAAGCTCTTATGAACGTGGTAAGTTGGCTCGTAATGATACCCCATATCCTCTCTTTTAAAAATTCATGTAAGCACAGTACTTCTTTTTGAATCATAAAATCTAGATTTATAAGGAGGTCACTATGCTGGTGTGATGGCCATATAGTCAAAGTGCCATTCACTAGGATTGTAATAGAGTGATAAGGCTAGCTCGTGATGAGACCTCCAATCCTTCAAGTAGATGAGAAGGTCATTACCTTGGTATGGTACCCATTTTGGGCATGTCACTTGTTAAATCCTTACGATCATGGTAGGTTGGCTCATGCTGAGACCCCCTATCCTCTTAAAAATTTGCATGAACACATAATAGTTGCTTTTTATACATGAAGGGAGGCTCATTAACTCCTTAAGAGTTAGGGATGGTGAAAGAAGCGAAAGAATGCCAATACAATTAATACCCCTTATTCCCATTCCTTCATGTTGGAGGGAAATATTACTCGAATAGTGTAGAAAGATATACCATCATAAGGTCATGTATTATATGATAACATATTTGAACTGGGGATGACTTAGCCTTTCATTTCATGTATGCACAATGTCAGCTTCCTACTTAAGGATTATAGTGCCAAGGAGTCATCATATTGGTAATTTTACTATTTCGCTCTCTTCTTCAATTGTTATTCCCTACTCGGAGATGTTTTTCTAGCTCGGATGTAGATTAGGGGAGGGGTGATAGATACATGGAATAATGGAATGAAGAAAACAAGGTTATTCAATTTGAACATCAAATAAAAATGCAAAAAAACAGTTGTTCAATTTGAGTGAACAACAACTGTTCAAAGATTGAACAGTTGTTGTTCAAGGATTGGACAAAAAAATAAAAACGCAGAAAAAATGGCTATTCAATTCGACGGTACAGTAGCCCTTCAAAGATTGAACAGCAACCGTTCAAGGATTGAACAACAAAAAGAATAAAAATGCAAAAACGTTTGTTCAATTCAATTGAACAGTAGTCGTTCAAAGATTGAATAACAGATGTTCAAGGATTGAAAAGGAAAAAAAAAACGTAGAAAAAATGGTTTTTCAATTTGATTGTACAATAGTCGTTCAAATATTGAACAACATCCGTGTAAGGATTGAATAGAAAAAATAATAAAAATGAAAAAAAACAGTTGTCCAATTCATTTGAACAACAGTTGTTCAAAGACTGAGCAACAGTCGTTCAAGTATTGAACAACAAAACAAAATGCAAAAAATGGTTGTTCAATTTGATTGAACATCAGTCATTCAAAGATTGAACAGTAGTTTTTCAAGGATTGAACAGCAAAATAAAAACGCAGAAAAAACGGTTGTTCAATTCGACTGTATAGAAGTCGTTCAAAGATTCAACAATATTCATTCAAGGATTAAACAGAAAAAGGAATAAAAACACAAAAAAATGGTTGTTCAACTCATTTGAATAGTAGCCATTCAAATATTGAGCAGCAGTCATTCAAGGAATGAACATCAAAACAAAACGCAAAAAATGGTTGTTCAATTCGATTGAACAACAACCGTTCAAATATTGAACAACATTTGTTCAAGAATTGAACAACAAAAATAAAAACGCAAAAAAATGGTTGTTCAATTCGATTTAACATCAGCCGTTTAAATATTGAACAACAACTCTTCAAGAATTGAACAGCAAAAATAAAAAAAATAAAAAAAACGGTTATTCAATTCGACTGTACTGTAGTCATTCAAAGATTGAACAATCATCGTTCAGGGATTAAAAAACAAAAAGAATAAAAACAAAACTCACAAGGAAAATAAATTGCAAGTATGAAGAATGCACAACAAAACAAGACATTTATATACATTATTTACAAATGATGGTAGCAAACCTCTCATGTACTTGAGTTTGTGGGGTTGTCACCCCCTTGTGCCACAACTTGGATGGTGGGATCGTTTCGTGCCTGTTGGAAAAAAGATTCTCTCGTGAGAGGCTTGCGATAGAGGAAAAATTTGTGTCCGTTAAATCGAAATTTTAAACCATACCCATCTATGGTGGTTAAGGTGAGTCTACCATTGTTGTGTACTTCCTGAATCTCATATGGACTGAGCCACCTTGTTTGTAGCTTTCCTGGAAAATATTGGAATTTTGAGTCATAAAGGAGGGCCGAATCTTCTTTTTGGAATACCTTCTTCTTGATAAGGTTATCATGCCATTTAGCTCGTTGTATTTTGATGATCGTTGTGCGTTGCAAGGCTAGCAGTCGTATTGTGTCTAATTCATTTATTTGCTGGAGTCTTCTAGCTTGAGCTTCTGTTAAATCCAATCCTACTTCATGGGCTGTTCTCAGAGTTTTGATTTCGAATTCAATAGGGAAGATAGGTTCTCTCCCAAACGCTAGCTGATATGGTGAGTATCCAATGGTGTTTCGCCAGGTTGTATGATAAGCCCATAAGGGTTCTAGCAATCTAGTGGCCCAATCCCAATGGTGTGCTGATACAAATTTGGTAAGGATTGCTTCCAAGACTTTGTTGGTGCTTTCAACTTGCCCATTTTCCTGTGGGTGGTAGGGAGACGTAACTCTATGGGTGATATGGTGATTTCTTAGAGTGGTTGTAATTTTATTACCTATGAATTATGCCCCTCCATTGGTTATCACTTCTCGTGGCAAACTGCATCGTACGAATAGTTCAAAAAGAAACTTAATCACTGATTCCTTCGTGGCTCTTGACAAGGCTACTGCTTCTACCCATTTGGTTACATAATCTGTGGCAACTAATATGTGGACTTTCTATTTTTATGGTGGGTTGAATAGCCCAACGAAGTCCAGAGCCCATTGTTTGAATGGTTCTACCACCAATTATGGTTGTAGTGGCATTTCATCAGCTTGGCCTAGTCACAGGCCTGGACATATTTCTTTGCATATTTGAATATCGTAGGCCAATAATAGCCTAATTGCAACACTTTATGCCCCATTCTGCATTCTGCAAAATGGCCGCCATAAGGTTCATCGTGATAGGCTCGTAAGATGTCATAGATTTCATCCTCTATGATGCATCTGTGTATGTGCATATCGGTCCCTGTGTGGAAGAGGTATCCACCAATCCAGGAGAACCTTGCACTGCGTTGTAGAATCAATTTCCATTATTTTGATGTTAAATGTCTGGATAGCTTCCCTACTTCCAAATAGTTTGCGACGTCTACGTACCATGGTGTTTTTACTGCTACAACAAACAAATGTTCGTCATGAAACTGATAATCGACTGCTAGTGTGTCGTCTGTCTTGGGAACCCTGGAAAAGAAGTTTGTGACCACGTTTTCCTTTCGTGTATGATATTTGATTGTTATATCGAATTCCTGCAACAACATCAACCAACGAGTTATTCTCCCATTCATGATTGGTTTATTGGCTAAATATCTAATAGCAGAGTGGTCAGTATACATGAGTACTTGATAACGAGTTATATAATGTCTAAATTTATTAATATCATAAATGACAGCTAGGAATTCTTTCTCAGTCACAGTATAATTTAGTTCGGTAGGAGTGAGGTTTTTGCTGATATAATAGATTTCATAAGGTTTTATGTCTTCTTCTTAGCCAAGGATTGCTCCTATTGTTGTGTCAGAGGCATTATAAGAGATGTGAAAAGGCAGTTTCTAGTTAGGTCCTCGTAGGATTGGTGTTGTTGAGACCAGTTTCTTCAAATCTACAAAAGCAGTGTCACATTTATCAGTCCAATGGAATTCAAAATTTCCAGTTAATGCATACAAAGGTGCATCTATTTGTGAGAAATTCTTTATAAATCCATGGTAATACCCTAGATACCCCAAAAAACTATGTACCTTCGTCTGTGTAGGAGGTGTAGCTAATAGAAGGATTACCTCTATCTTAGCCGGATCTACCAATATTCCAGCTGCAGAAATGTAGTGACCTAGGATCACTCCTTCTGTCATCATCATGTGAAATTTTTCATCACTTAGACATAGCCTAGTAGCAATACATCGCTCCAACACATTTTCTAGCATTTCCAGAGCTTGATCGAAGTCCTCCCCATATGGTGTGAAGTCATGCATATAGATTTCAAGCGCTTCGTTTATTAAGTTAGAAAAATTGCTAATTATGGCTCTCTGAAATGTTGCTGGGGCATTACATAATCCAAATGGTAAAAATCTGTAAGCAAAATTACCCCATGGTCAGGTAAAGGTTGTCTTATCCTGATCTTTGGGATTTATTTGGATTTGATTGTAACCACTGAACCCGTCAAGGAAGGAAAAGAACCATTTCCCTGCCAATGTGTCAAGGACTTGGTCAATGAAGGGAAGGGGGAAATGGTCTTTCCGAGTTTCTTTATTCAATTCTTTGTAATCTACACAGATTATCCATTTCCAATTCTTTTTAGGGAAAAATACCAGAGGGGAGACTCATTTGCTGTCTAAAATAGGATAAATGAAATTTATGTCTAATAGCTTTTGCAGCTCCTCTTTTATAATATCTTTTAAGTGTGGGTTTAGCATTCGCTGAGGTTGTCTAACGGGATGTGCTTCCTTATCGATATAGATGTGGTGGGTGCATAGCTATGGGTCTAAACCCTTCATGTCTTGGTAATCCCAAGAAAATTCCCCTTGATGCTTCCGAAGGAATTTTATGAGCTTTTGTTTTTGGTCATCATCCAAATTACCATTAATATTCAAAAAATTTCCTGGATCAATCTTAATAGGTATGATGTTACGTACAGTAGTTGTGGAAATATGTTGATTCTCAAGGTCTATCATAGGATCCTCTTGATCTTCGTTTTCGAGGACTATTTTCAACATCTTGTATTTTAAATTTCCAGGCGTGGGTGACTGATTCATAAAATTATTGATTACATCATCTTCAGTTTGATCCTTGAATTCGAGAGCTTCTACTAGCGTTAGAGGTGGACGAATGTTTTGCTCCCAATATCTACATGGATGTTTGTGAATTTTTACCGTGGGTAGGCTTGGTTTGGCAGGCGGATAGATAACAATATTTTTTATGGAATCCCCTCTAGTGATAGCCATGCTACCTGCTCGGCAGCCTATGTAAGCATCTGTTGTGGCCAACCAAGGCTGCCCAAGAATCAATGGGTTCCCTTCCATCTTGTTCTTTGGATTAATAACTAAAAAATAAGCTGGGTACTCCCATGAGTCCACAGATACCAGGATGTCCTGCACTATTCCTTTTGGTCTGATAACAGACTTGTCAGCTAGTTCCAGTAGTGTGGCCGTAGGTTCTAAAGCTGATATGCCCATATTTTCGCAAGCCCCAGTAGTTAGGATGTTAATGACTGCCCCCAGGTCAACCAATGTGTTCGGAAATGAGTGGCCAAAGATTTTTACAGTTACAATGGGATTTCCTGGGTCTTCATATTTCACGGGTGGTTCCCTACCTAGTAACAAGTCAGATAGCGTTCCTACAACATGAACGGTGGGTGTAGCCTTTGTTTTATTTACTTATTTTTTTCCACATATCTTTTTAATTGTCTTTGCATAGATGGGGATGTCTTGGATAGCCTGGAGAAGAGGAATTTTGATACACAGGTTTCTTAATTCCCCCAGGATGTCAAAATCTGGATCGATTATTGGTCTAGGAAGAGTTAATCTTTCAGGAAATGGAGGCGGAGACATCCTAAATTCTTCATGTCCTTGTTTATAAACTATTTATTTATCTTTTCTCATATTTATTTCTGTTATATTTTCTTGGTTAGGTTCTGTTGAGGTTTCACTTTGGGACTGAGGTGGAGTCATGGCTTCTACAGGTAAGATAGTTCATCCTAATCTCAGTCTTAATTCATTTCACTGTTTCTTTTCGGTGTCGGAATTTGGATTTTTCTATGATTTGAATTAGTTGAACCAGTCTATTGTTGGGATTAGGATTGGGTTGAGCTAGCAATTGAGGGCGTATGATAGGCTATGGGTTGTACTGGACTGGGTATGGCGCTGGTAGTGTAGGTTTATTTTGGGTCCCTGCTCCCATTGGTAGGTTGGTCATTCCCATGGGTTGCTGCCAATTCCAATTAGTGTTTTGAGGAGGGGGGTTTGGCCACTGGGTTTGATATGGAACATTTTGCCAATAAGGGGGAGAATAAGGAAAGTTCGACCAATTATTTCCTAATGAAGGTTATATAGGCCAGGGCGGCATAGGAAATGATTGGTTTGGCCAAGTAGAAAAGGGATTTTGAGTCTCCCAAGATGTTGCAGGGTTTCACTGGTTAAACTGCATAGAAGAAAAGAACTGAGGCAGGTCCTGTGGCATAGCTGGCCACACTTTCCATTGTCGATGTTGTTTCATTAAATAGATTGGTTCTGTCTCTTCCTCTACTTCCTCGTAGACTGCTTTCAGCCCAAGAAGTGAAGGACATTGCTCCGTGGCATGATCCTTAGTGCAGATGGCACAAGTCTGAACCATGTCTAATGGACATTCCCTCTGGCTGTGCTTCTTCCGAAATCTTGGGAAAAATATGGCCAAGTTTTGTTCTGTGATAGCTTGTTTCTACTTGGCTTGTAAAACTTCAAGATGCATTGTCAAAGTACCCAAGATGTTAGTTTTGAAATCTTCCAAAAGATTTCCAAATTCTTCTATATTTACATTGCTATTTGACTGCTTAAGATCTTTTTTTTATAGAATCACGCCCATTTTTCCGATTGCGCGCACTACCCCGAGAGCATCTAATGCATAGGGAAATAATCTCATCATATTCTTCCTGGTAAATATCTCCTTTTCCCATTATGTCAAGTGTTTCCACCCATTCTTCTTTCATTCCTTTAATCATTGTGGATTTTAAGATGTCCTTGGATAACATGGTATATGGAGACCTTTGTAAATTGTATTGAAATATTTATACGTACTCTTCTAATGTTTCATTGTCTTTTGCAGACATATTGAAGATTTCATCTTCTATATCTTGGGTTCGACAATAGTCTTGGTATTTGGTAAGTAAAATGTTCTTCATTTGGTCCCAGTTATTGATAGTTCCCCCACCTGATCCCATGAACCAGCGTAGCGCTGTTCCTTTTAAGGTAGAGGGAAATAGTTTTAGTTTCTGAGGATCAGTGGTGTAGTCATATACCCTGCATAAGACATCGAATTCGAATAGGAATGCATCAGGGTCTTCTGTGGTCAATCCATGAAAGGTGGGAATGTTGTGCAAGGGAATGGCTTTCATAGGAGCGTTTGCAGCATGATCAACAATGGGGTATTCTAATGTTGATGTCTTCCTCTGATTCTAGTTTTGATTATTTTCCATCTGATCAAAGAGGTGTCAGAAATCTTGGAGGATTTCTTGATCTGGAAGAGTAATTCTAATGGGCTTGGGAGGCGAATGCGGTGGAGGTTTTACGACACTTCCTTGATCTGGGATCTTGAGTACTTCTGTTTTGACCACTCTTTCAGGGGACTTAGGCTCTGATATTTCTATGTGAATTCCTCTACTAGTTTCTCCTTCCCCTTCCTGTAAGTTACAAGAACCTCCCTCTTTTGAAGGGTCAGTTCCTATATGATCGACAGTCTAAAGGCATCGCTCGGATCCTTCTGTCTCACAGAGAATCTCAGCATAGGCTACAGATGGTGAGGCTGCCGCCTGCGGGAGTGTGATAGGACTTTGAATGAAAATAGTTATGAGTCCTATAGATGCCTGAGATTCAACTTTCTTAATGATTTCTTCTATATATGTTGTTCTTCCAAGGATCACCAGTCCTTTGGATTGTGAGGATGTTTGCGAATGATTTCAGATTGTTTCTATATTTTTATTCCTAGTCATAAAACAAGAGCACCTATTTTACTGGTCTTTGTACAACTTGCTGGGAAGTGGGCTAGAGGGCTAGCATGTTGCTTGCAGGTATGCAGGTTCTTACCTCTCGTCTTCAATACCAAATTTTTCACAGAAATGGAGAAATATGAATAAAGGAGATCACTCTTAACACTCTCCCCAGAAACGGCGCCAAAAAGTTGGTGTCACAAAGGTGGCTTATTATAAACAACTCTAGTGCTTCTCATTCAATTATCAACCTAAGGTAAGTCTTCTTATTTCAAGAGTGTCGGCGCAATATATGCAAGTGAGATCGACTGATAGTTACTCTATGCTGCTTATGAGAAGGGATTAGCTAACCCTCTGAATTCAATCAACTTAACGAGGAATGGTTTGGTTAATTCTTTTGTCTAGCCTATGATTGAACAACAGAACGGTGGTTTGAACAACAATTTTAATGGATTGAAAAACAATCTAATTGAACTGAACAACAGTCTAAATGGATTGAACAACAGTCTAAATGGATTGAACAACAGTCTAAATGAATTGAACAACAGTCTAATTGAAGTACTCTAAATGAATTGTACAAAAATTACTTATATAATTTTGCAATGGAATTCTCTTTGTAAACTAACTAATTGACATTAATCAATGATTGGATGCTTCACTGTGCTGAAAGAATAATGCAATATGCAAAGACAAGTAACATCAAAAACAATTATTCTATGATTTGTAAATCAGTTGCAACGACATTGGAAGAAATCAGAACCATCTACTGGTGATGAAGCATTATTATAAACCATAAAATACAAATGCGATTATTCTAACTCAAAGAACACAAATGCTAACAGCTCTGAAGAAAGAGGAACTGTAACTTTATTGAATGGAAAAGTACTTTACAACCGCATTAGATACTTCGACATTGATTCTGTGACTAGCACACAGTATGGGAGTTGGCAAGGAACTTCCAGGGGTAAGGCCCAGACCACCAGAAGCTCTAACGCAGTGAAAACTTCAAAAGATAACTGCTCAAAAACTCTATATTACATCCAAGGATACTACAGAAATACAATTAGGTATTTTGGTTCTGATGCATTGATTACAGAATGAATTTCCTATTCTTCTTCGACTCCTTTTCTCGTTCGTCCTTGGTCCTTTTAAAGGTGATTCGACAAAATGAGAAATTATTTTCCATAGGACAACCCGCTGCGCGTGGCTGTCGCTTGAGTTCTTGAGCTCGAATTTGTCTGTCTGCCTTCTACTGGCTACTGGGAGTTACCAAGATCCCATAAATTTACATTCATCGATTATCTTCCATTTACTATTGGTCCAGCTACTCTGCCTTCCTGCATATCGAGATAAAATACGTCAATTTTTTGTTATAAAAACATTCCTTTTGTCATTAGACTAGTCGCTCTAGTTTTCATAAGTCTTTTCTTTCTTTATTGTTAAGATGGAGAATTCCCAAAATTGTGACATAATTTGAAGTAATTATAGGGTGAAAACATACCTCAATTTGGGCCCAACATCTACTCCAACAAATTGTAAGGTAGACTCCTTGATTTTTGGTGCTGAGCCAACATTTAAATGAAAAGTATTGTGTATTAGGAGTAAAATGAAATACCAATACCACTATGTTATATCATACAACTCATAAAATTTTTGTTACATAATATATGCTACTTAGTGATGGAATGAAAATTGTTGCATATTAGATCACACCTTGAATTGTAGTAATGAACAACCACACACAATATTAAATCAACACACATTTATGAAAATTCCTCATAATTTTGATTAACAACTTGTTGTTAACGCAACACATTCTACCTAATAATGGGATAAAGGTTGTAATCAATGTTATGCCTAGTATTCACCATGATAAAAAAAATTCTACAATTAAACACATGAAGCTACTTGTTATTGTAAAAATGTATTATGTTCATTGATGAAACAAAGGTTGTATGATTTAGGTGACCTTACATCAAATTCAACGTGGAGTTAAATAACATTTTCCTTCTTAACGATATGCCCAACCAATGGATAATGATGCCTTAATAATAATAAAAATCTCAACTAAATAAATGAGTTCATGAATCTTGGTGGAGAAGAACACTAAATAAATAAAATCAACTTAAATGGATCAAGCTAAGCACAAGGAAGTACCCAAAGACATATGCCTTACTAATCACCTACTTTAATTACATGTGGATAACAATTGACTAATTTAGTTTGAATTTTTGCTTTTGTTTCCTGCTAGAAATGATGCCATTGTTTGAAAACCCCAACAACCTAGCTTCAGGTTTGGTAGGAAGAGCACTGATGAGAAATACTTTTCTAGAAGAGGCCAATTACAATTTTTTTTTTAAACTCGAGTATATAAAGTATTCATGTCCTTTGACAGAAGATTTAGCTTAAGGTAATCTAATTCATAACTTATCATGCTCAACAACATCATATCATTTGAATGTGCTTAACATCATCATGTGCTACCCATACTAAGTATGATATAGTAGCAACACATTGCATATCATTGCAATGCCTTATGAAATATGAGTAGGTGACAATGCATACAAAATATTATCTATGTAAAAAGGAGGTAAATCACAGGTACCACAAATAAATTATAAACATTTCATCCTCTTAATTATATGCATGAGACAACTAATAGACATTTATAAAATTCAATGCAGGGTTTACACCAGCCAGAGCTTCTACTAGGAATCTTCCAAGGATAAGTCTACGCTAAATTGAGTTAGTACGCTAGCCAAAGAGTTGATGTGTCAGGGTTGATATTGAAAAGGATTAGGCAACCTTTAGGAAAATAAGATATCCCTTATCCTAACCTCCAGGCAGAAACAATAAATAATTTAGGTGGTTGACCCAAAAACATACCAGGACACAACATTCCCTTATCAGAATCATGTGAAATTACCAATGGGATCACAATTTGAGGCTTATTAATCTTATAATAGGAATATTGTGTCAATAATGAAAACCTGGAACTCTATACAGATGGATAGCCTGGCTGTAGTTGAATAACCTTGGACATTCAGACACACAAATACCCTGGCTCACCACTGATAGACTAACAGTAGTGCTACTTTTCTAGAAACTATCACCCCCTAGCATTTAAATCTTGTTCAAATAGTCAGTCCACCAAGTGAACTAGGGAATACAGAGGTGTTCCACATCTCCACCCTTCAATATTAATTATTTCAGGCTTGTTCAAGGGTTCCAGAGGGAATCTTCCTCCATGCAATAGTCTTGAGGGGTTCCAGAGACCTTTATACACCCTCATTTGTCCAAGGATCCCAAATATGTCCCTCCACCCACAACCATGAGGGGTTCTAGAGACATACCCTCCACCCTCACTTTTCTAGGGATTCCAGATATTTCCATCCACCCTAGGATAGAAACTCCACTCGGAATTTGAATTCCAGAGCGTACTAATTGAAAATAAGTTCGGGCAGTCTGAGGCCTCCTCCCATTAACTGATGAGGGATTCCTGAGGTACTATGCTACACCCTATGTCAATCCATAACCTGATAGGGATATATAGTCACTTATTTATCACTGCAAGACAAGGGCTAATTCCACTTCTGTGTTTTATGCTACATGGAATTTTTCCATGTGTCCACACCACACTTACTTGGAGTTGGCTAGGACATGCACATGATTTCATGGTTTTTATCTTATAGAATATAGAACCAACAATAAGGAAATATCATGAGGTATTTTATTGGGTTAATTCTATATTTTTCATGTCTCTTTGAAATATAATGGTCTTGGAGAAACCCATTTCACTTCAGGCACAAGTTGCCTATAGCAGACGAGTCTTGGTTTAAGGGTAATTCACTAAAAAAATGGGATAATGATGCAAAATTAGGCTAATCAACACTGAACTCTGAATTCATCCTTTTTTTTCTTTATTTCACATACATAATATTGATATTTAACAGTGAAAATATACTAAAGAGGAACCAATATTGTAGAGTTGATAGGAAAATTTCACGCAATTGTTTAGGTGTTGGAACCAACACCGATCCTTAGTGCTGATATAGATCTAGGACCACAATGGTTAGTACTTCATCTTATATCAGGGTTAAGGTGAAAACAATGGGGAAATCAAACCTGGCATTCCCAACAGAAAATACACAGGTCGAAGTACGATAACCAACTTGAAATACATGTTACAGAGAAAACATTCCACATACTACCTTTGCAATGATAATAATGGATTTTTGAACCTACTTTTACCATTATACTATGTCAATCAACTAATTAGAAGCACATAAGGTAGAATTTCTAATGTAGTATTACCATGATGGGGACTCACCTATGATATTGTAGCTCAACTTGTTGTCCTTGTGGTACTGACCCCACTATCATCAGGTGTGACTCTTCCTTGAAAAAACTCCCTACGAATAGATCAAACAAACTTCTTGCTTCTTTCTTCACTCGATTCTCACAATATTTTGTTTCCTAACCCCCACCATCTATTCCCAATTCCTCTCCTTCCTGTTCTATTATTCCCTCCCTTATGACCTGGCCAGTTGGTTTTCTCTCCCCACCCCCCCTTCATTTTCTGCTACTTGGCCTCTCATTTCCTCCTTGCCTTCCATTTTCCATCTTCCTGGGCTTATTCTAGAACCGAAAAAGTGTGGGTAAAATATTTTTTCCCATAAAATATATTCTAGCTCTTGAATAATCACTCACTTCAGTTGTATGGTAGAAGGAATAATAACTAGGAATAATCATTTCCATAATATTTATTCACCCTCATGGTATTCATGGTCATTTCAAGAGTTGATTTGGTCCAACCCATTTATATCACATATTTTCATGCTCTATATATTTTCCTAGTACCCAACTTTTTGTTTAAAATTATTAGTCATGCCCTCCTAGTTAAGCTAGGGGAAGGAATTTTAATTGGGAAAGTAGGGGGTGTTACAAATGCCTCCCCCTTGGGGGAACACCGTCCTCGGTGTTCAATAATCATATGCATTTCAGTTGAGAAGGATGTCTATATAAACAACTCATATCTACTTTCACATCACATGATATAGGAATCTTGGTTTACTCAGCCACTCAGTAAATACCATCCATTTTCCAATGGCACGTATTGCAGGTTTTTGGTGCTTGGATGTGTTCTCTTTGATATATTCAAGTATTTTCTTGTTTTATTATGGCCAGTCCATGCACCCACACTAGGAAATTCTCATGTTTTCCTATAGCAAGGCATGTAATCTCTTATCATATTCATTATAAGGATCTTGTAATGATTCTAATATTTTTCATCAGTCTATCAAGAGAGTCCAGGGGTGTCCCACCTCCACCCTCTTCCAAAACAAGGGAATCCAAAGGATTTCACCTCCAGCTTGGATCAATCATATGAATTAGTGAAAAGGAAATCCATAGGTTAACACCTCCACCCTCAAATCAGCAATGAGGGAATCCAAAGGTCCACCCTCAAGGGAATCCAGAGACTTATGTATCCACTCTGAAATCAATAATAAGGGAATCCATAGGTTGAAACCTCCACCATCAAGGGAATCCAGAGACTTATGTCTCCACCCTGAAATCAACAATAAGGGAATCCAAAGGTTGACACCTCCACCCTCAATGGAATCCATAGACTTATGTATCCACCATCAAAGCCCATCCACGACTATGGGAACTACCTAATGAGGTGGTCGTTACCAACATAAGTAGTAATATGTTTAAGAAAATATTAAGGATCCAGAGGCTAGCATGCCTCCACTCATAAATAATATAAATATTATGGTCCCAATCAAGTAACATACACATATACATATAGGTGTAGCGCCAAACCACATACACATATCACAATGGCACATACACATAGCACAAATTTCAAACACACCTTATGACACAGTACAACATATAAAAATTTACACATGTATGACACATGTATGTCCATAAAAATAATAATTGAATCTAGAGGTTGATACCTCCAGCCCCAAAAAAACACAGGACTTCGAAACTTTGTTCAAGATTCACTTAATGCACAACAATATTCGAGAGAATTTGCTCCACCTGGATGTATTTTCCTCGTTGTACCATGTGTATCCATAATTATTCCACAAGAATGAATCCTGAAAAACCTCTTAGTCAAAATGGCATCTTCATAATCATGTATATAATATATAAGCGCCATGTACAAATAATACTAGGGTTAAGAAAACTCCCTTTTCAACATTTTTGCATCCATCATTCCTATGGACTCAATCAACCTACTTCGTTTTCATATCATATTCCAATTTTTTTTCCAAATATACATGTTTCCTGATTTCTGCCAATAGGATAATAATAAGTTTCCACACCTAATGACAAGGTTATACATAAACCAACATTAGACAATTGCATGCCTTGTACACAGAGCAACACTTGCAGATATAC
Organism: Pinus albicaulis; assembly: GCA_034641835.2. Taxonomy (NCBI): domain Eukaryota; kingdom Viridiplantae; phylum Streptophyta; class Pinopsida; order Pinales; family Pinaceae; genus Pinus; species Pinus albicaulis. Next base: position 682,242,362 of record CM076569.1, on the reverse strand, counting down.
TTAGGAACCTTTTCTAGTCATTTGGAAATCCATTCAGACCCTGTTGAACAATAATCATGCTATCAGAGTGGATATAAGTGAAAGTTGTTGAAATGAACATTAGAGGGAATAACTAGATTATTTTATTTGATTATTACTTTTTGCTAGAGGAATTATCTACTTCAATACAAAGCAGTATTGTCAATGGATATATTATTGTAATCATTGCAATCTCAATCGTAACAACACACTAAAAATCTATTTTATGGTATGGAACCTTCATTGATCCTAAAGAAACAAGGTAATTTTCAGGAATTAGATCCATGTGGACAAGTATTAACTCATGCATAACTTCCACATATCATTGGAAACTAGGAATCAAACCCAACCAACCTGGGGCTAGAATAGGCATAGACTTATCATGTCTTTTGTTAACTTTCATGTTTTATTCCAAGGAAATATACTAGTAAGAATAATTGGGATATTATTCCTAAAGAATAAATATATGTATGCAGATGATAAAGAGCAGACAATTTGTTTAGCGAATTTTGCAATATCTGCGTTAAGCCTCAACTATAACCTTTTTTATAAAATACAATATTTCCTAGTTTCTGTAAAAATAAAAATAAAAAGAGAGAAAACTCCCAATATCTAAGCATTATATCAAAATAAAACCAACCTCAAATATGTCCTCATTGTATATATCCTAATTTTCTAAAAAAAATAACATATATTATTACATATATTGTATCTACATCTATGCAAGTTAGTGCAAAATTCTTTGCTTAGTAGGCATAGATGAATTAATAAAAAAGTTGGTCACAATTTGAATGGTGGAAAATATAAAATCTTCTTTGATTAGAAATTTTGGACATCTAGAAACAAAACATAACATCCACAAGGGTTATATACTGTATATAAGGAGTATATGTTTAATATATCGATAAAAATCCTTTTGAGGTTGACAAAAGCTCCAAGAACCTAATATACAAAAATTGACAAAATTCTTATAGCATCGAGAGTCAAATAAATCCTTTTGATCCAAATATTTATGTTAGAAGCACAAATGGTGATTTATTTATTATAGTGGTTTATGTAGATGACATGATAATCATATGTAGTGAGCTCAACATAGCTCAAAAGGTAAAATCTGATTTGTTCTTAGTTTTTTACATGACCGATTTAAGCCACCTTCATTACTGAGGTCACAACTGTAGAATTTTCACAAACTAATAGATGTGTGTTTGAATTAAAAATATAGTATGCCAAGTGTTTATTGGATATATACTAGGATGGTGGTTTGCAAATATTTATGGAGGTTGAGCTGAAATTAGTGTACACATAGCTAGTGTGCATCTTGATCTAACTATAACATCCAACAGGTTGAATTTGACTCTTTGAGCTATGCAAGAAGCAACATTTCCAAGTCCAACTTTATGAAAACTTCCAAGACCAATTTTTGAATGGAATCTAAGAAAAATTTAAGGTATATAAATGGTATCTTGAAGTGTGGGATCATCTATCACAAAGGGGAGGATTTCCTACTTACAATTCATACTGATTCAAATTCAATATGTTCAACAGATGATAGGAAGTCCACCATAACATATGTTTTCAACATCACTACAAGTGTTTCCTATGAAGAACGATGTGAAATCTCTTTCCTACACTAAATTACATTATAAGGCAGTAGTTATTACAGTTTTTGAGGTTGTTTCCTTAAAAAATGTACTTGTTTCTTTGCAAATTATGCAAGTTGATCCTACTACATTTCATGATAAAAAATAAAGACCGAGTTGCGATTTCATCATTCGAGTCTTCAGCAATTGAAGGGTTGATCATTAGAAAATAATTTTCTCATGAGGGTGGACAAAGTTACAAAAAATTATTTGTATGATCCTAGAAACCTAGCTACTTTCCAAAACCTAGGAATTAGTGTGTTGTGTAGGTGAGTCCCTGTAACAACCCTGGTTGAATTTCCATGTAAAAAAATATATAAGACCAAGGTCATGGGACACGTATTCCAAGCTTAATGGTGGGAAACAAATCCTAGTGGGTTTCATTTTATGTTTATTATGGTTAAGGAAATTGGAAAAGGAAAAGAGACATTAATTGGAATGTTATTTATGAAATAATGGAAAATAGGAAAAAAGGAAGGTGAAAGGTCACATATTTGCATGATAAGGAAATTGAAGGAAAAATGAAGAAATTAGAGGCCTCAATGATAAAAAGACTTATGAGGATCATTTCATGGCTTTTTTCAGTTCATTCTTTGGCACTCTCATTTTGTTCTCTCTCTCTCATACTCTTGAACACTTAGAGAAAATTTGGAGCATGCTTGGAGAAATCTGTTTTCCATTGGATTAGAGAAATAAGGAAAAGGAAAAGTAGGAAAGCACAAGAGGGCAGCGAGATCAATGAATAAAGCTGGATTGTTTTGCAGGTATCGAGTTGAATGTATGGTTTTCTTTATAGTTTTGGCATGCATGGTACATGCATGTGGTTTCTTGGTTATGACATATCATTGGCATGGAGGATTTCATGGATTGAAAGTGGTTTTCATATCCTTTCCATTTCCTAGAGATCCATGGTATTGTTTGTTTTTCCACTTGTTGTTTTTGATTGGTGCTCAAGTTCCTTATGGTTTTGGGTTGAATTAATAGTTCCTAGAGCCTTGGTTGGGCAAACGCTCTGGAAGACTTGGAACATCTTGGGTTGAGCTACTAGTCCTGGAAGCCTTGGATGGAAAAGCGCTTTAGATCCCTTGGTGGGTTGAGTTACTAGTCCTAGATCCTTGGTTTGATAAATGCTCTAGAGCCCTGTGGCAACTGTGGGTTGAGTTACTAGTCCTGGAGACAAGTTGTAACAAACACTCTAGAGCCCTAAACAAATTAGGTAGAGATTGATCTGCTGATGGTTAGTGATGTATGATGATGAGATGGAATCATTGGTTGAGGGTTGAGGTAGCTTGGCCACTGGAAGCCCTGGTTTTTTGTTTTTTAGTTTTATCCATGAGATCCCACATTCACACTTGGAATATGGCACGAGGTTGATTGGATGAAAGAGAGATTTGGTTCAGCCCAATCTATAGTTGGGTGGTACGTGGAAGTCCCTAAATTGGTTGGTATTTTCATGGGTTAATATAAGGTATTTCCCTAATTTGATTTATGATCATATTTATTGATTATGATGGTTATCTTATGATTGTTTTTTCATGGTTCTATTCTAGTTATGAGCTGGTTATATGTTGGTTATATGATGTGTTGTATATATGGTTCTTTACATTTTTTATAATCTATTTATTGGATATTTAAAGCATGATCTAATAAATGTTATGGAAACTATTATAAGATGGAATTATACATTCTTGATGATTTTCAGATAAGTATCATGCCCCTATGTTCATATATGCATTTATGACTTTTAGATTACATGTTCACAAAATGTTTAACGAAATGACTGTCATGGTTAAGCTTGGTTAGATCAAGTCCTTGACAAAGTTTTGTGTTAAAGGATTTGTATTTGCATCATTTATTGTTTTGGAAAGTTTCATCAAATTATGGCAAGTGATTTTGAGTCTAGCCCTGGAAAGGTGGCATAGATTTCATGGTTATAGGCACAAAACTGGGAAAATGGGACTGCAGTCGCTAATTTGCAGGCTTATGCATGTGACTGGAGGCCTACAACCAAATTTATGCAGTGTTGTTCCTGTAGTAGGGAGTTCATATCAGTGAAAAACAAAGTTACCCTAGGGTTTGGGCACCTCGAGGGGTGTTTTTCCTCTTGGGGGTCCTATAGCTCCTAAGGAAGGTTAGTAAAGTTTTGGTTTGTCGATTCCACTTCCTTAAATATACTTAGGAGGTTGATCCATATCATAGTAACTCTTCATCGCATATTTAACTTGGTGGACTAGTGAAATTTGGTAAGTGTAGGAGGACGGTGTTAATAGTGGCATCAAAGCTCCTAGGTTAAAATGCTTGGAATAGGTGGGAAGAATGTGTTTGTCATGCATGAATGTTAGTTGTATATTTGATTGTTATGCATGCATTGTGATACTAATTTTTTCACTTTGTGTCATCATGACGTTGATATGTCAGCTGAGATAGAGTAGGAGAAGCAGATTATTAGAGCGAGATTGCAGCACTGGACCGCAGGATAAGAGAATATCGTCATACAGGTATTATATTTTTTCCCAGCTGGTATGGTGATTAATGGTTTTTATATGCATGTTTTTCATTATATTTTTGTTGTGGTTACATGGATGATATATTCTAGTCGGTTAGTGCGATCATATGCATATATGTCGGATAGTCATGAATGGTAGTAACTTGTTGTTGTTTGCATTACGGTCATACACATGATGATTATGGTTATTGCATTTAATATATTGATGTTATTATGTATCGTACTAATCTCAATCAACTTGTGTAAAATATCATGGTTATGATATTTAGGTATGAGTTGATATTTTGTGATATTTTGTCATACTAATCTGGACTGACTTGTGTAGATGTGATATATGTGTTTGATTATGTAACCACCCTCCCACATTTACCCAATCTAACAGGTCCACTAGGGAAAAAAATGTGACAAGAGGCTACTACGATTGGATTCAACTTTCCATGTATAGTTAAGGAAGTGGAACCAGCAAAAAAAAACCATTATGATCATCCTAAGGAGCTACAGACCCTTTAGGAGGAAACCAACCCTTCCAAGTGCTTAACCTCTAAGCATTAGGGAAATTTTGAGGTCTAAAATGGGCCTCCTAAGAAAAATGTACAAAAAAAATAAAATTTATAAGAACCAATAGGATTCAAGATGATGATGTCAACCATGGGGGTGATTCACCATTTAAAAAAAATAATAATAATAATAATAAAACTACTTTTTCAACTCAAATTTTCAACTTATCTACCACGGTTTTAATCAAATTTCAAGCGAAAGTACTCATTGGATGTAAAATTTAATTCCTCATCCATGGAGTACCTATGTTGCATAATTTCGATAGACCTTGCTACACGAAAAATGAGAAATACATGAAAAACCATGTTTGCAATCACGTTTTTCAGGTATTTCTCATTTTTCGTGTAGCAAGGTCCATCGAAAGTATGCAACATGGGTACTCCTTGGATGAAAAATCAAATTTTGCATCCAAGTAGTGTTTCCGCTTGAAATTTGAGCACACTCATAGGGAGATAAGTTGAAAATATGAGTTAAAAAATTAGTTTTTCCTTTTTTCCCTCTAAAATTTGATGATGTAATCAAATATTACTTTATTATTTCCACTATTATTTTATAATTTCCTTAGGAGGCCCATTTTAGACCTCGAAATTCCCCTAATGAAAACGTACCATTTTATTGATATAAACCCTCAGTCGCTCCCATGACAATCCATGCATGCAGTTGAGGCCTTATAACCGCTCCCACAACAAGGCATTTTAGCGACTGTGGACTTTTTCAGGCAGTTATGAGCCAACAAACCTAATTCTAAGCCACTTTTTTAGGGCTATGTCTCATTTCATTTCCCACAACTTAATGAAATTTCCAGAAATGATAAATAACATGACAACAAGGTTAATAATGCAAACACCTAAACAAGGAATTAACATGTCCCCCATTAGACATGACATGCATTTCATCAAGCATATCATAAACATGTAATCCATAGGTCATAATAACATATCTGAACATAGGGATCTCATACTTATTTGAGAATCGTTAATGAGGACCAATATCCCTTCCCAATAGTTGTAATGTTATCTATTAGGTCATTCATTCATTAACATTCCATATACTAACTAAAACATGATGAGAGCCATAACCCAAGTTTGACATAAACCATTCCCATAACCAACATGATAAAAAATACATTTACCTATCAACTATAAGAGGAAAAGAGTTGTTACTAACATATGAAAGATGAAACTAGGTCTCGGATTTCCACATACTAACCAACCATAGATTGGGCTGAACCAAATATTTCTTTCAGTCAATCACCCTCATGCCATATTCCAAGCATGAATGTGGGATCTCATGGAATAAATAAATAAAAAACCAGGGCTTCCAGAGGCCAAACCGCCTCAAACCTCAACCATTGATTCCACCTCATGGTCGTACATCATTAACCATCACTAGATCAGTCTCCATCCAAGTTTTTCAGGGCTCCAAAGCGTTGTTTCCAACAAGGGCTTCTACGACTAGTAACTCAACCCAAAGTTGTGATGGGATTCTAGAGCGTTTTTCCGACCAAGGCTTATAGGAATAGTAACTCAAACCAGCAAGTGCTTCCATAGAATTTTTACAACCAAGGCTTCCAGGACTAGTAACTCAACCCAAGTTGTTACAGGGCTTCCAGAGCATTTTTCCAACCAAGGTTTTACCGCTGGAATTAGCACTTGGATTGTAATAAGCACCTGAACAGACACATCTTAAGCTCAAGGGATTTTCTTATATTTGAATTAGGTTTTGGAAAGTGGTTGAAATTTTCACACACTGAAAATAAAGGATTTAAAACTGGTATTTCACTCACACATATGAGGGTACTATTGTTTGATGTGGTAGCAAGGATAAGTTTGTATTCTAATGGTTAGGAAAATGTGCAAGAAAAATGGGTCTATAGAATAGAAGTCCACTATTAAGAATAAAAGAAGAAAAAATATTTCAGACCTATAATGTATTGATGAAAGAAGGCTTCTTGAAGACTTACAAGAATCTCATCATACATTTTAAAGATTTATGTTACAGGAAAAGCTTATGAATAGTCTCACCATACATATTTTATCTATAAATCTTATAAAACAAGACTAATAAAATTAGATAATCATGTACAGCTATACCACAAGACTAACAAAAACATGAGACAACATATGTAAATCATAATTTGGAATGAAATCATAAAGTATGGAAACACATAAGGAGATAGAAAATACACACATCAAATCATGCATAAGTCCTCAAGAGTGTATTTGGATATTATAAGCTCAAAAATATACAACACAGGATGCAATTAAATGAACAACTCACGAACCCTTTATTCATTTATTTTCATAGTATATATACAAAAAGGTGTTCTATTAAAGCTTCCGCAAAAAGTGCAAGTCTGTTATAGGGACTTTATTACAATATTCTACATATAGTAAAGCTTATATTAAACATAAAATAAAATTAGTTATAAATACAATATTTGGTTTACACATGCATGAAGAGAAAACATGATAGTTGTTGGGAAAAATATTGAGAGGGGGGGCTGAATCAGTATTTAGGGCATACTAAAATATTTTTACTTTTCCTTACTTTAAAATCCATACGATACTTTCCTGAAGCCAACTCGCATATACATGCGGATATCCTTAATAAAACATGCGTATGCACATAGATCTTATCTTAGATCTTCATTATTTACTTCAGCACAAATTCGCCAGATCACAGATCTAATCATTCCATAAACAGATCTAGAAAATACATATACATTTCAGATCTAGAGATCCCTCTTCATCATTTTCTTCATAGGTGCATCATAGATTCAGATCTATCATCCAATTATTACCCTTTCCATTCAGACATACTTCAGAGTGAAGTATACATTCAAACCCAGACTCATGCACACACATTGCACAATGAATTTCTTCTCCTTAAATAGATCTAGCCTTTGAAAATACCATGAGCCAAAACCACACAACTTCCGATGGTATTCCTGGACGGGATCACATAGACAATCCATCGCTCAATACAATGGGTCAATACCATGGTAGTAACCCCTGGTTTTATTCTTTTAGAGCGCAATTGAGCATACGCGACTTGGCACGTATTTTTCCGCGTGCATACGCTACTTCTCCTAAACAAACCTGCGTATGTGTTGTGTCACACACTTTTCATCATTGTTCTGGCCCTTACTGATATTTCTTTCTCTGGTACTTCTGATCTACTTGTAGAACATCAGATTTACATCATTAATAAACTCATCAAGCATCAAGAACAACTTCATTAAGTAGGTTTCCATAATCTTCATCAAGTGGGTTTCCATCAAGGACAACACTCTGCATCATATTGCCAACAATAGTATGGAGATTGAAATGGCTGAGCTGAGGTGGTTGACTGCTCCTTGTTTCCTGGAAAAAATTCCTCCAAAAAAAGTGCAACTGCTAACTGAAAATGACACCTGGATCTTTATCCACAAAAGTGCAGCACTAACCAACTGAAAAGGACACCTGGAAGACAGCTTCACTAGATGACACTTGGAAACAACCATTACTACTAAGGCAGCATTTACTTTATCATTATCTAGTTTCATTACTCGAGACCCAAATAAAAAGCTACCTTTTCATCTTCTTATAAAAATTCTGAAAATAATAGCTACCTTCCTGGAAAAGGTAGCTATTTCTCATAATTCTATAGATATGCCAAAAATGATATGATTCTTTAGATTTTCATTGTTTTAGATATTAAATCATTAAAAATCTAGTATGGAAGCTAAAATCTTAATAGCTCTTGCCTTAGTTACCCTCTTATTTGGCTTTCTCTTTTGTACTTTCTTTTTCTTCTAAGCCTTCTTCTTCCCTGCATCATTTTATAGACTTACATCTATGTTTATTATCTCATCTCTGAGAGCATGATTGGCTATGAGCTTGCTAACAAGCCTCAACTTATTCTTTGGTCTGGTATGAGGCCTTTGAATATATGGATTAGGAATGTATGAAGGCCTCTTTCTTCCATGGATAAATCTACTTGGCTTCCCCTCTTCAAACTATGTTTCACTGCTCTCTTCCTCAAAAGATGAGTATGATTGGATTATTGCTTTCTTCTTTCCTTTAGCTGATGAAATGAGAGATGAATAAAGTTGGCCTATAGTTGGTTCTTCTACTGTAGTCTCTGAAACTTTACTTTTACCCGTAGCTGATGTTTTGAGAGAGGAAAAGACCTGTGCCAGTGTTGGTTCCACTGCTGCTAGAGTCACATTGTCTTCTTCATTCTCCTGTCTAGTCTCTAGAATAGGGCTTGGTGCTAATGTTTCAGGGGTGACTTCCACTGAATATTCTTCTATCAGGATGAGTTTTATTCTGCGTTTATTCTTTGAAGAGGAAGCTACCTCTTCCTTGCCTTTATAAAATAAAATTCTTGTCAAGTAGAGTAGCCTTTTGTTTAAGCTTGCTTGCATGCTTCTACCTGAAAGACTCCAAGGTTTGTGGCTCCTTAGGTAGTATTTTGGTATAAGCTTCCTTGGCTAGTTTCATCATAGGTATAGGAGGGGTGGTTTGAACTATAACTCTCCTAGATGATTTCCTTATCTTCCTGCTTGATGGTGAAGAAGATTAACTAGTTTGTGAAGGGTTCAGTGTAGGTGCAGGACATAACTATTCCTCTTGGGTCTTTTGTCTTAAAGGATATCCTACCCTTTTCCTTGAATTAACACTGCTGAAACCTTCATCTGCTAGGAAATTTTCCCATGTGGTCATGTTCTTCTTTAGATGATAAACCACCAGCATTTTGATTAAACCCCTGTGATAAATATCTTGAAGATAATAATCCAGGGTTCTTTTTTTTTTTTGAGACATTGTCAACATAGATTTATAGATGAAGAATGGGAGGTTCATAAGTTTAGAGCCCGAAATATGAGCTAAAAACCTCATCTGATACTGACACACTATGGAAAACCTACCTTCATAGGTGATATAACACTACACTGTAGTAATAACATCTTGCCATTCAAGCCTAAAATAAGAAATATGGACAGTAAGCCTCCAATCTACATTTTCATGCTCAGGCTTAAGATATGGATTTAAATCCGCTTTAAGCAAAAAATTTATTTTATACCATGACTCACCTGTAGCTGATAGCTGGGTAGCTCAAGCTATGATGGTATTTGTTATCCAAAAGGTCCGAGACCCCATCTTGACCTACTCTCCATTGAAAGACTCAAAAAATTCCTGAGCAACTGCAACATTTTCTCTTGAGAACTTCAAAAACCGATACCGTCCTACTTCCTGAAACTATGGCTTTGCACGGTGATCAACGAAACGTGTATTGGTAGGTTATGAATGGTTTACCTTACCACCCTTAACCATTTCATTAACAACTAACTCAACTTCTAATGTACACCTATAAAACTATGAGCAAAAACCATCCACAAAGCCCTAACTGCTGGCGCAATGTAATAAACTGATTGTTGGAGGATAAGAAATTGTTTGTTGTAGCTTTATCGGGGTAAATGGGAAACAAAGCTCTACATGCCATTATGTTAGGTCCCTATATTACTAGTGTATTCCCTTATTGTTGTTAGTGTAGCCCCCTTATTTTTATTTTTTTCCCCAACCCCAATATTGTTATTATTGTGCACTTACATTATTATTGTTAGGTCAGCTAGGATTATACTGGGACCCCATGGACTCCTATATATAGAAGGTGGTTTTGTCATTTGTATCATAAAGTAATTTTTCATTTAGGTAATGTAAAGGAGGTTTCCCCCTTGAAGTGGCTTATTTCGAAGGTGTTGATCTTTCTTTTCTTCTATTTTTGGAGTTGGTTTCGTAACATTTGTTATCAAAGCTTTGGATTCTAGGGTTTTGCTCCTCCAAACAGGTCATTGTGGAATTTTTGCTACAATTTTTTTCTACGAAGGTTCAGAAGCTGAAATTTTTATCACACAAAGCCGAAATCTTAAGGAAGCTCGTGTAAAAATTTCGGATCATGGTTCGCAATATCTTCGGAGATATCATCTATGGAATTTAGGGTTTTTGCAGGCTCTCGAATTTCATCTCAAAGAGGTGACCTTGGGAAAAGTGTCATAACTCTCTCTATGGGCATCATATTTGAATTCTGTAAAAAGTGGTTGGAGGCACATGGAATTTTATTTTTTGTAGATCAATTTTAGAGCCAAAGGAGGAAACAGTCACATGTGGCACCCTGTACAAGTTCGCTCTACTGAATCAGTCCATAATTAGGTCATTGTGGGAGATTGGGAATAAATTCATCTTGAAGAATCCAAATCAGGTTAGACCTATGGAATTCGAAATAAGATTCAGAGGGATACTACAGTGCCGAATTTCAGATATTGAAGATCTGAAATCACAAATATAATTTAGTTTCAATATCAAGCTCGTCAAAACCAAGAAAAATGTATGTATTTTTTTTTCAAAGTGCATAAGTCTTATTTGAAAAATCAGTTTGAAGTGATTCCAAGGGCATATTGAAGCATAGATATCAGTATTGGGTTTGAAAATTCCCCCTTAAAATAATTCAACACCCATTAAGCCCTCAGATTACTCTACTATGACTCATGAAAATGAAGAAGTGCAGCATGATATCTCAAAATTACAAGAGCAGGTGCACCAAATTTCGCTCTCCGAAAGAGAAAAAAAAAAAGAAATGGATATTTTGAGGAAAAGAATGGAAGCTAAGATGGATGGTTTGAAGAAATTCATGGAAGCTACGATGGATGGTTTGACGAATGGAAGATAAAATGGAAGGTTTGAAGGAAGAAAAGGAAGGTTTGAAGGAGGGTTTGTGAAAGTTGATACAAGAAATGATTCCTAATGGAGAAAAGATAGTAGAGGAAACTCATGATGAGAGAAGATTAAATGTTAATCATGATTTCTTAAACTTTAATTTTGGATGGAAGACCCACCATATTCCAAATATCAATATGAGGAAGTTCGATGGCAAGGATCCCGTAACATGGATACTACAGATGGAGCAATATTTTGATCTCAATAATGTGAAAAATATTAAAAGGGTACGCATTGCAAATTTATATTTAGAAAAAAATACACTTGTATGGTATCGATGGCTTTGCTCCTGTAAAAAAATTGTCACTTGGTTAACTTTTACAGAGGAAATGATAACACATTATGAGCATACAAAGAGCAGCACCTTCTTTATCTAATTGATAAATCTCAAACAAAAGGGTTCAGTGGTGGAGCACATTGAGGACTTCGAAAAATTGAATATAAGGGTAGTTAATATTCCATAGGAACACATGATGATGTCTTCATAGGGACTTTAAAGGATAACATCCAACATGAGGTTCGTGTTTGGGAACCTGATTCATTGGAGAAGGCATTCAGATTGGCAAGAAAAATTGAATGTAAAATTATGGCGACAAGGAAGCCTACCACTCACATCTATATATATGGAAGTGTTGCTACTCCTAGACTTCCACAACCTACAAGGTTGACACCACAAAAATTGGAAGAAAAGAGAGTAAAATGGCTTTGCTACAGTTGTGATATAAAATACACTAAAGGTCATAAGTGTGCTGGCAAAGAAATTATTTTACATAGATTGTGAAGAGGAGGAATAAAATGAACAAGAAAATTCAAAAGAAGAGGATATAAACCAGGAACCAGCCCTAGAGAAAGAAGAAATGAGTCCAAACATATCGTATAATGCATTGGTAGGAATTACCACTCCTCAAACTATCAATATAGAAGCATATATCAAGAAGAAAAAGGTAATAGTTCTGATTGATTCGGGTAGTACCCATAATTTTATTCATTGTAAGGTAGACAAGGAATTGAATTGCTTCCTATACCCATCACCATAATGTCAAGTGATGGTTTCAAATGGAGGAACTATAAATTTCTCTGGAAAATGCCATAATATCAAGCTAACAATGGGGAAATAGGTATTGAATAGTTCAATGTTTTCCATTCCAATGGGAGGTGCTGACGTTGTACTAGGAGTACAATGGTTACAATATTTGGGGATGGTAGCTTTTAATTTTCAAGAAATTTTCTTGAAATGTTTTTCAAAAGGAAAGGAAGTCTAATTACGAGGTATCGTAGGGAAGTCAAGAAAGATAATAAGCTCTAATGTCATGACAAATCTTTTGAAGAAAGAACAACAAGGCGTAATTTCACAATTATGCTCACTAGAAGTTCCAACATCAAAATCATCTATTTATCCATATCTCCAAAAAGTATTGAACAATCATTCCAAGGTGTTTGAAACTCCCAAAGGACTCCCACATATTCATGATCATGATCATAATATTCATTTAATTCCAAGAAGTGTTCCTACAAACATCAAGCCTTAAAAATATCCTTATGTCCAAAAGAGAGAGATTGAGCATATGATTGTTAAAATGTTAGAGGCTGGTATAATTCAACCTAGTCAAATTTCTTTCTCTGCTCCAGCAATATTGGTGCACAAGAAGGATGGATCATGGCACATGTGTCCAGATTATAGGGAGCTCAATAAGCTCACTGTTAAATATACATTTCCCATTCATGTGATTGATGAATTATTGGATGAATTACATGGAGCAAATGATTTTACCAAGTTTGATCTTCATTCAGGATATCATCAAATTAAAATGAACATTGAATATATTGCAAAAACATCATTCCGAACTCATGAGGGTCATTATGAATTTTTGGTCATGCCTTTTGGCCTTACCAATGCACCTTTTACATTTAAAGGGTTGATGAATTCCATTTTCAAACCCACCCTTCGAAAATTTGTGTTATTATTTTTTGATGATATACTAATCTACAATAGGTCTTCGAAGGATCATCTTCAACATGTTGACAAGGTGCTCAAACTATTGGAGGAGAAACAATTATATGCAAAAACTTCCAAATGTTTCTTTGGAGTACAAGAGGTGGAATATTTGGGTCATATTGTATCTCACGAGGGTGTTAAGGTAGACCCTAACAAAATTAAAGCCATTAAGGAATGGAAAGTCCCCACAACCATAAGTCAGTTGCGAGGATTTCTCGGGTTAATAGGGTATTATCGCAATTTTTTTAAGAATTATGGGAGAATGCAGCACCTCTAACAAAATTGTTGAAGAAAGATGAATTTTCATGGACTCCTGAAGCAACTAAGGCCTTTGAACATATTAAAGAGGCAATGTGCCTAGCATTGGTCTAAGCTATGCCAACCTTCACAAAAACGTTTATTGTCGAATGTGATGCCTCAAGAAATGGAATTGGTGCTATTTTAATGCAAGGAGGACCCATTTCTTTTGAAATTTTTCCAACCAAAGGAAATTATTTAGAGAAAGCTATTTATAAGAATGAAATTTTGGAAATACTACATGCACTAAAGAAATGGTGACCTTACCTAATTGGAAGACACTTCAAGGAAAAAATTGATCATGATAGCCTTGAAAAAAATTTGGAACAAAGACTATCTTCAGAAGAGCAGCAAAAATGGGTCACAACGATGTTGGGCTATGACTTTGAAATCATCTACAAAAAATGGAAGCTAAATGTTGTTGCAGATGCACTCTCAAGAAAGGATGAAGAAGTGGAAGCATTGATTTCTGCCATTTCTATTATCCAACCAGATTGGATAACCGAAGCAAGGGATGAATGGAAAAAGAATGAAGAAGTGTGGACACTCATTCAAAATTTGCATCAATATCATATTACATCTGATAAATTTAGTAGGAAAGTTGATTCCTTATGGTACAAAGATCGCTTACATCTTTGTAATAATTCCCAACTAAAACAAAATATTATTTTAGAAATGCACACTTCTCCTTTAGGAGGACACTTAGGATTTTTAAAAACTTAACACAGGGTGAAGAAAGAATTTTTTTGGGATGGCCTTAAAGCTGATATTCAAAATATTGTGGCAGAATGTTTGGTTTTCCAACAAAATAAAGTTGAGAAAATTAAGACCCCGGGTATTCTACAACCTTTATCCATTCCAAGACAATGTTGGGAGGAGATTTCAATGGATTTTATCACAAGTTTACCTAAGTCTGAAGGAAAGAGTATCACCATGGTGGTAGTTGACAGAATTACCAAGTATGCACACTTTTGTGCATTATCTCATCCATTTAAAGCAAGTACAGTTGCTACTACATTTATGGAAACAATTCAAAAGCTACGTGGAAACCCAAAGATTATTGTAAGTGACAGAGATCCCATTTTTACTGGAAATTTTTGGACGAAATTATTTTCTTGTTTGGATACTTAACTAGCTTATAGCCCATCTTATCATCCTCAATCCGATGGTCAAACTAAGATAGTGAACAAATTTTTGGAAGGATGTCTTCGTTGTTTTATATTTGATAAATAAACACAATGGGTCAAGCGGTTACCTCTGGTTGAATGGTGGTATAACACTTCCTTCCATACGATAGCAAAAATGACCCCATTTATGGCACTTTATGGATATAATCCATCGTCCATCACATCATATTTAAGATAAAATTATAAGGTTCAAGCAGTGGAATATCACATCGAGCATCAAAAACAAGTTCTCCAATTCTTAAAGGATAACCAAAATTTGGCACAAAATCAAATGAAACGATAGGCAGATCAACATCGCAATGAGAGAAGTGTTGTTGTAGGAGACTGGGTATTTTTACAGCTACAATCATACAAAAAAGTGTCCCTCAAGCAAGCTAAGAAGGATAATAAATTATCGCCAAAGTACTATGGTCCTTACAAGGTGTTGCAAAAGATTGGTACTATGACATACAAATTGGAGCTTCCTGCTTCTTCACGAGTGCATCCAGTTTTCCGTGTTTCATGCTTAAAGACAGTTATAGTTGACAAACTTCCAATTCAAACAATATTGCCAGAACTTGATGAGAAAGGAAAAATCATATTGGAACCTGAAGTAGTCACAGAAACAAGAACTCGACAGCTACGAAATCGATCAATTTCAGAGTATCTCATCAAGTGGAAAAACTTACCCACTGAAGATTCTACATGAGAGGATGAGAATTTTTTACAGAAGCATCCAGAGCTACTCAGGCATTTAGGACAACACTTTTTCGAAGGAGAGGGGAATTTTAGGTCCCTATATTACTAGTGTAGTCCCTTATTGTTGTTAGTGTAGCCCCTTTATTGTTATTATTGTGCCCCTGTAACCCTAATATTCTTATTATTGTGTGCTTACATTATTATTTTTAGGTTGGCTAGTATTATATTGGGACCCCATGGAATCCTATATCTAGAAGGAGATTTTGTCACTTGTATCATAAATTTTTTTCATTTATGTAATGTATAAGAGCCTTTGCCCCCTTGAAGTGGCTTATTTCTAAGGATTTGATCTCTCTTTTCTTCTATTTTTCGAGCTGGTTTCATAACACCTTAATCACAGTGAGGTTAAGTGACACGAAATTATATGATTTAAATTTTGGTGCCAACTCATTCCATCGAACATTTCACTCCATCAAATGATTTAACTAATTGCTACTCATAATTCAACCTTGATATACTTTGCCTTTAATGAGTAGCATTAGATTAACTAGACTTAGTAAATAGGATAGGAAACCCTCTTTTAATGAATCCTCGAATTAGAAATAGCCACCTTTCAAAAGAGTAATACCTCTTGTTTTAGCAGACCTTGAATTATTCCAAAGAGCAGTGTCTTTTCACCTAAGTAATGCATTTTCACCTCCTTGTACAAATTTTGAAAATAATAGATACTTTTCTAGAAAAAGTATCTATTTCTGTGTTACTTATGAAACCAAATTTTCTGAAGAAAATACCTACATTTTTGGAAAAGGTAGCTATTTTTGTGTTATTCCTAAAATAGCTGATGACTTTGATATTTTGTCCTTAGCCTTGGATATAAGATATTATTTTGAATAAATAATACTTCTTAAACTAAATCTGTGACCTTAATTACTCAAAGTAGTTAAAAGACTTATTTAAAAGAAAATTTTCCCTAATAACTCTAAGACACAAAACAAACTATTGGACTCAAATTTTTTGGATTTCATTAAAAAATGATAAAAAAACTAATACTCACTTTAACCCTCCAGGGCCTTCAACCATAGGCTAGGGGAAAAAGTGGATCAAAGACACAAATACAATGGCGACCATAATTTGAAAATTTGCAATGCTAAGAGTGGCTCCTATTGGGGATGAAGTCCTCCCTATGAGGCTTCAAGGGTTGTAGATTCAGTGCCTTAAACTCTCGGGACTTTTACAATTATATGAACTAATGACAAGAACTAATTTTTTATTGAATAAACTCAATATTGATTCTATTTATGGACACAAATACCATTGGGCATGGATTTTTATTGAAACATCAGTCTGGATATTTACAATGGAAATACTGACTGGCTTATCAAATATTTTTTTTTTTGATAAAATGACAATTGGCTGGTCCTCCAGTCAATTGATCATCATCTAAATGCTTCAGCAAAAATGTGTTATTTTCGAGAACTTGAGAAATTTTGAATGGATCGAACCACAAGTTATCAAACTTACCATGTTTTCAATGGTCTTCTCTTCTTACATCCCAACGCAGTACTAAATCATTTTCTTGAAATACCTGTTGGTTTTCCCTTTTTTCATAAAAAACTTTTACTTTGGCTTTGTATTTTTGTGCTTTGTCCATCAAGGGTTCCCTTATTTGATGAGGTTCTATAAGTTGTAGCATCCTTCTTTGTATGGGATTTGAATCATCAATTTCATCTTGTAAAAACTTCATAACAGGAAGGGCCAGTTGTAATGGCATCACAACATCAGTACCGTAAACATGTTGAAAGGGGGAAACTGCAATTGATGTCTTGTTACTCACCCTATCTGCCCAAAGAGTATGAACTAGTTGAGTATCCCAATTTATTTTGTTTTCTGAAATCATCTTCTTTTTTATTCTTACCAGGCTTTTGTTCAGTGACTCGGCTAACCCATTACCTTGGGGGTAATAAGGTGTAGAATGAGTTAAATCAATGTTATATTTTTGACATAAATTTTTACATATTGGCATATTTAAAGGCCATTGCATTTCCAGTCACCAAATGTTTAGGGAAACCAAATCTAGACATAATATTTTCCAATAGAAATTTAATTATTACCGTGTTAGTGGTGTTTCTAGTTGGAATGGCTTCAATCCATTTGGTTAACTATTTCATGGCTGTAAGAATCCACATGTGTTGTCCTGATGATGGCGGATGAATCTCACTAATGAATTCTAGCCCCTACTGTTGGAAAGGGGTGTCTGTTGAAATGGGAATGAGAGGTAGTGGGAGAAAATTTTGCTTACCAGAAAACTTTTGACACTCGGTGCAAGCCTTGACTTTAGCAAAAACATCAGAGAAAAGAGTTGGCCAATAATAGCCAGCTCCTAGAATTTTATTTGTGGTAGCTTTCCAGTATAAATATCCACCACATACCCCTGCATGTATTTCTGACATAACTTTCTGTGACTCAGATTCATATACACATCTCAAAAAAACTCCTACAGGGTATTTCCAATAAAGATGATTTTCCATTATGAAATACTTAACAACCTTCAGTTTAAAAGCCCTTCTCTTTGATTTTTCTATTTCTGGAGGACAATTGAGATTTAATAGAAAGTACACTATATCCTTATACCAATTGGAATAAAATATTTTAGGATAATCAGATATGCCTTCTTTATATGTTTCTTCAACTACCTCCATGTTCAGATTTAGAGCTTTGGAATTTGATTTTTCCATCAAGCGGGCTAAGCCCTGTCCCTTTATCAACTTAGTAGGTCTAATTTCAATGTCAAATTCCAAAATCTTTGTTAACCATATTCCCCTCCTGCCATCTATATCTGGCTACAACAATACATCCTTGACAACAATATTTGGTACAAAATAAATGACTTTTGAATGTAGAACATAAACTCGAAAAGACTTTAAAGCCTTTACCAATGCATATGCCCTTTTTTCAACCAAGATTTACTTTAACTCAGCATATCTTAATGCATGATTGAAAAAATAAATATGCTGCTCAAAGCCTTCTCTTTTATTTTGAAGTAAAACTACTGTAATAGTTTCCTTAGAAGGATATGAAAAAGTGAGAAAATCCTTCTCAAAATCAGGGTCAATTAACACCGGAGCTTCAATCAAGGCAGATTTGATTGCTATGAAAGAGTTTTTTAATTCATATTTCCATCTGAACTATGCATCTTCCTTTAATAAGACATTTATATGTTTAATTAGTTCTTCAAAGTTTGGAACAAAACGCCTCTGAAAATTAATTTTACCCAAATTTGACTGTAACTCTTTCTTACGTCTGGGTAAACCAATTTTTTGTATAGCTTCAACTCTCCCTGGGTCAATGAAAATACCATTTTCTATCACTATGTGCCCAATATTTTTCCTTCTTGAACAAAAAAGCATGATTTTGTTGGGTGTGGAGCCCGATTATCTTGTTTATTTTGTATCACAGCATTGGACCCCTATACCTTAAAAGGGGCGACAACGCCGCCTGTAATTAATCGATACCGTGGGGGGTCTAGGGGGGGAAGCAGTGCTTTTCGGAGCCCCCCTCCCTGGCGAGGGGTTTCGGGGGCAGCGCCCTTGAAGCTAAAAACATATGTAAATTTGCCTTGTAAAAGTATAGTAATTTCTAGTCAATTTGGGTCATTCATAGGCAGATGATCTGACGATAGAAGTTATGTTTAGTTTAGGGCTTTTTGCCCTAGAAGGCAACCCTCTTGTATATATGAGGGTATTGTATTGTGGCTATGTGATTATGTATGTATTCTCAGAGCGAGAAACAGATAGGGAGACTATGAGAGAGAACAGAGGATATTACAGCGGATCTGCTGTAGGTTTTGTCTCTTCAATTTTTGTTGGATAATAGAAAGGAAGGACTGGCTGTTCGAAGTGGACATAGCCCAAACTGGGTGAACCACGTATATCTGTGTCTCTCTGGTTTTATGTGTTTTGTGTGCTTGTATTTTTCGCATATTTTATGTGTTGCATTGCTCCATAATATATAATTTTCTAACAACTGGTATCAGAGCTGAAGGTCTATTTGGTTGATAAACTCGCACGAAAGAAGGGTTCCTGGTTCGAGTGGGAGAAATGGCGGAAGATGGTAAATTTGGGGTCGAGAAATTTAATGGCCAAAACTTCCCATTGTGGGAGATGCAGATGGAAGATTATCTGTATCAGAAAGATCTGTACCTACCATTGAGCGGAAAAAAAAAAGAATCTGTCGGCCATGACAGATGTGGAATGGAAAATTCTCGATAGAAAGGCACTCGAAATAGTATGGTTGTGCCTTATGGCATCAATCGCCTTAAATATTTCGAAGGAAACAACAACATAGGGTTTGATGCAGACGTTGGCGAAACTATATGAAAAACCCTCAGCCTCAAACAAGGTATTTCTTATGAAACGATTATTTAATATGAAGATGTCGGAAGGTGGATCTATTGTAGACAATTTAAATGATTTTAATACAGTTACCAGTTAGTTAAGTTCTGTAAGGGTAAACTTTGATGATGAAGTTAGGGCTCTTTATTTCTGTGCTCATTTCCAGAAAGCTGGAATGGTTTAGTTATGGCCATTAGTAACTCTGTCTCTAGATCTAGTACTTTAAAGTTTGATGATGTTGTCGATGCTATCCTTAGCGAGGAAATGCAACGGAAAAGCTCTGGTGAGACATCGGGTAATTATTTGAGTGTAGAGTCTAGGGGAAGAATAATGGAAAGAGGAAAGAGCTCGGGTTATCACAGTAAATCAAGGAAAGGAAGATCCAAGTCCATATCGGGGATAGTGTGCTAGAAATGCGGAAAGAGAGGACACCTAAAGAAAGATTGTAGATCTTGGAAGGGAAAAGAAGGAGATGCACAACAAGAAAACAATCATGAAGAAAATGTGACAGGTGATGTGTTACAAGATGCTTTGATTCTTTCTTTCAAAAATGTTACTGATTCTTGGGTTGTAGATTCAGGGGCTTCATTCCATGCCACACCTGATAAGAAATATTTTTATGACTATGTTCAAGGATATTTTGGACAAGTTCGTTTGGGTGATGATAAACCCTGTAAAATTGTTTGAATGGGTAAAATTCTTGTAAAACAACAGAATAGAAACCAATGGCTACTAAAGGAGGTAAGGCATGTTCCAGATCTGAAGAAAAATCTGATTTCAATAGGATAGTTAGGCAGTGAAGTTTGTGTGAAAAATTTCACAGATAAAACTTGGAAGGTCACCAAAGGAGCGATGGTAATAGAAAAAGGTGAAAAGTTTGGTACATTGTATTTATGCAATGATATTTCTAACTCTGTTAATGCTTTAACTTCCAAAGGAGCAGATGCAGGATTATGACATCATAGGCTCAGACACATGAGTGAGAAGGGAATGAAGATTCTTCACTGAAGAAATTTGTTGCCAAGTTTGAAGAATGTTGATTTGGATTTCTATGAAAATTTCATTTATAGAAAACAAAAGAGAGTCATATTTCTCAGAGTTGGGAAAGAAAAGAAGAGCGGAAATTTGGAGCTTGTGCATACAGATGTATGGGGACCTCCTCAAGTATCATCTCTCGGTGGCTCTCGTTATTATGTTACTTTTATTGATGATGCAACTAGAAAAACATGGATTTATTGTATTCAGAATAAATCTGATGTATTTGATACTTTCAAGAAATGGAAAGCTTTGGTTGAGATTGAGACAAGAAAGAAGTTGAAGTGTCTCAAATCATACAATGGAGGTGAATATTGTAGCAAAGAATTTGATAGGTATTGTTTAGAGAATGGAATTCGCAAAGAGAAGACAGTTCCAAGAACACCACAAGAAAATGGTGTCAGAAAGAATGAACAGAATAATCATGGAGCGTGCAAGGTGCATGAGTTTGCATGCAGGATTGCCTTTACAATTTTGGGTAGATAATGTAGATATTTTTGTTTATCTAATAAACAGAGGGCCTTCAAGTTCCTTGGATGGTGGTATTCCAGAGGAAGCATGGACAGGTAAAAAGGTAAACTACTCTTTTTTAAAGCCTTTTGGCTGTGAGGCATGTGTCCATATTAATAAAGAAAATAGAACAAAGCTTGAGGCAAAATCAAAGAAATGTACCTTTATTGGATATGGTGTTAATGATTTTGGTTATCGCTTATATTATTATGAAAATCACAAAATCATTAGGAGTAGAGATGTAATATTCAATGAAAAGGTCTTGTATAAGAATCAGTTGCAGGAAAAGAAACAGGAAAAAGAAAGCAAGGAATACACGGTTCTTGATGAGATAACTGAAAAAGTAAAGGTGCCTGAAAATAATAATAATAAACAACCACAATAGCAACAACCACCACAATAGCAACAGACACCTCAAACACCTGAAAGTGGTGTTAGAAGACCTACCAGGATAAGTAGACCCCATGAACGATACTCTCCTTCATTATATTATTTATTGTTTACTGATTCTGGTGAACCCAAATGTTATGAAGAAGTAATGCAGGTTAAAAGCAGGAAGAAGTGGGAGCTGGCCATGGAAGAAGAGATGGACTCCTTAATGCATAACCAGACTTGGGACTTAGTCAGGTTGCCTGCAGGTAAAACTACATTGCAGAATAAATGGGTTTACAGGCTGAAGGAAGAAGATGGAGGAAAACAGAGGTACAAATAAAACTTGTAGTGAAGGGGTTTGCATAGAAGAAAGGTATTAATTTTGATGAAATATTTTCTCTTGTTGTTAAGATGACTTCAATCAGAACTATCTTAAGTCTTGTAGCAGCGAAAGATTTACATCTTGAACAATTAGATGTAAAGACAACCTTTCTCCATGGAGATTTGGAGGAAGAGATATACATGCAGCAACCAGAAGGATATGAGGTAAAAGGGAAAGAAAAATTGGTGTGTAGGTTAAAGAAGAGCTTGTATGGCTTAAAACTAGCTCCAAGGTAGTGGTATCTAAAATTTGACAAGTTTATCTCTGAACAAGGTTATACTAGATGTCACTCTGATCATTGTGTTTATCTAAAAAGGAAAAATGATGGCAGCTATACTATATTGTTATTGTATGTAGATGACATGCTTGTTGCAAGGTCTAACATGCAGGAAATAAATGTGCTCAAAAGAAAATTGGCAAATTCATTTGCAATGAAGGATTTGGGAGCTGCAAAACAAATCCTTAGTATGAGGATAACTAGAGATAGGAAAAATCGCAAATTAACACTGTCTCAGAATGAGTACATAAAAAAGGTGTTGAAAAAATTTAATATGCAGAATGCAAAACCAGTTAGTACACCTTTTGCTAGCCATTTAAAACTTAATAAGGAGATGTGCCCCAAGACCCACGAAGAAATGGAATATATGTCTAAATTTCCATATACATCAGCAGTTGTAAGCTTAATGTATGCAATGGTCTGCACAAGGCCTGATATTTCACATGCAGCGGGTGTTGTAAGCAAGTACATGAACAATCCAGGAAAATAACATTGGATGGCAGTAAAATGGATTCTCAGATATTTGAGAGGTACCACAAATCAAGCATTATGCTTTGGTGGTTCAAACATTGCTCTATAGGGATATGTTGATGCAGATATGGCAGGTGACAGAGATAACAGGAGGCGCACTACAGGATATGTATTTACTGTAGGTGGAATAGTTGTCAGTTGGGTTTCAAAAATCTAAAGTGTTGTTTCACTTTCAACAACAGAAGCAGAGTATGTTGCTGCTACAGAGGCTAGTAAAGAAATAATTTGGTTACAAAGGTTTATGGATGAATTAGGTAAGAAGCATGATATGGGCACGTTATACAGTGATAGCCAAAGTGCCATTCATCTTGCAAAGAACTCAGCATTTCATTCCAGAACTAAACACATACATCTCAAGTACCATTTCATACGGTCAGTATTGGAAGATGGAGAGTTGAAGCTGAAAAATATACACACTAGCCAAAATACTGTAGATATGCTAACAAAAGTTGTAACCAGGGAGAAATTGAGAATGTGCTCAGTTTCAATTGGTCTTCAAGGATGACGATGAAGATGAGGAATAGCCAGGTCCAAAGAGGAGTCATTTTCCAGCAAATGAAGCAGCAGTGGAGTTGCTACAATCAGTCTCCAAGTGGGAGATTTTTGGGTGTGGATCTTGATTATCTTATTTATTTTGTATCACAGCATTGGACCGTTGTACCTTAAAAGGGGCGGCAATGCCACCCGTAATTAATTGCTACCGTATGTCTGCAAACACTTGGCGTATGTCATATCCATTTGAAGAGTGCCTCCCAAATTTTTCGACCAAGATCTGGAAAGAAGAATTCCAAATCTAGATGGTATGTCTACAACCACTGTGTCCATCTCTAGAATTTTCATGGGAAGCTGGGTAAGAGAAATTACCAAATCTTTGATCACTCGTAAACACTTGAAACCTTTAGAATCGAAAGTGTAAAGATCATGGTATTGTTTTTTGATTTCCAGTCCGAGTTCATCCATCACTTTTTTAGGCATTAGATTGTGAGATGCCCCAGAATCTAATAGGTAGTTATGGAGCAGTTTGTTATGAATATTAAGTGAAAGATAAAAAGGTGGAGAATTATCATCATTTTGATCTTGGACATGGCTACCCAAGTAAGTAGTGGGATTTTCATCCTATGGATTGATTGAATCAGGAGAAAGATATGGTTGTAACAGAATTTTAAATGACTCTTTGTAGGTTGTATTTTTCAACAATTCAAGGAGCGAAACTGGAATATTGATTTTATTCAATTCTGACTTGAAAGTGAAATTGAGAGGAACCAAATCTTTATTTTTTGCGGTAGTTTTAATGATTGGGGAAAGATTAGGTGATGGAGGAACATCGTTAACTTTTGCCTTTTGTTTTCCAGGATGTTTTTCAGAATCCTGTTTTTGTTGGGTTATTGGACAACCCCTTTAGAACTCAAACCATAATTTATTATATGATTTTCAGACTGCTTTTTGTCATTTTGGACATGAATATGAGCATCTTCATCATCTGAAAAGAGATTTATCCTAGAATGATATTCATACTCTTGTAAAATCAAACAAGTTGATTGTGAGGTCTCCCCAACTGAATTTATGTCTTCATCTTCCTCTTCTTGTTCTTGTTGATTTTCTTCAGCAAAATTATTCAGTGGAGGTTGAAAATTATAATAATCAGGATTTCTTCTTGGGCATTGTAAAATTTGTTGAGGCTGAAAGGGTCTCCTAAAAAGAGATTGATTTCTATTTCCTTCATTTTGAATGAGCCTAACAGCAGACCTATTTTCTAACTCCAATTTTTTCATTTTGGAAGCAAGATATTTAATCAAATTAGACATTTGATCAAGCTTTTCTTCAAATTCGAAATTTTAGAGGAAGAAGAGGGTTTCTCTTCTTTCATTTTCTTTTTATCATTTGCACCCTTCCCTTCTTCTATTTTCAGTTTATTATAGGCCATAATATTGGATTTCCCTCCAATAGCAGCCTCCTCCATGCCTACCAATGTTTCTGGCTTCTTAGCTCTCAACCACAATGAAAACTTGGAGTCTAAGGCATTGGAAAAGGTTATCATGGTTGTGGTTTCAGGAGGCTTGACTTCTACAGGAATATTTTGATAGAATTTGTTAAATCTCTTTGTAAATTCTGCCAATGACTCATCAGCCTTCTTTAAAGCTCCAAAATCTGTAAGGTAATACAAGTAATCCTTACGGTCACCCCATTTATTTACAAGCACTTCTTCCAAAGCATATATTCTTATTATTGAATTTGGTGGCAAATTTTTGAACCATTTATGAGCTTCTCCATCCAAGCCCTGAACAAAGAGTCTTGACCAGACATATTCATGTTCAATGTTTTGGTTATCGACATAACTGTAAAAGGAAACTAAGTGTTCTTCAACATATACTGCTTCTCCCTCCCTATATATTTTGGCAAATATTTCAGATAATCCCCTTGAGGAATAGGATACAAAGGTTGAGGACGAGCAAGTGGTGCATATCTTACAGCAACAATCTACTGCATCCTTATAGGAGGAGGCTAAGCCATGACTTGTTGAGGTACAAATAGTGGATGACTAACTGATATAAAAGTTTGAGTGCTGGAAATTATAGTCTGTGGAGTTTTTATTTGTTTTGGAATGGCAAAAGATTGAAGTTCTTGGGCTGGCTCTTCAGGATTTTGAGTTGAAAACAATGGATTTTCAAAGAAATAAATAGAAGAGGATTTTGTTTCAACCTCTCCAGGAGAATTAGATTCATATGTAGATTCTTGAAGGATTGGGACAACTTCAAATTTTTTCTACTAGGCTAAAATTTCAGAGAGATTAAAGGTCAATTTTTTAGGAAGATTACCTTCTCCTTGATGAGAAGAGGAGGAACCAATAGCTAGGTTTTGACACAAAGGAAAATACTCTTGTTGTGGACTAAGAGAGGATTGATATTCAGGATGAGTTTGAAGAAATATTGTTTTAATATCTTCTTTTGTTAAAATAGCCCTATCTAGGAAGGGTGCAATTTCTAATACTTGTTCTAATTCCCATTCTTTAAACACAAAGGCTCCTGATTCCAGGTTTTCTTCACTGACACCTTAAACCTCTTATTTTTCTTCTTTCACTAGAGTAAAACTTGTTTCTGATTTACTAAATGATGACTGAAAAGTAATTTTATATGAATTTAAGCTAACATCATCTACTTTATCTTTTATAGATGCAGCTTCAACTTGAAATATTTCAATAGAATCCTTTTAAACTGAAAATTCATTAGATTTTAAGATATATGATGGTACCTTTTCCTTTGGAATGTAATTTGAATGCACATTTTTCACTGAATGTGATGCAGCTTCAATTGATTTATGTTTCCCTCTTGCATCCTTTATGATCTTTTATGGGTCAAAGACTGGAGTCATAGGAGGTGCTCTCTGATCTCTTCTTGTAGTAGGTGGTCTTGAAACCCCTCATCCTCATTGTGGAGTTTCCAAAAGAACTAATTACAATTAGAAAAATGACTAGGTTTTATTCACCTTTATAAACTAGTTCTAGGTATTCATGCAAGAAACTCGGGAGAATACCGAGTTCAGAATCTTTGTCTCTTGGAAGGCGCACAAAAATATGTTAGCACTGGAATCAGCACTTGGATTGTAACAAATGCCTGAACAGACACATATTAAGCTCAAGGGCTTTTCTTATATTTGAATTAGGTTTTGGAAAGTGGTTGAAATTCTCACACATTGAAAATAAAGGATTTCAAATTGATAAATCACTCACACATATGAGGGTACTACTGTTTGATATGGTAGCAAGGATACTTTTATATTCTAATGGTTAGGAGAATGTGCAAGAATAGTGGGTCTATAGAATAGAAGTCCACTGTTAAGAATAAAATAAGACAAAATATTTTAGACCTATAATGTATTGATGAAAGAATGATTCTCGAAGACTTACAAGAATCTCATCATACATTTTAAAGATTTATGTCACAGGGAAAGCTTATGAATAGTCTCACCATACATATTTTATGTAGAAATCTTGTAAAACAAGACTAATAAAATTAGATAATCATGTACAGCTATACCACAAGACTAACAAAAACATGAGACAACATATGTAGATCATAATCTGGAATGAAACTGTAAAGTATGGAAACACATGAGGAGATAGAAAATACACACATCAAATCATTCACAAGTCATCAAGAGTGTATTTGGATATTATAAGTTCAAAAATATACAACACGGGCTGCAATGAGATGAACAACTCATGAACCCTTTCTTCATTGCTTTTCATAGTATATATACAAAAAGGTGTTCTGTTAAAGCTTCCACAAAAAGTGCAAGTCATTTGTAGGGACTTTATTACAATAGTCTACATATAGTAAGGATTATCTTAAACATAAGAGAAAAGTAGCCAGAAATACAATATTTTGTTTACATATGCATGAAGAGAAAACATGATAGTATGGATATCGAAATTGCTGAGCTGAGGTGGCTGATTGCTCCTCGTTTCCTAGAAAAACTTCCTTCACGAAAAGTAAAACTGATAACTAAAAATGACACTTGGATCTTTATCCACAAAAGTGCAGCAGTAACCAACTGAATAGGACACCTAGAAGATAGCTTCACTGAATGACACTTGGAAAAAACCATTACTACTAAGGCAACATGTACTTTATCATTATCTAGTGTCATTCCTCGAGACCAAAATAAAAAGCTACCTTTTCATCTTCTTATACAAATTCTGAAAATAATACATACTTTCCTGGAAAAGCTAGCTATTTCTAATAATTCTGTAGATAGGCCAAAAATGATATGATTCTTCAGATTTTCATTATTTTAGATATTCAATCATTAAAAATCTAGTATAGAATCCAAAATCTTAATATATTTTGCCTTAGTGATGCTCTTATTTGGCTTTCTCTTTTCTACTTGCTTGTTCTTCAAAGCCTTCTTCTTCCCTGGATCATTTTCTGGACTTTCATCTATGTTTCTTATCTCAACTTTGAGAGCAGGATTGGCTATGAGCTTGATAGCAAGGCTTAGCATATTCTTTGGTCTGGTATGAGGCCTTTGAATATATGGAGTAGGAATGTATGAAGGCCTCATTCTTCCATGGATAAATATGTTTGGATTCCCCTCTTCAAACTCTGTTTCAATAAACTATGTTTCACTTCTCTCTTCCTCAAAAGATGAGTATGAGTGGATTATTTCTTTCTTCTTTCCTTTACCTAATGAACTTAGAGATTAATAAAGATGGGCTATAGTTGGTTCTTTTTTGTAGTCTATGAAACTTTACTTTTCCCCTTAGTTGATGTTTTGAGAGAGGAAAAGACCTGTGCCAGTGTCAGTTCCCCTGTTGCTAGGTCACATTGTTTTCTTCATTCTCCTGTCTAGTCTCTAGAATAGGACTTGGTGCTAATGTTTCAGGGGTGACTTCCACTGAATATCCTTCTATCAAGATGATTTTTCTTCTACGTTTATTCCTTGAAGAGGAAGCTACCTCTTCCTTGCCTTTAGAAATAGCATTCTTGTCAAGTAGAGTAGCCTTTTGTTTAAGCTTTCTTGCATGCTCCAGCCTAAAAGACTCCAAGGTTTGTGGCTCCTTAGGTAGTATTCTGGTATAAAATTCCTTTTTTGGTTGCATCATAGGTATAGGAGTGGTGGTTTGAACTCTAGCTCTCCTAGCTCAGTTCCTTGTCTATCTGCTTGATGGTGAAGAAGATTGACTAGTTTGTGAAGGGGTCAGTGTAGGTGCAGGACTTGACTATTCCTCATAGGTCTTATGTCTTAAAGGCCTTCCTACCCTTCTCCTTGAATTAACACTGCTGAAACCTTCATCTACTAGCAAATTTTCCCATGTGGTTCTGTTCTTCTTCAGATGATAAACCACCAACAATTTGATTAAACCCCAGTGATAAATATTGTGAAGAGAATAATCTGGGGTACTTTGTATTTTTTGAGACATTGTCAACAGAGATTTATAGAGGAAGAATTGGAGGTTCATAGGTTTATAGCTTGAAATATGAGCTAAAAACCTCATCTAATACTGATGCACTTGGGAAGCCTACATTCACAGGCCATATAATGTTGCACTGTGGTAGTAACATCTTGCCATTCAGGCCTAAAATAGTAAATATGGAGAGTAGGGGTCCAATATAAATTTTCATGCTCAGGCTTAAGATATGGATTTAAATCCACTTTAAGCAAATTTTTTCTTTTATATCATGACTCACCTGTAGCTCTCCACTTGACCTGCTCTCCATTGAAAGACTTGGAAAATTCTTGAGCAACTGCAATGTTTTCTCCTAAGAACTTCTTCAAAAATCGATACCATACTGTTGCTTGGAACTGTGGCTTTTCACAGTGATCAATGAAACGTGTATTGGCAGCTTTTGAAGAGTTTACCTTACCACCCTTACCCATTTCGTTAACATCTAACTCAACTTCTAACGTACACCTATAGAAATATGAAAAACAACCTTCCAAAAAGCCCTAACTGCTGGCACAAGGTAACAAATTGCTTGCTGGAGGATAATAAAGTGTTTTCTGTAGCTTTCTAAGGGTAAATGGGAAACATACCTCTGCATGCCCTTAATCACGGTGAGGTTAAGTGACATGAAATCAAATGATCTAAATTTTGGTGCCAACTCATTCCACTAAACATTTCACTCCATCGAATTATTTAACTAATTGCTACTCGTAATTAAACCTTGATATAATTCACCTTTAATGAGTAGCATTAGATTAACTAGCCTTAGTAAATAGGATATCCAATCCTCTTTTAATGAATCCTCTATTTATAAATAGCCATCTTTCAAAAGAGTAATACCTCTTGTTTTAATAGACCTTCAATTATTCCAAAGGGCAATGTCTTTTCACTTGAGTAATGCCTTTTCACCTCCTTGTACAAATTCTGAAAATAATAGCTACTTTTCTGGAAAAAGTAGCTATTTCTGTGTCACTTATGAAACCAAATTTTCCAAAGAAAATAGCTACATTTTTGGAAAATGTAGCTATTTATGTGTTATTCCTAAAATAGCTGACGACTCTAACATTTTTTCTGTAGACTTGGATAGAAGATATCATTGTGAATAAATAATACTTCTCAAACTAAATCCATGACCTTAACTACTCAAAGTAGTTAAAAGACTTATTTAAAAGAAAATTTTCCCTAATAACTCTAGAAGACACAAAACAAACTATTGGACTCAAATTTTTTGTATTTCATTAAAAAATGATAAAATAATAATACACATTTTAACCCTCTAGTGCCTTCAACCGTAGGCTAGGGGACAAGAGAGGATCAAAGACACAAATACAATGGTTACCAGACTTTGAAAATTTGCAGTTCTAACACAAGGTTTCCACGAACTAGTAACTCAACCCACAACCATAAGGAATATGAGAAACAACCAGAAAACAAAAGGAAAGAAACCCATAACACCATGGTTATCCAGGAAATGGAAAGGCTAGGAAAAAACATTGTTAATCTAGTAATCCTCCAAGCCAATGAAAAATAATAACCAAGAAACCATGTGCATGTTCGATGCATGTCAAATCTAGTAAGGAAATCATACATGTGACTCAGTACCTACAAGAAAAACCCGATGCAGTCATTTGATCCCGATGTCCTCTTGCACCTTGCTGCTTTTTATTTTCCTTCTTTCTCAAAATCTGTATGCCACACTCCTCTAAGATTTCTCCAAGAAAAATCTCTAAGTGTCTAAGAGTATGAGATAGAGAGAGTAGAAAACAAGAGCTCCAATCTAAAACTCACAAAAGGCGTGAACTGATCCTCATAAGCCTTTTTATTAATGAGGCTTCTATTTTCTTGATTTTCCAGTATTTTCCTTCATTTTCCTCCTCACATGCAACATGTGACCTTTCACCTTCCTTTCCTCCTATTTTCCATTATTTTCATATATAAAATGTCAATTAATGTCTCATTCTCATTCCTTTCCAAAGCCTTTGCCAATTTCCATATCCATTAATTAATCACAAGTGATCCCAATCACTATGTTTTTTCCCAACATTTAGCTTGGAATACGTGTCCCATGACATTGGTTATTTATTTTTCTTTATTAAATTTATTACATGGATTTTTTACCAGGGCTATTATAGAACCCCCCCCCCCCCCCTTGGAACACCATCCTTGGTGTTCAATGACACCTACAACCAACAAGACTACTGAAAAGAAAAACATACTGCCCATGGATCTTTATAACTTAGCTCGATGCAGTATTTACTACCTCTAGAATCTATGGCTATTGCTTGATAGTGTGGTTTCAAGAACCTCAGGATTTCCTCAAGTCTTTTCCCTAAGACCTTGGTTTCCTAAAGGAGTATCACATGCAGCTTCTCCGTACTTAATATTTCTTCTAAATATCTCTGTTTTCCTTTACTGTTTAGGCCTCTCATAATCCAGGAGATCACTATCATTGGGAAAATTTGTGTATTTTTTGGAATACCATTGATAATGGTATTACCCTCCCCGAATTAACTAACATTTCTCCTACCATTTGTATCGATTCTTGTAAATTCTTTCATCCCTTCTTCTTTCATCCTTTGGTTTGGGTGTTGGGTTTTTTAGAGGAAACTTTATGTGAGCTAAGATTATTCATCATTTCCATTTTTTTCTAAGCTTGGGAAGTCATGTATTGTTCAAAATTTTCTTCATACAGTCTCTTCTGGTCATCTAGGTTCTTCCATTCTTGCAGAAATTTTTTTAACACTGCCTCTTTTGTGCTTAACTCATCCTTACTTGTGTCCACCTCCATAGCCGATTTTTCCACCATTTGCGAATGATATTCTTTCTTTGTTGGTTCTTCTTGTGCCTTTCTTTGATATTTCAATGCTTTTTTAGTTAGATGGCCCTGACCTTCTTCATTAGTATGTTCAACTTCCTTCAAGTTTTCCCCAATATCCTGCAATATTTCATATATGTTTTGATTAGTATTCTTCTTAGATAGGTTGTTGATATGATTTGCACGTGATTTACTATTCTTCTTTCTACTCATAATTGTCTTGAATTCATCTTCTTTTTCAGGTGACCCTCTGCCTCCATCCGATTGCTTCCCCTCCATCTGGTCTAAATTGTTGAGAGGGCAGGTTTTGTATAGATGGCCATATTCATGAAATCTCTGGAACCTAAACGAAATATGTTTGTAGTCAAGAAGCTGATGCCAAACTTCCCCTTCATGTTCCAGTTCTATTGATTCGGGTCAAGGCTTTAATATATTCATATAAACATAGGCACGAGCAAAATAGGTATACCTTCCTCATCAAGTTGTTTCTACTATTTTAACAAAGCTTGCAATATTTCAAGGTCCCATAAATCCACTGGCAATGCAAAGAGCCTCACCCAAACTGGCGCGGCCAAGAATTTTTCTTGGTTAGGGTTATAACATTCTTCCCATTGCCTAAAAAATAATCCTGCATTATAGTATAAATATGGGCCTCCCTCAAAAATCCTTTCTTTATCTATAATATTAGTAAATATTACTGAAAAAAAATCCTCTAGGCCCAAATTTCAAATCTATATGGCCGTTAGTTTTCCATTTTAACTGAATCTATTTGAGAAAATCCTTCTCACTTGGTCATATGCCTATGAATTTTCATATTAAGGCATGGTTCTTCATATAACTTCGATATTGGTCCAGTTTATTTGTTGGAATGACAAAGCATGGCTTCTTTGTTGCTCTTGGCAAGCATTGACCTTTGGTTTTTTATTGCCATTGTGCACCCAGCACCAGACCTGCATTAGGGGTGGACCCACCTCCTTGGGATCTTGTTTGTTTATTGTTATATTCCTATGCCATCACATTCTGATAGGAGGGGATCTCCCCCCCCACCCCCCGACGATGTTGCCATCCAGCCGCTCAGAGCTATCTCTGATCCGATGCTTCTTCCTCGTATTCAACACTGTCAGATTCTCAGTATTTCCTAAACGCTAGCCACTCACCGAACCCTAGCATAGCTCCCCTTAAAAGATCCCCCGGTATCCCAGTCACCTACTTTTATCTGTAAATGGAGGCTAACTCGTATTTTTTATTCAAGGAATACCAAGTCACCTTCGTAGTTTGTAAAGGTAGAGGATTTTACTCTTACCAGATGTCTTTAAATCTTAGAATTTTAACTTGAATTTATCATAATTTAGTTGTCAAACTAATAGTAGGGATAACCATTACTTACTTTTATCTATGAATGGAGCCTAATTCATATTTTTTATTCAAGGAAAATCAAGCCACCTACTTTTATCTATAAATAGAAGCTAATTCATATTTTTATTCAAGAAATACCAATCCACATTGGTGGTTTGTGAAGGTAGAGGATTTTACTCTTACCAAATGCCTTTAAATCTTAAAATGTTAACTTGTCTCCGTACGCCCCAAAAAGAAATTCTTAAACAATAAAAAATAGTTATAAAATATACTCAATACCCTACTACTCTACACAATTATAAATATTATAATTATACTCAAGTTATACCTGCCCAAGTAGTGTATATAGAAACACATTTTTTTGTTTAAATGTGTTTGACCAAAACAAATTTACATATTTCAATTCAATTTTAGTATTTTTTGATAATATTTTAATTTTTGAGTTCAAGTTTATGTGATTCGACCATTTTTTATTTTTTATTTTATTTTTTATATTTATTTATTTATTTTGTTAAAATCACATTTACAAAATATGAACATGTAATTAAATAATGTAGAGATGAAAAATAATTACAATGGTCAAATTATAACATAATTGTAATCTTTAAGTGCAACTTTTTGGAGGTTTTTGGAGTTTTTAGTAGATTTCAAGTCCAACGAAAACATTTATAGCCAAATGTTGATTTGTGTTATTTAAAATGGTTTTTTGATTGCATATATGGATTCCACACCTTCAAAACCCCTAGGAAACTTCGTTTGTAAATATTTCACTATCAAAATTGTGATTTCAAGGAATTTCTGTCGGATTCTATATAAATTTAATCAGAAAATAAAGTAGAAAACTTATCAAAAAATCACACTTAAGGACAAAAATATTTTAGGTAAAAATTAAACATGAGACCAAAACAAATTAGATAAAATAATAAAATAATAAGAAGAAAATGCACAAAGACAAGAAAAACACACCTATAAAATATGAGTCTAGAAAAAAATATTTAAATACTAAAAATTAAAGGGAAAGAGTATATATATAGAAAAATAATTGGAAAATTACTATATCAATTAGTATCATTTATACCTTTTTTTTAGGAAGAATAGTATTAATTAAATTAATTAGGAATTATAATAAAGTGAAAAAATATGCAAATAGAGCAAATAAAAAAAAATTGAAAACAAACAAAACAAAGGGAAGAAAAAGAAACCAAATGCATGAAAGGAGGGTAAACATATAAAAAGAAGGGAAGAAACCAAAGACATGAAAAGAGGGAAAAACATATAAAAATGAAAAAACTTAAAGAAAATGCACTGATCCAACAACTACTAATTTTGCATCCATCATCTCTATTCAGATTACTTAAGCTTATCTTAGTTTCAATGGGCTCCCTAAACTTCCAGTGATGAGAATGATTGGTTGTAATATACCTACCGCCACCACAAATTACAAAACACAATATCAAACATAAAAGTTATACCTGTGAAATTGATATTTGAAGGTAAAATAACTTATAACTTATTTGGAGGGGAATTAAATTAACGAATGAAAATAAAAAATATATCAAGAGTGGTTGATGAAAAGAAAAATTGCATTCAGAGTGTAATTGAATCAAGGGTTTGTAAGCAATTTGATAAGTTATCTTACCCCATGGAATGGCAGGATAAAAAAAAAAGAGAAGGGACAACACTCGAGTGATAAAGGAATCCATTAGTAACAATATGCGAAGAAAGGAATGGATCTTTGAGAGTGGAGTATTTTAGATAAACGTATAGGAGGCAGAGACAGTGAAACATTAAAAAGCCTGTGCTATTTAACTCTGGGATTTGGAGACTTCCATTGTCAATGATTCATTGAATTTTATTAAGTGGCTTCCTGCTCTTTCTTTTTACTTACTCGCATGTGGCTGCATTGTTTTTCGGGATTTATGGCGAGACAAAGGACAAATGTCAATTTAAATTTGGATTCCAACATGGCGTCTTCATCCCATAACCAGTCTATACCTTTTCTCATGGCTGGCAGAGCCACCTTTAACAATAAAGAAAAATATTTATAATTGCCAACATAGAAGAAGAATGTTCCTTTTTGGGAAACAACTCCAAAGGAATAATCTTGTTCATTTAATATGGTTGGCTTCTCTCATAGTTAATTTTATAAAAGTTTGGAAGTTCTCTGGAATGAATGAGTAGATTCTCTGAAGGAGGCATATGTGGATTTAAAGGCATAGTAAATATATTTTGCCTCCAAAACTCCGAAGAATCCAAATGACCTTGGTAGAGAGCAAGCCATTTGCTAGTTCATGGGTATTGCGCTTAAAAGATAAGTGATATGTGTTTAAAATTAGAAAAGAACATGCATATGCATGCCTGAGATTATTATATTATTTTTCTTGAAGATATTTGCATGCAAAAAGAATAATATTGCGTGAATTTCTTGAAAAAAAAAAAATTACATCCAAGAAAAATTGCTAATATATTTGAGTACTTGAAAATAATACATGAAACTTTACATATAAGAAGATAAAGAATTTATGAAAAATAAATGAATGTAAATTGCGTTTATGAAAATATAAAGAAACTAATTTACTTCATTTAAAAGATTACCGAAGATATTCTCATGATGCCTATGCATTAGAGACCTAAAGATAAAATATTAGACTCTTAAAGAGAATATGTGCTTATGCTCATAAGAATAATATCTATTATATTTGATTTTGCATGTACAGGAAGAAACATTTATTGAAAAAGAAATATCTGTTCTTGCCTGAATGAAAATAATAGCTAATGTGTTGGTGTTCTTGGAAATAATAGTTGTTTATATATGCACAAAAGTATGGTTGTTTTATTTCTTGAGAAATATATATGTTTTTGAATGCAAGATTTAGTTATCTTCCCTTGGAAAAGGAAACATGTGTTTGCATA
The DNA here is from genome assembly GCA_034641835.2 of Pinus albicaulis. Classification (NCBI taxonomy): domain Eukaryota; kingdom Viridiplantae; phylum Streptophyta; class Pinopsida; order Pinales; family Pinaceae; genus Pinus; species Pinus albicaulis. Next base: position 682,206,198 of record CM076569.1, on the reverse strand, counting down.
TTCTACATCGTGTTAAAATTCTTGGAAAACTTATTGTGCATTTCTTGGAAAGTTTTCATGTCTTTTGTGTGGAATAGAATTAAATCATATAAGTCATTTTCATTGAAAAGGGTTATATGTGAACTTTCCCAATAAAGGAATAACTATTTTTCAAGGTCTTTGGGAAAAAAAAGGTGCATTTACATGCACAAAAGATTAAAGATAAATATGGTAAATATATTTGTGAACATAAACTATAGCTATTGTGAAAAATAATAAGAATATTTATGTAAAGAGACAATAGTTTTGTTGTTAATTTCCTTGAAAAAGGAAGTATGTATTTGTTTACATAAAAAAAAACAACTAATTGTGGTAAGGTTCTAGAGAAAAAAATATGTTTTGCATGCACAAAAACAATAATTTATTGAAATAGATTTCTTGTAAAGATTATTTACATGCAAGATTATGTTCTCTTTCCTCTCAAAAGATCATGAATTTGCATGAACAGTTATGTTATTTTTTCCTTTTAGAAAAGATTATGTCTCTACATGCATGAATAACAACTATTATGAAAATTTTATGTATTCACATGAAAAACTATAGCTAGGTGTTAGTTTCTTTTAAAATAATATGGACAGTTGTAGTAGTTTTCCTTTGGGAAAATAAGTGTGTGCTTGTGTGAGGGGAATAATAGTTAATGTGGTATTTATCCATACACATACTTGATAGTTATATGCTTTTAAATAATGCTTATGCAATATTGTCAAAGAAGACATTTCATAATATTTTTTCTATATTTTATGAATCAACATGAATATATATTGAAGCATCCCTAATAACTATTTTCTATTGGTTTTATCACCATTTGATCTAATCATGATATCTAAGTATGTTGACAATAATAGTTGCAGGAAAATATTATGGTGTATGTGAACGATAGGCTTTGTTTAACATTGTGGCAAGTAAAGAAATAATGGTCCATGTAGATTGAGGAGTGCCAACTTCATGATGGTCTACTAATGGGAACCCGCAGACCAAAAAGACATAGAGATTGAGGATTTGTGGGTAAATTATATCATGATGATTAAAAAATCTTCTTGCTAGACATGTTTCATTTAATGATATTTTTTTATAATATTTTATGACAATGGTTAAGGGATGGACTCCCTTACAAGCCATTGAGTGAGGGATGAACACCCTCTTGAGCATTTAATAATAAAATTAAATGTTTATTTTTTTTTCACCCTCTGAGGTTTCTAGGGTATATTGGTGCCTCCTGATGTGGCATTTTTATGATGTTGATTCCTTGCATAATGTGAAATTTATATTATCAAAGAATATGATTAACCAAATGAGTTAAAACAATCATGGGATTTATGAAAGTTTACATCAAGAATTTTAATTTAATATGCTACAATAGTGGCAGTTAATCGTTGTGTAACTTACTATTACTTTACTAAATATTACTTTATGTAATGATGATGTTTTATCTAATGGTTATCGAAGGAATATGAAAAGTAATTCAAAAAGTTTCATGTTGGCAAATGCTATAATTATTTTTTAACTCCATGCATTTTCATGCGAGGTTACCAAGGGATGTCACAAGTGGTATCAAAGCTGAAGGTTGCAACACTGATGCCTTTTGGGAATTGGTAAGAAACAAATAAGTAGCATTATAATACTAATGGCCATCAACTCATATATGATTCTAACAAGCTACATAGCGATATATGCAGTAGACTAATTTTGACATGAGATGCATGATGCATGTTTATAACTTCATTGAAGAGTAGTAAGTAATAAAGTACACTATTAAACCGTGGTCATGACATTTGAATCTTGATGAGGATGAAAGACAATAAAACATCTATTGCACCGATGAGCAATCCTTTGTAGTGAGTAATCACTAGTGAAAGTGAGAATTGACTATCAACCTTTTCATATATGCCAATATTAATGATAGATTTAATGAACATGACTAAGGTTACAATGCAATACTTGTAAAGAATTAATGCATGCTTGTAAAAGGCAGGAGAGTTGAAAACGACAATAGAATGTTTTAAAATACATTGAAATAACTCCTTTAGATGTTAAAAATGAACAATGATTTAAGTGGTAAGGCTTGATTGTAATGGCTAAAAGATGATTAAGTATTATCGTGGTCAAATTTAATATGGTTGGCAACATTGATTAATTAGTTTTGCATGGATAACTACTAAAACTTATATGCATGAATTGGTTTGATTAAATCCTACTGCATGTTGTAAACAAGTGATTATGGTAGTTACTTCATGTGTTGGCCTATTGGTAACAATACATTGTCGAAATGGGGTTGTTTGTATTGCTACCCTAATTTTTATTGACACTTACATATTGATGATAAGTCAATATATTTGAATGAAAAGAGTTTTGTTTATGATTTTATGGACATGCAAGAAAACTATAATGGTTGAAAAAGTAAATACTAGTCTAACTATGAATTCCTATGACTAAAGTTTTTGAAGGTGATAAAGAACTTGGATTATGATACACTAGTGTCTCTTTGATGGTTCCATAAATTTAGTGATAGTAGTAATTAGATGGTGTTGATTACCTTTTTTTTTAAACTTTACAACTCTACTAATTGATGATTTGGTATTTATATTATCTAGGATGAATTAATGATTGTTGATTAGATGCACATGCATAAATGAAATGACATGTTGCATGATTTAGAAACTATGAGAATGTTAATGATTAATGTAATGTTCCCTTAACTATTTTTTTGGAAAAAAACTTTATGGAAACTTTTCTTTAACATATGGAAGATGCATCCTTACTTTTTATATTACTTTTTATGAAAAAAATTGGTTTATGGAAAGTAACAGGGCCAATACCTTTCTACATTGATATTGAGAAAATAGATGCATGTGAAAGTGAAATAGTAATGTATTTGACAAATGTTTCGTGTATAATGGTATTTTGTAAAAGATATGGTTTTATTAAAAATAATTGTGATTAATGTTGTTGATGTGATTAATCAGGGGTAACATAATGTGTAATATTCCAAAATTTTCATATGTTTATTGGAATATTAGAGTTCGTAATATAATTAATTAATTAATTAAGAGGGTGGAGGGACCCACAAACCCCATAGATGAATAAAATACACTTTTGATGTGTGTATGTCGATATTTTGGATCTAGATCTACATTATGGAGTAGTGGAGCAGCTTCTTAAATGAAGGAAGAGTGGAGATCATGGATCTTAAATGTGAAATCATGAAGATCTTGGAGGAGTTCAACTAGGATCATAGTGCATTCAAAGTAAGATCACAAATCACTTATGATAAGTTAGTGGAGGAAGTGTTGTATCTAATGCACACATGATGGAGGAAGTAGTGCATTTAATGCACACATGATGGAGAGGGTGATCATCACATGTAGACATGATGGAGGACATGGAGAGACAGTGCAGTCAATCATGGAGACTTATGTTAACATGTACATCGTAGTTTAGAGGTGGGGCAGGGCTTGGGAAGGCTCACTTTGCATATAAGAAAGATGAAGGCACAATAGAGGGGAAACTTGGATTATTCATTTCTTTGATCTATTTAGATCTAGATCTGTCTTAGAACATTTCTATGTATGCTTATGTTGTTTAGCTAAGTATGCAGTGTTGTTTTTTCACAGGGTGTTTTTGAGCGGAAATCCCACCTTTACCCACGAGGGACTTCGAGTGCCTACTCTAGGAAGGTTTCTATTAAGCTTCATTCCTCATCAGGCATTGGTGCCATCTTCAGGATGTTGTTTATAGCATTCTAGCTAGGAAACCAATGGAGGATTCAGCCTTTTAGGAGTAGCAAATCTGTATCTGGAATTCAGGCCATTATGTTTTACCTCCATGCAGCAACAATCCCCTCAAGGATTGCAGTTCAGTCTTGTAGATCCATTGGAGAAAGGAATTTTTCAGCATTTCAACTAGAAATCCTGCTAGGGTCCATCTCCTCACCTTGTATTCATTGTTTCCATCATTCTTGAGCTGATTTGACATATCCAAAAGCAGGTTATTGAGCCTCCCTCTCCAACAGTGTGATTTTCTGAAGCTGTTGAGTGATCTGTAGCCACATTCAGTGGATGAGATTGGAGGAGCTATATCTTGAGCTTTTAGCCCAAGAATCTAGTGAAGGGATCAACCCTTCTTACATAGATCTGATTATACATCATTGTAGCCATCATATCTTCAATTCATGCAATAGATCTACATACCCAAAAACTACATAGTGCAAGCCCTAAGAGGGTGATTTTCTTAGATTCATAGATCAAGAAAATCCTTTCTGGGTTACCCTGGTTATCCATCATAGAGCCCAGATCTACATTTTCAGCATCATTGGAGCTCCATAATTGCCTAGATCTAACTTTCTATTTTGCCGACAGTTACAGTCCCAACAGTTGTAGTAGGGACAACGCAGGTTTTTCTTCCAGTATTTCAACAGTTACGCAGTCCTCTTGTGGGATCATTTCAGGGTCATTCTAGGCCATCTCTTTGGCTTGAGTGTCTCATATTTTATGCACTGTTGTATTTTTAATCAACCTCCTTTATAATAAAATGGCTCAGCTATTTCTGTACATTATGATGTTGTATTTAGATTAATTGTTTACTTTGTTGTTGTTCATCTATTGTGTTTTAGTATTATTGCATTCTCCCTTTCCAGATATTACAGTGGTATCAGAGCATGATCTTTGGCTCAGCTTGTGGATACTTCATATTTTGCATCAAAAGAAGAAGCAAATAGTAGAGATCTATCATGAAGGAGGATTGCAATTTTGCCAGTCTTCTCTTTAGATCCCTGCAAGATCTCTCTAAGGAGGTCAATAAAATGAAGAGAGAAAGGAAAAGGAAGGATCCAAGTGGAAGATTGGATGAGGAAGGTCCAAGCACTTCCTATCAGCAACAAAGAAAATCAGAGAAGCATAGATCTCCTCAAAGATCCACTATGCCCACTTTATTTGAAGAAGGTGAATGGTATAGAAATGAAGAAAGAATAAATATGGAACCGGAGACTCGTGAGACTCTCAGTCTATATCTAGAAGAGTATAAGGCACAGTCTAGAGCATTCAGGGAGAATCTAACTCTCCAAAAATTCTTCAAACTCAAAGAAGAAATAAGATCCTACAGCAACAACAGAAGGAAGAGGCACAATAGATTCTATTTGCCTACATTTGATGGATCTTCCTCAAGCACCACAAAGTCTTGGAGTAAAGATTTAGATTCATTCTTCAGGCTATATCCTGTAGCTGAAAGAGAGGTGTTTCAGTTTGCAACACTTCATCTTCATGGTGAAGCCAATGATTGGTGGTTTGGTCACATGGAGCATGCAAAGGTGACTAAATATTCTGAATTATTTCAAAGGTTAAGAAAGAAGTTTGATAGAAGGGAACTAGAGACATTTCGTAAGGAATCAAAGGAGAATGTCATTCTTGTCACTCTAGACAAAGAGTCACTACATTTACCACCAGTTGCAGAAGTACTTGTATCTGGAGGAGAGACACTTGCATCTTTGCAAGATAGTCTTAAGCTCTTGACATATAGAGTCCCATGCATGAACCAGGAGATACATGAGGAAGAGGAGGTAGATTCCAGCGCTGGTACATTGGTAGAGGAGCAGGCATAATTTTTACCAGCAGTTGGAGAGATCATTGCACTAGAGGAGGAAACTCTTGTGATCTTGAAAGATTTTTCTGAGTATCAGTTGATCCAAGGTATGCATACACTTTCATCTCATATTGTTTTAGTACTTCATATTGAAGCTTGTCAGAAGATGCCATCTAGGCCATTTCATGACCAAGGATTAGAACAACATGTTCATTTGAAGCAACAACATATCATTGCACAGAGGACCCTTGATTTGATCAAGGAGGATATAAAGAGCTATCCCATTTCATCATTTGTGAGCCACATTCAACCTTTCGAGTTTAAATGTGGAGTTTCATAAGAAGGGATGAGCATGATCCTATTCAGTATAGTGCCAAACTATGAGTTTAGCATTGTATGTGGCCACGAGACAGCACATGTATCACCCTAAAAATCTACAACACTATCACTTAGCAGAAGTGATGATGAGAGGGCCCCATTATTATTGGAGCATTCTGAAGATAGCTTCACACATGAAGTCGTGGAGAAAAATATGATAGATGGTGGACATCTTGTGATGGAGAGAACTTTCCATTTTCAAGATTAATTTTTCTTGATGAGCTCTTCACAACTAAAAGAGGAATCTCTACCTAAAGCATGTATGGAGCCTTATGGGTTCCAATGGGCCTTTGATGAGAGGATCTCATGGAGAGACCTTCACTTCAAAATATCATGGAGTGAAAATTTCTTCAACAGTTTGAGGAGGTTGGTGTCCTACAATGGGAGGATACCAAGTTTTTGCAAAATGAGATCCATCATCCACATTGGGATGAATGGTTGTTGATGTGGAGTAAGGGGTTTCCAAGCCACTTTCAGAACTATGAGACATGCCAACAAGAAGCTTGGCTACGCCAGTTGCTCTTGGGTGAGTATGGTTACTACCCAAAAACACACATTTTCATCATCCATGCCTTTCAAAACACTAATGTGAGGAAGGAGGAGGCATGGTTGCGCTGGCTTCTCTTGGATGAGTATGGTTACTACCCAATGACTCATATTTCTTTGACTCATTCCTTGTATATCAATGCTAGAATGCAACAAAGGAATGCATGTTTACCTTGGTTGTCCTTAAGAGATTTTGGCCATCACATGCCATCTCCCATGTTTATGTGTTTTGTATTGTTTGTAATATGGAATAATACTCTCATGATGTGTAATGGTGGAGTTTGTTTGTATTGGGCTAATATGAAATTCGATATGTCATTCAATTTGTTTTTGTTTCTCCATGATTCACATGATGATGTAAAGAGGCAGCAAGAGATCTTGTTGCTTTGGCTTTTATTAGGGGACTTTGGTCCTACATACTCCCCTACTTTGCATGAAAATGATGGAGGATGGAAACAAAAGGAATTCCTTCGATGGCTATTACTTAGAGAGTATGGACACCATACTTGGTTTGATGATGATGTGGTGGGGTAGCGAGATGAATTGCTGTGGTGGCTTCTCTTGAGGGAATATGGCCAACCCACTTGGTATTCTAAAGGTGTGGTGTGGCAATAGGGAGCATTGTTGTGGTGGTTAATATTGCGAGAATATGGTTTGACATATTTTTCTACCCATATGTCTCTACTTCTTCTTTTGCAAAATGTTGGGATGATGCTTGGATCCAGCGAAGCCAACAAGGTTAAGGATAGAGGCATGAAGAGTCTCTTTTTACTTCATGTAGCATGGAATGGAGGTATGGTTTGTGAGTTGGAGCTTTCCTTTGGTGGAAGGAACCATCTATATTTATGTATCTCATGTATTATGGAGGATGTTGGACAACTTATGGTTATCACTTAGAGCTTCATGATTGAGGAGGGACATCTAGCTCCACAGTTAGAGGTCACTCTAGACATTCTAGAGAGGAAAATTTAGTGCAAGGCATGCATGAGTCATTGCAGAAAATGGGAAGACCTTCCTTGTGTGGATTCCATTTGCAGGGGGGAAAATTTCTCTAGCATCTACTTTGGCAGTTGTTTGGGGTCAAGAAACATTCTGGTAGGGAGGAATGTAATATTCCAAATTTTTCATCTGTTTATTGGAATATTAGAGTTCTTAATAAACTTAATTAATTAAGTAAATAGGAGGGTGGAGAGACCCACAAACCCATAGATGAATAAAATCCACTTTTGATGTGTGTATGTGGATATTTTGGATCTAGATCTACATTATGGAGTAGTGGAGCGGCTTCTTAAATGAAGGAAGAGTGGAGATCATGGATCTTAAATGTGAAATCATGAAGATGTTGGAGGAGGTCAACTAAGATCATAGTGCATTAAAATTAATACCATAAATCACTTATGATAAGTTAGTTGAGGAAGTGGTGCATCTAATGTACACATGATGGAGGAAGTAGTGCATTTAATGCACACATGATGGAGAGGGTGATCATCACATGTAGACATGATGGAGGACATGGAGAGATAACACAGTCAATAATGGAGTGTTAGGTCCCTATATTACTAGTGTAGTCCCTTATTTTTGTTAGTGTAGCCCCCTAATTGTTATTGTTGTACCCCTATAACCCCAATATTGTTATTATTTTTCCCTTACATTATTATTGTTAGGTCGGCTACGATTATATTGTGACCCCATGGACTCCTATATATAGAAGGAGGTTTTTTCATTTGTATAATCCAATAATTGTTCATTTATGTAATGCAAGGGAGGTTTCCCCCTCGAAGTGGATAATTTCTAAGGCATTGATCTATATTTTCTTCTATTTTTGGAGTTGGTTTCATAACATTTGGTATTAAGAGCTTTGGATTCTAGAGTTTTGCTACTCCAAACAGGTCATCGTGCAATTTTCACTATAACTTTTTTTATACGAAGGTTCAAAACCTGAAATGTTTGTAGACCAAAGCCGAAGTCCTGAGGAACGTCATGTAAAAATTTAAAATCTTGGTTCACAATATTTTCGGAGATATGATCTGTGGAAGTTAGGGTTTTTTTTCACGGTCCCAAATTTCACCTAAACAAGCATCATGGAATTTGCGCTATAATTTTTTTTATACAAAGGTTAAGAAGCGAAATTTTTTAAAGAACAAAGCCGAACGCCTGAGGAAAGTCTTGTAGAAATTTCAGATCTTGGTTCGTAATATTTTTGGAGATATGATCTATGAAATTTAGGGTTTTTTCAGGATCCCGAATTTCATCTGAAAGAGGTGACCATGGGAAATCATCATAACTCTCCCTCTGAGCATCGGATTGGAATTATGTAAAAAGTGGCTGCAAATACACAGACTGTAGCTACCTATGTATCAATTTCAGAGTGGAAGGAGGAAATAGTGACACGTGGCACGTCGTACAAGTTCTCTCTACTGAACCATTCCATAATTAGGTCATTGTGGGAGATTGGGCATAATTTTGTCTTGAAAAATCCAAATCATTTAAGACCTATGGAATTCAAAAGAATATTCATAGGGCTACTACAAGACCAAATTTCAGATATTGAAGATCCTAAATCACCGAGATAATTTAGTTTCAATATTGAGCTCCTCAAAAGCAAGAAAAAGGTGTGTATTTTTTTCCGAATGATATAAGTCTTGTTTGAAGAATCAGTTTCAATTGATTCCAAGGGAATATTGTAAAATATATATTAGTATTGGGTTCTAAAATGCCCCCCTAAAAATAATTCAACACCCATTATTCCTTTATAAGGCTCTACTATGACTCATGAAGACAAAGAAATGCAACATGACATATCAAAATTACAAGAGAAAATGCACCAAATTTCACTCTCGCAAAGAAAAACAAAAAATGAAACGGAAGTTTTGAAGAAATGCGTGGATGTTTTGAATAATGGCATGGATGGCATGGAAGATAGCATGGAAGCTAAGATGGCTGACATGGAAGCTAAGATCGATGAAAAAATGGAAACCATGAAGAATGATCTAAAAAAGGACATGGAAGGTTTGACAAAGTTGATACAAGAAATGTTTCCTAATGGATAAAATATAGTAGAGGAAACTCATGATGAGAACAAAATAAATGTTAATCATGATTTCATAAACTCTAATGTTGGATGGAAGACCCATTATATTCCAAATATCGATATGAGGAATTTTGATGGCAAGGATCCTGTAGCATGGATACTACAAATGGAGCAATATTTTGATCTCAATAATGTGCAAAACACACAAAAGATACGCATAGAAACTTTACATTTAGAAAAAAAATACATTTGTATGGTATCGATGGCTTTGTTCTTGTAAAAAAATTGTCACTTGGTCAATTTTACGGAGGAAATGATCGCACATTATGAGAATACAAAGAGCAACACTTTTTTTAGCCAATTGATAAATATCAAAATAAAGGGTTCAGTGGTGGAGCACATTGAGGACTTCCAAAAATTGAATATAAGGGTAACCGATATTCCACAGGAACACAAGATTGGTATCTTCATAGGGACTTTAAAGGATAACATCCAACATGATGTTCACGTTTCAGAACATGATTCATTGGTGAAGGCATTCAGGTTGGCAAGAAAAATTGAATGTAAAATTATGGCGACAAGGAAGCCTACCTCTCACATCTATAAATATGTAAGTGTTGCTACTCCTAGATTTCCACAACCTACAAGGTTGACACCACAACAATTAGAAGAAAAAAGAGAAAAAGGGCTTTGCTACAGTTCTGATAGAAAATACACTAAAGGTCATAAGTGTGAGAAGAAATTATTTTACATAGATTGTGAAGAGGAGGAAAAAAATGAACAAGAAACTTCAAAATAAGAGGATATACACCAGGAACCAACCCTAGAATAAGAATATATGAGTCTGACCATATCTTGTAATGCATTGGCAAGAATTACCACTCGTCAAACTCTCATGATAGAAGGACATATCAAGAATAAAAAGGTAATTGTGTTGATTGATTCGGGTAGTAACCATATTTTTATTCATTGTAAGGTAGCCAAGGAATTGAATTGTTTCCTATACTCATCACCAGAATGTCAAGTGATGGTTGCAAATGGAGGAACTATAAATTGCTCTAGAAAATTCCATAATATCAAGCTAACCATGGGGGAATATGTATTGAATAGTCCAATGCTTTCCATTCTAATGGGAGGTGCTCATGTTGTACTAGGAGTACAATGGTTACAATCTTTGGGGATGGTAGCTTTTAATTTTCAAGAAATTTTCTTGAATTTTTTTTTTAGAAGGAAAGGAAGTCAAATTACGGGGTGTCACAGGGAAGCTGAGAAAGATAATAAGCTCTAATGTCATGACAAAGCTTCTGAATAAATAACAACGAGGCGTAATTGAAAAACTTTGCCCGCTAGAAGTTCCAACATCAAAATCATCTATTTCTCCAGATCTCCAAAAAGTCCTAAAAAATCATTCCAAGGTGTTTGAAACTCCCAAAGGACTCACACCTATTCAAGATCATGATCATTCTATTCATTTTATTCCAGGAAGTGTTCCTCTAAACATTAATCCTTATAGATATCCTTATTGTTGGGTATGTGTTATATTCTTTCCACAGCTATTCACGTGCGAGGGTCATAGGGGGGGCGGTAGCCCCCCCTGTCGGGGTCCGAGGCAGCAGCCCGGAAAATTTTTTTGGTCCTTATTTTCTGGTGGGCGGATCCGCCCATGGTTTTGTGCATGGGTTTGAAAATGGTTTTGGGGCATGATGGTTTTCAGCCCCTGGTATTTTGTAGATCCGGTCAAGGGAACTACAGTTATGTTCTAATCTAGGGTTAATGGATTGGGGTTTATGTATGCTTCGGCATGTATATATATGTGTGTTGTAACACTAAAAGGAATATAATGAAAAATCAAGCTGGTCATCCCAATTTGGGATCCAGGGGAAAATCTCTGTGTTTATCTGTTTTATGTTTTATGCTCTTGCTATTGTTTATTTTATATTTTAAATATTTGTTCGTAGATCATTTCTGTACAGGGTTAAAACCTACATTTGGTATCAGAGTAGTTTCGGCTTCAAGGGGATGCATTTGCTGCTGAGGGGTTTTTTTCTTGGGCCTGAGGTAGACCCTGTTCAGTGGGAGATCTGTGGGATCGATTCTTATGGTGAAAGAAGATGGCGAGCGGTGAGAAGATAGAGATCAAGAAATTTAATGGTCAAAGTTTTGAGTTGTGGAAGCTCAATATGGAGGATCTGTTGGTGGATAACGATCAGTGGATTGTGGTAGATCCGGGTACTAAACCAATGACAATGTCAGATGAAAACTGGAAGAAGTTGGATCGAAAGGCAAAGAGCACAATATGATTGTGTGTCTCAGATTCAGTATTTTTGAAAGTATCTATGGAAGATACGATGAAGACCTTGTGGGACAAGCTAGGGTCTTTGTACCAATCTAAGTCTCTGGTGAATAAATTGTTCCTACGGAAAAAGCTGTATAACCTAAGGATGAAGGATGGAGACTCGGTGACAGAGCATTTGAACACCTTCAATACTGTGGTAAGTCAGCTATCATCTATTGATATTAAAATCTCAAATGAAGATAAGTGCATCAGTTTGTTGTGTTCTCTACCAGACTCGTGGGATAGTCTAGTTATTGCAATAGGTAGCAATACAACTACCTTGAATTTTGATGACATTCTCTTAGCCTTTCTGTCGGAGGAAATGAGACTGAAAAATATGGAGGGTCAGAATGGAGATGCCTTATCTGTACAAGGAAGGTCCTAGAACAGAAACAAGAATAAGGTTTTGAGTGGGATATCTAAATCTAGAGGGAGATCTAAATCTCCTGGAAATTTTGTAAAGGTGTGCTGGAAATGCAGAAAGGAAAGACACTACAAAAAGGACTGCAGATCTAAAGCTCCTGAGAAAGGAAAGGGATCTGATGATGCTCCTTCTGCAGAGGCAAAAACCACCTCGAATGAAGGTGGGGATGTGTATTTGGCTTCTTCTTCAAATACACATGTAGAACATGAGTCATGGTTGATTGACTTGGGTGCATCCTTTCACTTCACTCCCCATAGGGAGTGGTTCTGTATGAGAAATATGATGGCGGTGATGTCTTCTTAGGTGATGATAGGAAGGCTAGAATCGTCGGACGTGGAAAATTCAAGCTGAAGCTGCAAGGTGGAAGGATTATAAAACTTCCTAGTGTTATGCACATTCCTACATTGGCTAGAAATCTGATTTATGTAAGCAAGATGGATGATGCAAGTGTAAAAATAGTGTTCAAGAAAGATACCTATAATATGGTTCGGGGAGCACTGGTATTAATGTGAGGAGTTCAGATTGGAACTCTGTACAAGCTTCAGGGTGGCACTGTTATTGTTGGGTGCAACAGTTCTGTGGTTCCCGAAAGAGCAGTGGAAAGCCTAGTGGTCTCTGGAGAAAAGACCATGCTATGGCATCAAAGGCTTGGACATATTGGAGAGAAGGGCCTTTGAATATTGCATGGAAATGGTATGGTAGAAGGTATGTCTAATAGCTCTCTGGATTTTGATTTATGTGAACATTGTGTATATGGGAAGCAGAATCGAGTGAGTTTTCCTTCTGGTGCTAAGAGGGAGAACAAGATATTAGAGCTTGTGCACAGTGATGTGTTTGGACCTGTGTCGGTTCCATCACTGGGTAAGTCTGTGTACTGTGTTTCATTCATAGATGACTTCTCAAGGAATACATGGATATATTTCTTGAGGAAGAAATCTGAAGTCTTTGACAAATTTAAAGAATTTAAGGCTCTGGTGGAAAACCAGACAGAGAAGAAGATAAAGGCGTTGAGGACAGATAATGGTGGGGAGTTCTGCAAGAAGGAATTTGAAGAGTTCTGTAAGAAGTGTGGTATAGCATGACAGAAGACTACTCCATACACACCTCAGCAAAATGGAGTTGCAGAAAGAATGAATAGAACATTGATGGAAAAGGCAAGAAGCATGCTCAGTGGTACCGAGTTAGGACAAGAATTCTGGGCAGAGGCAGTGGAGACTGCATGTTACTTGGTTAATAGATCACCTTCATCAGCGTTGGAGGATAAGACTCCACATGAGGTATGGACTGGTAAGAAACCCTCTCTTTCACATCTAAGGGTATTTGGATGTGATGCATATGTACATGTTCCAAAGGAGAAAAAGACCAAGTTGGATAATAAATCTGAAAGGTGCATCTTTATTGGGTACAAGGATGGTTTAAAAGGTTACAAGCTTTGGAACCCGAAAACAAGGAAGGTTGTGTACAGCCGAGATGTGGTGTTTAGAGAGGTGAAAGATGTTGTTAAACATGAAATCATACCAAAGGAACCTGAGAAGATAGAATTTGAGCTAAAGGAGGATGAATCAGACTCTACAGCAGAAGAAGATTCAGAAGAGGAAGAGCCACAAACTCCAGCTTTGAGAAGATCAGTTCGGGAAAGAAGGCAACCAGAAAGGTATAGTCCATCTGCTTTCTGTTCAGGTTTTGCCTTAACTATAACTGATGATGATCCTAGAACTGTCAGGGAGGCAGTAGATTCAGAGGATGGAAAACTCTGGAAGGAGGCCATGGTTGATGAAATGGCATCCTTGCATAAAAATGAGGCATGGGATTTGGTGGAGTTGCCGGTTGGAAGGAAGCCCATCGGGAGCAAATGGGTGTTTAAGAAGAAGATGAATGTAGAAGGCAAGGTGGAGAAATACAAAGCTCGGTTGGTAGTAAAAGGTTATTCCCAGGTGTCGGGAATTGATTTTGGTGATATTTTTTCTCCTGTTGCCAAAGTTACTTCTATTAGATTACTTTTATCTGTTGTTGCTGCATTTGATTTTGAGGTAGAACAGATGGATGTGAAGACAACATTTCTTCACGGGGATCTGGAAGAGGAGATCTACATGAAACAACTTGAAGGCTTTATGGTGAAGGGGAAGAAAGAACTAGTATGCAGGTTAAAGAAGTCTCTGTATGGGTTAAAACAATCACCAAGGATGTGGTATCAGAAATTTGATACCTATATACGGGGACTTGGCTTCACCAGAAGCAAGGAGGATCACTGTGTTTATTTTAAATTAATTGGTGACCATGTTATTTATTTGGTCTTGTATGTGGATGATATGTTGTTGATTGCAAATGACAAAGAAATTATCCAAGATTTGAAGACCCAACTATTCTCCAAATTCGACATGAAGGATCTTGGTGCTGCAAACTATATTTTAGGCATGGAAATTAAGAGAGATCGGGAAAAGAGGAAGCTCTGGTTAAACCAGAGGAAGTATGTCGAGACTATATTGCAGAGGTTCAATATGCAGGATAGTAAAGCGGTGAATGTTCCTATTCCTGTAGGTGTAAAGTTGTCTGCTGAACAGTGTCCCAAGACACAAGAAGAAGAGGAGTATATGTCCCGTGTTCCATATGCAAGTGCAGTGGGTAGCCTGATGTATGCAATGGTCTGTACTAGACCAGACATTGCACATGCAGTGGGAGTATTGAGCAGGTTTATGTCAAACCCAGGGAAGGAGCATTAGACAGTAGTGAAGTGGGTTTTTAGATATTTACGTGGCACTAGTGATTATGGCTTGTGCTACCAGGGAAGACCAGGATTGGAAAGAATGTTGGACATTCGTGGTTTTGTTGATGCAGACTGGGCTGGAGATCTGGACCAAAGAAGATCTACAAGTGGGTATGTGTTTAGCCTATTTGGAGGTGCAGTCAGTTGGATGAGTAAAAGACAGTTTGTAGTGGCTCTTTCAACTATAGAGGCTAAATACATAGCAGCCACTCATGCAAGAAAGGAAGCAGTTTAGTTGCAGAGATTGTGTTCAAGTATGGGGTTGGTGCAGCAAGCTATAAGGATAGATTGTGATAGCCAAAGTGCAATTTTCTTGGCTAAGAACCCTGCTTATCATTCAAAGATAAAACACATTGATGTTCAATATCACTTTGTTAGAGATATGGTTGAGGCTAAAAGGGTGTCGCTAGTAAAGGTGGAAACTTTGAAGAATATTGCAGATGCATTGATGAAGTTTGTAGGCACTCAAAATTTCTCTTGGTGTACACAAAAAATGGGTGCTGTAGAACTGGGCTAATGACTAAGCTCTCCTGTGGCCCCATGTGGAAAGAAAACAACAAGTGGTAGAATTTTGGGTATGTGTTATATTCTTTCCATGACTAATCAGGCGCAGTGGGGTCACAAGGGGGGCGGTAGCCCCCCCTGTCGGGGTTCGGGGCAGTCCCCCGGAAATTTTGTTTGGTCCTTATTTTCCAATGGGCGGATTCACCCATGGTTTTGTGCATGGGTTTGCACATGGTTTTGGGGCATGATGGTTTTTGGCCCCTGGTATTTTGTAGAACCGGTCAAGGGAACTACGGTTATGTTCTAATCCAGGGTTAATGGATTGGGGTTTATGTATGCTTCGGCATGTATATATATGTATTGTAACACTAAAAGGAATATAATGAAAAATCAAGCTGCTCATCCCGATTTGGGATCCAGGGGAAAATCTCTGTGTTTATCTGTTTTATGTTTTATGCTCTTGCTATTGTTTATTTTCTGTTTTAAAGATTTGTTCGTAGATAATTTCTGTACAGGGTTAAAACCTACACTTATGTCCAAAAGAGTGAAATTGAACATATGATTGCAGAAATGTTATAGGCTAGTACAATTCAACCTAGTCAAAGTTTTTTCTCTGCTCCACTAGTATTGGTGCACAAGAAGGATGGATCATGGTGCATGTGTCCAGATGATAGGGAGCTCAATAAGCTTACTATTAAAGATAAATTTCCTATTCCTGTGATTGATGAATTATTCGATGGATTACATGGAGCAATTTATTTTACCAAGTTGGATCTTTGTTTAGGATATCATCAAATTATAATGAAGACTCAATATATTCTGAAAACAACATTTCGAACTAATGAGGGTCATTATGAATTTTTGGTCATGCCTTTTGGCCTTACGAATGCACCTTCTACATTTCAAGGATTGAAGAATTCCATTTTCAAACCCTTCCTTAGAAAATTTGTGCTAGTATTTTTTGATGATATACTAATCTACAACTTGTCTTGGAAGGATCATGTTCAACATGTTGACAAGGTGCTCAAAATATTGGAGGAGAAACAATTATATGCAACAACATCCAAATTTTTCTTTGGAGTACAAGAGGGGGAATATCTGGGTCATATTGTATCTCACAAGGGTGTTAAGGTAGAACCTAACAAAATTAAAGCCATTAAGGAATGGAAAGTCCCCACAACCATAAAGCAGTTGCGAGGATTTATCAGGTTAATAGGGTATTATCACAAGTTTTTTAAGAATTATGGGAGAATAGCAGCACCTCTAACAACATTATTGAAGAAAGATGCACTTTCATAGACTCCTAAAGAAACTAAGGCCTTTAAACATCTTAAAGAGGCAATGTGTCTAACACCGCTCTTAGCTACGCCAGACTTCACAAAAACCTTTATTGTGGAATGTGATGCCTCAAGAAATGGAATTGGTGTTGTTTTAATGCAAGAAGAAAGACCCATTGCTTTTTAAAGTTTTCCACTCAAAGGGAAGTATTTACATAAAGCTATTTATGAGAAGGAAATGTTATAAATAATACATGCATTAAAGAAATGATGACCTTACCTAATGGGAAGACACTTCAAGGTAAAAAATAATCATGATAGTATTAAACACTTTTTGGAACAAAGACTATCTTCAGAAGAGAAAAAAAATTGGTCACAAAGATGTTGCGTTATGACTTTGAAATCATCTACAAAAAAGGGAACCTAAATGTTGTTGCAGATGCACTCTCAAGAAAGAATGAAGAGATGGAAGCATTGCTTTCTGCCATTTCTATTATCTGACCAGATTGGATAACCGAAGCAAGGGATGAATGGAAGAAGGACGAAGAAGTGTGGACACTCATTCAAATTTTGCAGCAAGATCCTAGTACATCTAATACATTTACTTATAAAATTGATTCCTTATGGTACAAATATCACTTATATATTTGTAATAATTCCCAACTAAAACAAAAGATTCTTTTGGAATTGCACACTTCTCCTTTAGGAGGACACTTGGGATTTTTAAAAACTTACCACAGGGAGAAGAAATAATTTTTTTAGGATGGCCTTAAATCTGATATTCAAAATTTTGTAGCAGAATGTTTGGATTTCCAACAAAATAAAGTTTATAAAAGTAAGACCCCGGGTCTTCTACAACCTTTATACATTCCAAGTCAACGTTTGGAGGAGATTTCAATGGATTTTATCATAGGTTTAACTAAGTCCAAAGGAAAAAGTGCATTATGGTGGTAGTTGATAGAATTACCAATTATGCACACTTTTGTGCATTATCTCATCCATTTAAAGCAAGCACAATTGCTACTACATTTATGGAAACAATTCAAAAGCTACATGGAAACCCAAATATTATTGTAAACGACAGAGATCCCATTCTTACTGGAAAATTTTGGACAGAATTATTTTCTTGTTTGGGTACTCAACTAGCTCATAGCTCATCTTATCATCCTCAATCTGATAGTCAAACTGAGATAGTGAATAAATGTTTGGAAGGATATCTTCGTTGTTTTGTATCTGATAAAAAAACACAATGGGTCAAGTGGTTACCTCTCGTTGAATGGTGGTATAACACTTCCTTCCATACTGCAACAAAAATGACCCCATTTATGACGCTTTATGGATATCATCCACCATCCATCACATCATCTTTAAGAGAAAATTCTAAGGTTAAAGTAGTGGAATATCACATCGAGCATCAACAAGAATTTCTCCAAATTTTAAAAGATAACCTAAATTTGGCACAAAATTGAATGAAACAACAAGAAATCAACATCGTAGCGATAGAATTTTTTATGTAGGTGACTGGGTATTTTAACGACTACAATCATACAAACAAAGGTCCCTCAAGCAAGCTAATAAGGATAATAAATTATCGCCAAAGTACTATGGTCCTTACAAGGTGTTTAAAAATATTGGTACTATGCCATACAAATTGGAGCTTCCTACTTCTTCGCGAGTGCATCCAGTTTTCCATGTTTGATGCTTAAAGAAGGTTATAGGTTAAAAACTTCCAGTTCAAACAATATTTCCAGAACTTGATGAGGAATGAAAAATCATATTGGAAACTGAAGCAATCATGGAAACAAGAACTCGAAAGCTATGAAATCGATCAATTTTAGAGTATCTCATCAAGTGGAAGAACTTACCCACTAAAAATTATACATGGGAGGATGAGAATTTTATACTGAAGCACCTAGATCTACTCAAGCGTTGAGAAAAACACTTTTTTTAAGGAGAGAGGCATGTTAGGTCCCTATAGTACTAGTGTAGTCCCTTATTGTTGTAAGTGTAGCCTCCTTATTGTTATTGTTTTACCCTTGTAACCCCAATATGGTTATTATTTTTCCCTTGAATTATTATTGTTAGGTCGGCTAGGATTATATTTTCACCCCATGGACTCATATATATAGAAAGAGATTTTGTCATTTGTATCATCCAAGAATTGTTCATTTATGTAATGTAAAGGAGGTTTTCCCCTCGAAGTGGCTCATTTCTAAGGCGTCGATCTCTATTTTGGAGCTGATTTCATATTATGAAGACTTATGTCCACATGTACAACGCAGTTTAGAGGTGAGATAGGGCTTGGGAAGGCTCACTTTTCATATAAGGAAGATGAAGGCACAATAGAGGGGAGACTTGGATTATTCATTTCTTTGATATTTTTTGATCTGGATCTGTCTTAGGAAATTTCTATGCATGCTTATGTTGTTTATCTAAGTCTACAATGTTGTTTAGCACATGGTGTTTCCAAGTGGAAATCCCACCCTTACCCATGGGGGACTTCGAATGCCTACTCTAGGAAGGTTTATATTGAGCTTAATTCCTCATCAGGGATTGGTGCCATCTTCAGGAGGTTGTTTCTAGCATTATAGCTAGGAAACCAGTGGAGGATTCATCCTTTCACATGTGCTTCATGTTCAGCCTTTCACAAGTAGCTAATCTATATCCAACATTCAGGCCATTATGTTTTACCTCCATGCAGCATTAGTCCCCTCAAGGATTGTGTCGTTCAGTCTTGTAGATCCATTAGAGGAAGGAGGTTTTCAGTATTTCAGCTGGAAATTTTGTGAGGGTCCATCTCCTCACCTTGTATTCATTATTTCCATCATTCTTGAGCTGATTTGGCATGTCCAACAGTAAGCTATTGAGAATCCCTCTCTGACAGCACAATTTTTTAAATTTTTTGAGTGATCAGTAACCACATTCAGTGTAGGAGATTGGAAGAGCTATATCTTGAGCTTTTAGCCCAAGAATCTAATGAAGGTATCAATCCTTCTTGCATAAAGCTGATTTTACACCATTGCAGTCATCATATCTTCAGTTCATGCAACAGATCTGCATACCCAGTAGCTACATAGTGAAAGCCCTAAGAGGGTGATTTTCTTAGATTCATAGATCTAGAAAATCCTTTCTGGGTTACCTTGGTTATCCATCATAGAGCCCGGATCTACATTTTCAGCATCATCGGAGCTCCAGAACTGCCTAGATCTAACTTTCTATTTTGTCAGCAGTTGTAGTCCTAACATTTGCAATAGGGACAACATAGTTTTTCCTTCCAGTAGTTCAGCAGTTACACAATCCCTCTTGTGGGATAATTTCAAGGTCTTTCTAGGCCGTCTCTTTGGCTCGAGTGTCTCATATTTTATGCATTGTTGCACTGTTAATCCACCTCCTATATAATAAAATGTCTCAGTTATTTCTGTAAATTCTAATGTTGTATTTAGATTAATTGTTTACCTTTTTGTTGCTCATCTATTGTTTTTTAGTATTATTGCATTCTCCCTTTTGGAATATTACATAATGGAAATATAAGAACCTATGAAAAGTAAAATGTTGCAATGTGATTTCCAACTGCAAATTAGAAAATATAATGTTATGATGTACAAAATGTGCTATTTTTTTTCTAAAATTTATGATGGTTATTGTAAAAGGAATATTACTTGTATGACATGTGATGTCAATTTTAATTTCATGTTGATTTACTCATACAAATTATGGGACCTAAGTTAAGGGTCAAGTATGAATGCATGATGAACATAAATGTTCCTTTTCTTTAATGATAATGTGCAAATGGTCAACTATGTAAATTACAGTGGGAAAGGGTGCTAACATATCATTTCACATGCTAGATAGTTTTATACAGTTATGAAAGGCTAGGGGGCCTAACGTTGATGGTGGTTTCCTTCCCAGATGTCCTCTCCCTACATAGAGATGTCTCAGTAAGGGAAACAAGTTGGCCACGATGGTGAATATGGAAAAAATAATGAGGAAAATCTATTGGTTTTGGAGTTTGTTGGAGGAGTCCAAAAATTCCTCATAGAGGGGACATTTTCAGAGGAATAGGCAGGACACTGCCAAGAGGAATCTTGTATTGGAAACTTTGGGTCATTGGAATTCTTGAGTTGGTTGAGTGATGGAATTCCAAAATATATCTGGTATGGTCTATGTCAGAGAATTATCTATATATGAAAGTGGCTCAATATGGTTGTGGAAACTAGTTCCCATTGGTTGGTAGTAGCATCCCTTTTCCATTATGTTTCTCACAGCATAACAAGTTAACTAATGAGATAAGTGATATGTTAAAAATTGGTTTTCTATATAAATGTGAAAATATTTTATGTACATCTTGATTAGAAAGGAACCTAGAGATCAAAAAGGAATTACTCGAAGTGTAAGTACCTTTATTGTGTTACCAATCTTGTGAATGTCTTTAGTAGGAGGCTAAGACAGTATGCACTTGGTTCAGCTATTGATCGTTTTGATGATTAGAGAGCTAGGTGCCCTCTGACTACTTCTAAAAGTATTGTGTGGATGTCTTCAGTGCAAACTAAGATAGTGTGCATGAGGTGCTATGATTTGTAATTTTGATGATGAAAGGGTTGGTGCTCTCTAAGTACTTGTGGAAGTATTATGATTAAAATATCACCTGACATTTCATAATTTATTTATAGTTAAAAGTATTTCATTTGATTAAAAATGTTGTGACTAATTTGATGATATTGAATTTTTTGATCATATAGGGTGCTTGCTTTGGAGGTTAGGGAACCACTTATAGTTAATTTTTTTGCATTAAGTGACCATGATTTCCAAGAGTAATTGGTAATTAATGGTAAGTTGGTATAGAGGCTTTAATTCCATGAAATTTAATAATGGTTAAGTGATGAAAAGTAGAAATTGTATATTTTTGCAACTGTAAATACTTATGACTATTGGTTAAAAAACATTATTATTTCACTTAATGGTATTTCTTGGTAATGAAATTCCTTCATTTTGAAGGGGGAGAATCCTCTTTTGAGTTGTTTAGATTGTTATATTATGAGTAAAATTAAAGTTCCAATGAAATATGATCACCAAGGACGGTGTTCTCTTTAAGTGGGGTGCGTTGGGGGGGGGGGGGAGGGTATGTAATATCCCTGCTGCCACTATAAGTTAGAATACATAATATCAAACATAAAATTTATGCAGGTGAATTTGATATTTGAAGGCAAAATCAGTTATAAATTATTTGGAAGGGGAATTAAATTAATGAAGGAAAATAAATGAATTATCAAGAGTGGTTGATTCCAAGAAAATTTTTATTTAGAGTGTAAATGATTCGAGGGTTTGTAACCATTTTGATAATTTATCTTTCCCTATGGAATGGATGGAAAAAAAAAAGAGAGAACGGATAACATTAGAGTGGTGGAGGAATCCATTAATAACAACACATGGAGAAAGGAATGGATCATGGAGAGTAGGGTATTTTAGATAAACATATAGGCGACGACGAAAGTGAAGCGTTGAAAACCTTGTACAATTTATGCAGCTATGGGATTTTTAGAATTCTATTGTCAATAATTCATTGAAATTTATTAAGTGGCTTTCCATTATTTATTTTACTTACTAGTTGGTGGTTGTGTTCTTTTTATAAATTTATGGCAATGCAAAGGAAATGTTCCATATATTCTTTAAATTTGGGTTCCACCATGGAATCTTCATCCCATAACTATTCTATTCTTTGGCTCATGGTTGGCAGAGCTGCCATTTAAGAACAACACAAAAAATTCATAATTGTCGACAAAGAAGAAGATTATTCCTTTTGAGGAAACAACTCCAGAGGAATAATGTTGTTCATTAAGTATTGTTCGCTTCTCTCATAGTTAATTTTCTAATAGCTCAGATGTTCTCTAGAAGAAATGAGTATATTCTAAACAAAGAATATGTGGATTTGAAGGCATAGTGAATATATTTGGCCTGCAAAATTCCAAAGCATCCAAATGCCCTTGGTTGAGATCAAGTCATTTTCTAGTTCATGGGTATTGTGCTTAAAAGATAAGTTATTTGTGCGTAAAATTATTAAAATAAATTTCATATGCATAAAATTTATAACTATTATACTATATTTATTTTAGAAAATAATATGCATATGTGTGCACGGGATTATTATATTATCTTCTTGAATATATTTGCATGCATAAAATAATATAGTATTGTGTCAATTTCATGAAAAAGAAAAAAATAATTTTACATTCAAGAAAAATAACTACTATGTATTTGAGTTCTTGAAAATAATACATGAAACCTTGCATACAAGAAGATAAATAATCCATGAAAAAGAATTGCATGCAAGCTTTGATTATGAAAAGACGAAGAAACTAAGTTATTTCATTTAAAAGATTACCGAAGATATTCGCATGATGCTTATGCATTAGATTCCTAAAGAGAAAATATTAGACTCTTAAAGAGAATATGTGCTTATGTGCATAAGAATAATATCTATTACATTTGTTGGGTATGTGTTATATTCTTTCCACGATTAGCCCCACGTGCTGTATGTTGCGTTGGGCGTAGCTGGGGGGTCACGAGGGGCGAAGCAGTCCCCACCGTTGGGGTCCGGGGCAGCGCCCCGGCCAAAATTTGTTTTTTGTGCGGACCCACTCATGGGCGGATCTGCCCATGGTTTTGTGCATGGTTTTGCACATGGTTTTGGGGTTCGATGGTTTTCGGCCCCTGGTATTTTGTAGATCTGGTCAAGGGAACTACGGTTATGTTCTAATCCAGGGTTAATGGATTGGGGTTTATGTATGCTTCGGCATGTATATATATGTGTTGTAACACTAAAAGGAATATAATGAAAAATCAAGCTGGTCGTCCCGATTTGGGATCCAGGGGAAAATCTCTGTGTTTATCTGTTCTATGTTTTATGCTCTTGCTATTGTTTATTTTCTGTTATAAGAATCGTGTGTAGATATTTCTGTTCAGGGTTAAAACCTACATTTGGTATCGGAGAAGTTGTTTAGAGCTGGGGGGGCCTTTGTTGTTGAGGGGTTTTTTGCTCGGGCCTGGTAGACACGTGGGTGGGAGATACGGGATCGATTCTTGCGGTGAAAGAATATGGCGAGCGGCGGAAAGATAGAGATCGAGAAAATTTAATAGTCGGAAGTTTTGAGTTGTGGAAGCTCAAGATGGAGGATGTGGTGGATAAAGATCAATGGATCGCGGTAGTCCCGGAGTACTAAACCAACGGCAATGTCGGATGAAAACTGGAAGAAAGCTGGATCGGAAGGCTAAGAGCACAATATGGTTGTGTGTGTCGGTTCGGTATTGTTGAATGTATCTGGGGAAGCTATGACGAATAATTTGTGGGAAAAACTTGGGACTTTGTGCCAATCTAAGTCTCTGGTGAATAAGTTGTTCCTGCGGAAAAAGCTGTATAACCTGAGGATGAAGGATGGAGACTCGGTGACAGAGCATCTGAACGCCTTCAATACTGTGGTAAGTCAGCTGTCATCTGTTGATATTAAAATCTCGGATGAAGATAAGTGCATCAGTTTGTTGTGTTCTCTACCAGACTCGTGGGACAGTCTGGTTATTGCAATAGGTAGCAATACAACTACCTTGAATTTTGATGACATTGTCTCAGCCTTGCTGTCGGAGGAAATGAGACGGATAAATATGGAGGGTCATAATGGAGATGCCTTATCTGTACGAGGAAGGTCCCAGAACAGAAACAAGAATAAGGTTTCGAGTGGGAGATCTAAATCTAGAGGGAGATCTAAATCTCCTGGAAAGTTTGTAAAGGTGTGCTGGAAATGTGGAAAGGAAGGACACTACAAAAAGGAATGCGGATCTAAAGCTCCTGAGAAAGGAAAGGGATCTGATGAAGGTCCTTCTGCAGAGGCAAAAACCACCTCAGATGAAGGTGGGGATGTGCATTTGGCTTCTTCTTCAAATACACATGTAGATCATGAGTCATGGTTGATTGACTCAGGTGCATCCTTTCACTTCACTCCCCATAGGGAGTGGTTCTGCGAGTATGAGAAATATGATGGTGGTGATGTCTTCCCAGGGGATGATAGGAAGGCCAGAATCGTCGGACGTGGAAAGGTCAAGCTGAAGCTGCAAGGTGGAAGGATTAGAACACTTCCTGGTGTTCTGCATATTCTTGCATTGGCCAGAAATCTGATTTCTGTAAGCAAGATGGATGATGCAGGTGTAAAAACAGTGTTCGAGAAAGATGCCTGCAAGATGGTTCGGGGAGCATTGGTATTAATGCGGGGAGTTCAGACTGGAACTCTGTACAAGCTACAAGGTAGTACTGTTATTGATGGGTGTAACAGTTCTGTGGTTCCTGAAAGTGGGACGGAAAGCCTAGCTGTCTCTGGAGAAAAGACCATGCTATGGCATCAAAGGCTTGGACATATTGGAGAAAAGGGCCTTCGGATACTGCATAGAGATGGTATGGTAGAAGGTATGTCTAATTGTTCTCTGGATTTCGATTTCTGTGAACATTGTGTATATGGGAAGCAGAATCGGGTGAGTTTTCCTTCTGGTGCTAAGAGGGCAAACAAGATATTAGAATTTGTGCACAGTGATGTGTTTGGGCCTGTGTCAGTTCCATCACTGGGAAAGTCTGTGTACTATGTTTCATTCATAGATGACTTCTCAAGGAATACATGGATATATTTCTTGAGGAAGAAATGTGAAGTCTTTGACAAATTTAAAGAATTTAAGGCTCTGGTGGAAAACCAGACAGAGAAGAAGATAAAGGCATTGAGGACAGATAATGGTGGGGAGTTCTGCAAGAAGGAATTTGAAGAGTTCTGTAAGAAGTGTGGTATAGCACGGCAGAAGACTACTCCATACAAACCTCAACAAAATGGAGTTGCAGAAAGAATGAACAGAACGTTGATGGAAAAGGCAAGAAGCATGCTCAGTGGTACCGGGTTAGGACAAGAATTCTGGGCAGAGGCAGTGGAGACTGCATGTTACTTAGTTAACAGATCACCTTCATCAGCGTTGGAGGATAAGACCCCACATGAGATATGGACTGGTAAGAAACCCTCTCTTTCACATCTAAGGGTATTTGGATGTGATGCATATGTACATGTTCCAAAGGAGAAAAGGACCAAGTTGGATAATAAATCTGAAAGGTGCATCTTTATTGGGTATAAGGATGGTTTAAAGGGTTACAAGCTTTGGAACCCAGAAACAAGGAAGGTTGTGTACAGTGTAGATGTGGTGTTTAGAGAAGTGAAAGATGTTGTTAAACATGAAGTCCTACCAAAGGAACATGAGAAGATAGAGTTTGAGCTAAAGGAGGATGAATCAGACTCTACAACAGAAGAAGACTCAGAAGATGATGAGCCACAAACTCCAGCTTTAAGAAGATCAGTTCGGGAAAGAAGGCAACCAGAAAGGTATAGTCCATCTGCTTTCTGTTCAGGTTTTTCCTTAACTATAACTGATGATGAACCCAGAACTGTCAGGGAGGCAGTAGATTCAGAGGATGGAAAACTCTGGAAGGAGGCCATGGTTGATGAAATGGCATCCTTGCACAAAAACGAGGCATGGGATCTGGTGGAGTTGCCGGCTGGAAGGAAGCCCATCGGGAGCAAATGGGTGTTTAAAAAGAAGATGAATGTAGAAGGCAAGGTGGAGAAATACAAAGCTCGGTTGGTAGCAAAAGGTTATTCCCAGGTGACGGGAATTGATTTTGGTGATATTTTTTCTCCTGTTGCCAAAATTGCTTCTATTAGATTACTTTTATCGTGTGCTGCTGCATTTGGTTTGAGATAGAGCAGGATGGATGTGAAGACGATTCATTTCTTCACGGGGGATCTAGAAGATCTAAGAAGAAGAGATCTACATGAAGCAACTTTGAAGGGCTTTATGGTGAAGGAGTGAAAAAACTGGTATGTGCGAGGTTGTAGAAGTCTCTGTATGGGTTAAAATAGTCACCAAGGATGTGGTATCGGAAATTTGATACCTATATATGGGGACTTGGCTTCACTAGAAGCAAGGAGGATCACTTTGTTTATTTTAAATTAATTGGTGACCGTGTTATTTATTTGGTCTTGTATGTGGATGATATGTTGTTGATTGGAAATGACAAAGAAATTATCCAAGACTTGAAGACCCAACTGTTCTCCAAATTCGACATGAAGGATCTTGGTGCTGCAAACTATATTTTGGGCATGGAAATTAAGAGAGATCGGGCAAAGAGGAAGCTCTGGTTAAACCAGAGGAAGTATGTCGAGACTATATTGCAGAGGTTCAATATGCAGGATAGTAAACCGGTGAATGTTTCTATTCCTGTAGGTGTAAAGCTGTCTGCTGAACAGTGTCCCAAGACACAAGAAGAAGAGGAGTATATGTCCCGTGTTCCATATGCAAGTGCAGTGGGTAGCCTGATGTATGCAATGGTCTGTACTAGACCGGACATTGCACATGCAGTGGGAGTATTGAGCAGGTTTATGTCAAACCCAGGGAAGGAGCATTGGACAGTAGTGAAGCGGGTTTTCAGATATTTACGTGGCACTAGTGATTATGGCTTGTGCTACCAGGGAAGACCGGGATTGGAAAGAATGTTGGACATTCGTGGTTTTGTTGATGCAGACTGGGCTGGAGATCTGGACCAAAGAAGATCTACAAGTGGGTATGTGTTTAACCTATTTGGAGGTGCAGTCAGTTGGATGAGTAAAAGATAGTCTGTAGTGGCTCTTTCAACTACAGAGGCAGAATACATAGCAGCCACTCATGCAAGCAAGGAAGCAGTTTGGTTGCAGAGATTGTGTTCAAGTATGGGTTTGGTACAACAAGCTATAAGGATAGACTGTGATAGCCAAAGTGCAATTTTCTTGGCTAAGAACCCTGCTTATCATTCAAAGACAAAGCACATTGATGTTCAATACCACTTTGTTAGAGATATGGTTGAGGCTAAAAGGGTGTTGCTGGTAAAGGTGGACACTTTGAAGAATGTTGCAGATGCATTGACGAAGTCTGTGAGCACTCAGAAGTTCTCTTGGTGTAGAGAAACAATGGGTGTTGAAGAATTGGCCCAATGACTAAGCTCTTCTGTGGCCCCTTGTGGAAAGAAAACAACAAGTGGGAGAATGTTGGGTATGTGTTATATTCTTTCCACAGTTGGCACGTGTTTGTATGTTCGTCGAAGTAGCGGGGGTCACGGGAGCATGTTTTGTGCATGGTTTTGCACATGGTTTTGGGGTTCGATGGTTTTCGGCCCCTGGTATTTTTGTAGATCTGGTCAAGGGAACTACGGTTATGTTCTAATCCAGGGTTAATGGATTGGGGTTTATGTATGCTCTGGCATGTATATATATGTGTTGTAACACTAAAAGGAATATAATGAAAAATCAAGCTGGTCGTCCCGATTTGGGATCCAGGGGAAAATATCTGTGTTTATCTGTTCTATGTTTTATGCTCTCGCTATTGTTTATTTTCTGTTATAAGATTCGTGTGTAGATAATTTCTGTTCAGGGTTAAAACCTACAACATTTTGATTTTTCATGTAAAGTAAGAAATAAATTAATTATTGAGAAGAAAATATGTGTTTTTGCATGCATGAAAATGATAGCTAATGGGTTTCTTGGAAAGAATATATGTATATACGCACAAAAGTATGGTTGTTGTATTGCTTGAGAAATAAATATGTTTTTGCATGCAAAATTTAGTTAACTTCCCTTGGAAAAGAAAACATGTGTTTGCATGTTCTAAATTGTGTTAAAATTATCAAAAAAATTCCACGATTCTTGTATGCATAAGCCTAGGTTAAATACATTTATTTTATTAAAAAAATAAGTTGTGCATTTCTTGGAAAGTTTTCATGGCTTTTGTGTGGAAGATAATTAAATCATCTAGGTAATTTTCCTTGAAAAGGGTTACATGTGAACCCAATACAACATAAGAATAGTTATTTTTCCAGATCTTTGGAAAAATAAATGTGTATTTACATGCAAAAAATATTAGCTTATTATTGTAAATCTATTTATGCACAAAAACTATAGCTATTGTGAAAAAACACGAATCTTTATGCAAAGAAACAACAGTTGTTAATTTCCTCATAAAATGAAATATTTGTTTGTTTACATAAAAAGAAAAACTCATTTTGATAGGGTTCTAGAGAAAGAAATTTTTTTTACATGCACGAAAATAATAGTTGATTGAGATAGATTTATTGGAAATATTATTTACATGCAATATTATGTGAGCTTTCATCTCAAAAGATTGTACATTTGCATGAAAGGTTACATTAGTTTTCCTTTTCAGAAAATATTATGTATCGTCATGCAGGAATAACAACTATTGTGAAAATTTTATGCATTCACATGAAAAACCATAGATAAGGTGCTAGTTTCCTTTAAAATAATATGGACAATTGTAATAGTTTTCCTTTGGTAAATACATGTGTCTTGTTCGATGGGAATAATAGTTAATGTGGTATCTATCCATTGGCATGCTTGACAATTATATTATTTTAAATAATGCATATGCAATATTGTTAAAGAAGACATGTCATAATATTTTTACTATGTTTTATGTATGCACATGAATAGATGTTGTTGAAAATGCAGCAAGAAAGTACCAATTTTGATTTTTAATTATTTAAAATTGAGGAAATTCAAAATTCCACATCCATAGACAACTTGGTGGAGTTAAATGAGGTGACATGGCTCTTATCAATTAGTTAAGAACACATAATTCGAGTTAATGAGTTCAACTTCATTTTTCTTTTGTTGATCCCTCGATCTTCTTCCTCAATCGATAGATATCTCCCAACGTGTAGAGTTGGGGGTCAATTTGTAACACTTTCGAAGAGTTGGAGCATAAAAGTATCCAACACATGAGAAAATCCACTGGTAGACCGGTTTGGGAAGTTGGGTTGATCCTATGCTCTCCATTTCTCTCTTCATCTTCTTCAAATACAATGGTTGATTTGGATTTTCTACTGTATGGCAAGTAGGCAGAGGCATAATATGCAAGGTAATATTTTCTCTAGCTCGATTCCCATGTGCCCTCCTCGGTGCTCTATGTTTCCTTTGGAAGCCAAAATTTGATATCATCGTCACACATGAAGGAGTTGGCTCTAGGGCTGGAGTCAAGCCAACAACCTTTAATTTGGGTCATCAGGCCACCGCTGGGGGTCCCATTTAATTCAGACTTCTTGGCAGAGTTTTTAGTAGAGGGGTTCGAAGAGTGAATGAAAGAAAATAAGTGAGTTTTCTTGTCAAAAAGTGGGCGCCTCAACTATTGATCATGTCCCATCCTTCAATCGGAGGTTTCCTTAGTCAATATGGATGGAATTCGATGTTGGAAATCCTGAGCCAAGGGGTGCCTATCATCGGATGGCCCATGTCAGGTGACCAGTTCGTGAATTCAAAAATGTTAGAGGAGGAGGTTGGGGTGTGCATTGATATGTGGAGGGGAAAAGAGGGAGAGTTGAAATGAGATATAGTAGAGAGAACTGTAAGAATGTTGATGACAGAAGAGAATGAAAATTGAGTAAGATAGAGAGTTGAGGAGATAAGAGAAGCAACCATGAAGGCAGTGAGTGAAGACAAAGATGGGAATAAAGGTGCATATGTGTGTGTTATGGAAGACATGATAAGAGCGCTCAAAGTAGAATATGAAGGGTAGAGGTGTGTTGTATCTCACCTATATTTCTCCTTCTTTGGTCCCATATTTTGCATTACTGTAATATTCCAAAATGGAAAATACACGAATATAGAACAAATGCAGCATTCCAAATAAAGAAAAACAAGAATATAGCACTAAGATCTGGAAAATGTCGGAAATATGCTGCAACTGAAATTTACATCAAGACATTATAACTATGAGTAGAAATAGCTGAGTCATATCATTATAAACAAAAACAAATATGAATGTACACAATGCTCCAAAATGAATGCACTCAAGCCAAAAGATGGCTGAAATACACTAAAGAAACCAAGCACTGGAAATGTTGTGTTGCTACTGCTGTTGTTGTTGGAAATTACTGCTACTGAGGATAAGAACCATGTACAGAAGGCTTCTAGATTGCTGATAATAATCTAATTTTTAACCATGGATTCTACTCAAGAAACCCAGTAAAACCCAGAAATGTTTTGGCCAGATTATAACTTTGGATTTTTGGCCCCTTTTGGGTTGCCCACTGCAACAGCTCACTAAAATAACGCAGTCATGGACTGGAACTGCGTTGTAGGGGATAAAAATACTATGGTATGATACCAAATCTGTCAATAAATATCTAGTGCCTTCTTTACTAGCCTCCCAAGAGAAAGGAACGTCCCTCCAATGAGATCTAGCTCAGAAATCTCCCAAATCAAACCTCCACAACTTCTGCCCTACAACACAACACAACCTCTCAACAGAAAATTGTGTTGTACATTAAGACTGAAGCTTTGGTGAAATTCTTGATAGTGGAATGTAGTTAAAACTCTTCCAAGAGGACTCTCAAGGAAATAGGTGTGATTCTCGATCAGGAACACCCTGTGCTAAACAACACTGCAATCTTAACTAAACAACCCAAGAAAGCTATATGTCTAAACAGACCATATATTCAGAAATATAAAATACCAATACATAATGAATATGGTTTCCATCCTCTTCCTTTTACAAGGAATGAGCTTCCAAACCCTAATCCCCACTCATTAATGACACTACTTCCATGCAAATAGTCTCCATCTAAAATTGTGTTGTCTCTCATTGAATGCCACTACTTCATGACAACATTGTTGATTTGGTCAAAGTTGACCCAGTCAAGGTGTTCCAGCCCCTTTCACACACAAGGATGCTCAATTAAGCTACCAAGATGTCTTCCTTTCACATTGGCATTGATTTTATTCATATTAAGGAGATTTATAGATCTCCATATCCTCTTATTAATCAAACAAGAAAGAAAAAACAAAAATTAATATTCCAACTAGCTCGTGGCTAATTAAGGAATATTACAATCCTCCCCTCCCAAGTGTTTCTTGTACCCAAGAAACTGTAAGGAAAGACATAAAAATGTGGGGAACATTTATTCCCATATGGAGCTCTAATCTCCAAGTTATCATCCATACAAAATGAATCACCCTCCAGAGTGGTAATTCAGAGAAAAACTCCTCCAATCTACTTATGAGAGGCACCTCCCAAGTGCTCAAGTTACCCAAATGGATTATCCCATAAGTAAACAAGAAACCCAATGTAGCAATCATGTATAGTCCAATGATCTTCTAGAAATATGAAACATAAGAACCATGGAGAATCTCTCTCCCAAAGGGCACTTCTAATCCTCCCATCCTCCCTCCAATCATTCCCATAAAAATAATAAGTACATCATCAATGTATGGGATCAAAACCAAGTACATACAAACAAAAATATGCAAAAATGGAGGTGGATCATAGTCCCACATGTGGAACCAATGCAGTAAATCTCCTAACTGCATCAGATAGTGATATGGTAAGTGGCTTCCCCACCACTTGTTGCCATATTTTTCTCACAAATTCTGAAAAGGTGAGAAATGTTTGGTGCCTTTGGAGTGCACC
This sequence comes from Pinus albicaulis, assembly GCA_034641835.2. Taxonomy (NCBI): domain Eukaryota; kingdom Viridiplantae; phylum Streptophyta; class Pinopsida; order Pinales; family Pinaceae; genus Pinus; species Pinus albicaulis. Next base: position 682,173,798 of record CM076569.1, on the reverse strand, counting down.
CAGAGTGGTAAATCATCTCCCTATATCCTCCAAGGGAGTGGCCATGTTCAGCAATGTTTATGGCCCAAAGTTGGCCATGAAGTTTGTAAGGAATAATGCTCCTTCTTGGACCAATGGCTTGCACATATATGGTTAAGGAATGTACATATTAATTATATAATTAATTATGCAACCAAACATGATCCTTACCATATGCTTTGCTTATATAAATGGAGTGGCTCATAGATAAATCTCCCTCTCATTCCCAAAGAGGAAAGAGGTGGATGTGATAACTCCCCCAAAGAGTTATGTATCTCCTCCATCTCCACATGATCCATGAATCTCCTCAAATGCCAATATATCTCCTCTTCAAAGCCTCCCCAAGTGTACCCCCCCATGATGGTGTGGTATGTTGTCATAGAATAAGTGTGGCTGAAGAGAAAATCTTCATGAGCTGCTTGTAGTAACTTCTCCTTGAGCTTGGAAGCTCTAGATAAGAATATCCTACCATGATAATAGATGACCTCATCTCTGATAGAATATTCCTCCTCATGTAGTTGTTCATCAAGTATCATACAAGTAAAAATATCCTTGGAATAATCCACCAACAGCTGGGATTTCCAATATGGATCTATCCTCCACAGTGGCAGTGCTGATGATCTTTCATAGAAAGCATCTGTCATGTATTTGTCCTCATCTTTAACATCTCCCATGCCAAAGTGACATATTGGAAGGTCATTATCCTCCCTCTGTTGCTCCTTTCTCGGCGCAATATCTGAGATGAGAGTGGGTAATGATGATGCTGGGAGAATGTCTCCCTCCTCCTTGAGTCTACCTAAGATTCTCAGCGTTGTACCGTGACCTCCCAATGCTCCCATTCCTCCTGGATCTATGAATGGTGCATCATGATGTGAGACATGCCTCGTCATCTCCTGATATGGTGGCCTCCCAGGTGGAATTCCTCCATGCAAAGAGACATCAATATCAAGAGTAGACAGCATATATGAGTGGACTGCTTTGTCCTTGCTCTCACTACACAAATCAATCCGCCTCTTTTGTGCATCAACCTTCTGAAATAGATAGGGGTGTGTGCTCCTAATCATATGATGATGGCCATCCTCCCTAACTTCTCCTTTCATCTACAAGGTCTCACAATCTATCAATAATGGCACATGTTGTTCATGGATTGTGCCTTGATCTCCACATATGAGATCCTTTAGAACTTCTTGCAATGATACAAGAACTCCTCTCATTGGAGAAATTGCTCCATATACCTCTCTATGAGGTACTAGATATACTACTGATGTGACAGTGTTGTTACCTCCAACCTGCTCTTCCCCTTCATCATGAATGGAGGTTACCTCATCATCATTAAGAGGCTCTTTGTTTTGATCCTCTTTTGAAAACGAGATCTCCATGTTTTCCTTTTGAGAAGAGAGCTCTTTCTAAAGTGGGGATCTTGCCTCTAGCAAGGTATGTTGCAAGTTTTTAACCCCCTCAATAGTATTCTGAAATGGAGTTGGGTTTATAGATCCTTCCAACTCATGAAAGGTTTTGCTTTTTTACGCTTGGCTATCTCAACCAAGGATGTTTCAGAATGTTTTGCATCAAATATTTTCACCAACCTCCTAGTGAACGTTGCATAAGTAGATACATTTACATGATTCAAGGAAGAAGTTTCATAAAACCACCAGGCATAAGTCTTACCTTCAAGATGCAGCGCTTCTACTCTAATGGCTTCATCTTCTGAAACTTGGTGTTGCTGCAAATAGATGTTTGGCTCCTTCACCCAAGCCCTAGTTGTACATTTAGGTGACCCATCAAAAGTAGATAGAAATAATCTACCAAAATCATGCTTCTTGCACCTCTTGCTTCTATTTTGATTGCTAGGTCTTCTATTCTCCTTGATCTTGCAAAACCCTTGGAAGTTTAGATGATCTCTAAACCTTTGTGATTGAGATTCATACTCTTGAAGATATTCACAAAGAGTCTCCTCCTTATTACATCTCCTTCCTCCATCTCTCTTGCTATGAACATAGGCATGGTAGAGCATTGTAGATCTGATTGTGTGGTTGAATGCTCACACCCATAATATGAAGAACTGGAGCTTTCTTCATGTGCAAATCTTCTTGAGGGATCTTCATGTCTTTCCCTCCTCATCCCCTTGATTTCTCTATTAAGATCAAGCATAGTCAGGATAAGAAGTTTTGAAAACTTCTTTCCCTCCATTTCTCCAAATAATGGAGACTTGCCTTTGTCTCTTTTGTGAGTCTCCTCTTTTCTGTGAGAAGCTTCTTCTTCTTTTGATAACATAGATGCAATGTCTTCATGGGATGAGCCAAGATTATGCTCCGATACCACTATAATATTCCAAAATGGAAAAGACACAAATATAGAACAAATGCAGCATTCCAAATAAAGAAAAAAAGAATATAGCACTAAGATCTGGAAAATGTTGGAAATATGCTGCAACTGAAATTTACATCAAGACATTATAACTATGAGCAGAAACAGCTGAGTCATATCATTATAAACATCAACAAATATGAATGTACACAATGCTCCAAAAGCAATTCCCTCAAGCTAAAAGTTGGCTGAAATACACTAAAGAAACCAAGCACTGGAAATGTTCTGCTACTATTGCTGTTGCTGCTGGAAACTATTGCTACTGAGGAGAAGAACCATGTATGGAAAGTTTTTAGAATGCTCAGAATAATCGGAGATTTTAACCACAGATTCTACTCAACAAACCTAGAAAAACCCTGAATTGGTTTGGCCATATTTTAACTTTGGATTTTCGGCCCTTTTTGGGTTGCCCACTGCAACAACTCACTAAAATAACGTAGTCATGAACTGGAACTGCATTGTAGGGGACAAAAATACTATGGCTTGATGCCAAATGTGTCAATAAATCTCTAGGGCCTTCTTTACTATCCTCGCAAGAGAAAGGAACCTCCCTCCAATGAGATCTAGCTCAAAAATCTCCCAAATCAAACCTCCACAACTTCTGCCCAGCAACACAACACAACCTCTCAACAGAAAACTTCGTTGTACATTAATACTGAAGCTTTGGCCAAATGCCTGATAGTGGAATTTAATTAATACTCTTCCAAGAGGACTCTCAAGAAAAGAGGTGGGATTCCCGATCAGGAACACCCTGTGCTAAACAACAGTGAAATCTTAGCTAAAAAGCCAAAGAAAGCTATATGTCTAAACAGACCATCTATTCAGAAATATAAAATACCAATACATAATGAATATGGCTGCCATCCTCTTCCTTTTATAATAAATTAGTTTCTAAACTCTAAGCCCCATTCATTAATGACACTACTTCCATGCAAAGAGTCTCGATCTAAAACTGTGTTGTCTCTCATTGGATGCCACTACTCCATGACAACACTATTGATTTGGTCAAAGTTGACCCATTAAAGGTGTTCCAACTCCTTTTCACACACAAGGGTGCTCAATTAAATGGCCAAGATGTCTTCCTTTCACATTGGCATTTATTTTATTCATATTAAGGAGATTTGTGGATTTCCATATCCTCTTATTCATCAAACAAGAAAGCAAAAAAAAATGAATATCCCAACTAGCTCATGGCTAATTTAGGAATATTACAATTACAAAGATTTAATAATAGCCATTTGATTTTTTTCACACTCAATAGATAATATTGGGCACTTAAAATGGTTTATTTGGAGTTAACTATGTTGGGTTAAACATCACCATTCACAAGAAAAGGTGGTTTTGAAACATGGTTTCATGAGGAATTTGTTTCATTGTTTCTTGAAGACTTGGTTTAGAGTTTATTTATTGATGTTTTAACTTAGATGTTGGAAAATGGATGGTTTCATGAATATTTTTTTAGAGTTTGTTTATTAGTGTTTTAAATAGATGTTCAAAACATAGTAGTCAGATGGGGTAGTCACTTCTCAAACAAGGATAAGGTGAAATGCAAGTATTATTTTCCCTAAGACATGTTTTACTTGCCCATTGTGTTGAGGTAGCACCCACCCTGACATGCTCACAGCATTTTTTTGTGGTCGAGGAGGTCACATGGGCCGAAGCTAACCAAGACTGCATTTCAGCTCTTATTAGAAGACTTTACATTTTTATGGAATTGCAATTAAAGGTTTTATTTTCACAATATAAAATTTATACTTTATTTGTTGATTTATATAAGATACTAATTTATCTGTATTAATAAAAAAAATTCAATTAGATTGATCTAAAGTGGTTTATTATTAGTCTTTGCATATGGCAGAGTAGGGACTATAGCAATCCCTGGAGCAATGACCATCAATTAAATGATTGTTTGACCATAAATTTTTATCCCATTTCAATTTTTAACCAAAGTTTAAAATTTTCTATTTCCATTCACAAATTTTTTAACATAAGTCTCATAATTTCCCTCTTATTACAAACTTCACGTGCCCCAATGTTATTTTGGGGTGGACATGTTATTTTATCCAAAGTTTCTTACATGAGGTTAGAGAAAAAAATTTTATCCAAAGTTTTTAAAATGGTAGTTGAGGAAAGTGTTTTTAACCAAATTTTCATAGTTGAATATGACCCTAATTCACACCTACCCCATTGTTTAAAATTTCCACCATCCAAACCACCATAGTTTCCTCCTAGAAATATCTATGCTTCAAGCTCTACAGATTCTTAACCCTCCTCTGCCCTGGTTGCATTTTTTTCATTCCCTGAGGCTTCTGTGGAGGCTAAAGAGCACCTTCTTCTCTACACACAATGAAAGGTATGATAAAATTTCAACAATTTAATGTATAGATCTAGAGTAAAAATAGAGAAAAAACTGAAAAAGTTTCAATGTTTTATTTCTTGTTTATACCTGCAAAGCAATTCAATAAGTGTATTCATTTTATTATTCCCTGGTGATTTTCTCGTGGATTACATCACACCTTATAGATTATAAAACATCATGCACCCACCAACCATCCCTAATTGCATCATGCACCTACAAGCCATAGGCAAGGTTTGGGTGCTAGAACCAATGTACTTATCCATGGGGAATAAAATATTTTTCCTTTACACTTTACTAGTTTATATGATGAGGATCCCCCTGGCTCAATCCCTATGCTGCCATATAGTGTTAAGAACACCACACAATTCGATCATACCAATTAGGAATAGGCCAATTGGGATCCTGCTAAGGAGTGGGACAACCGACACGTATCTTGTAAGGATAATAGTCATCAAAAGAAGTAGGAGCCTTAGGAAATTATATAGTCTTTATCCAATGGAAGTCGGATCAAATGTAAATATTTGATTCCAGAGTCATCAATTTTTGGGGAACTATTCCTTCCTCGGGTTGTAAGGTGATAGTTTCTATTGGTTCTTTTCTCTCTTATGAGACAATAGACATTGCGTGTGCCAACTTATTATTACTATTGAAACACAGTCTGTATTACTTATGGAGAGGTTTAACACAAGAGATATAATCTCTATAACCAGACCAGATGTGAATTTAAGTTGCTTAATTTGATAATTGGAATAAAAAATATTGAAACCTTTGGAACATGCAAAAATTTACAAAGAGAAGAGAGAATGGCATTTTGTTACAATAAGCATGTGAATCCAAGGTATGGTAGAAAAAACTTGAAAACAAGGTTTGGGTTTTTGTTTTGATGCTTTCGCAATTGAACAAGAATGAAAATGGTGGCCTCAATCATAGGTATTTTTGTACATGTTTCTCGTAGGCAGTTCTTGGCTGCGGAATTGATCTAAATGGAGGATGTTAGTAATGCTCAGCTAATTCCCCTTTTAGATTTTAATCATGCTTGCTTATTATGTGCTTAAGGGTTCAATTTATCTTGCAATTCATTGAGTCTCATGAGTATTTTTCATGTCAATTTAGTGAGAAATTTAACATAAAAAAAACAAGAGCTTAACAACAGCAAATAAAGTACACAACATCACCCTAAATAACATTAACACAGGTATTTTATGAAGGAGTTCACCCCACCTGGGCTACATCTCCTTGGTCGAGCTTCCATGGCTTGGGCCTCTATATTATGCTCAAATTGTCAAATTGACCTATTTACAATGCTCTTTTGCTCCTGTAACCTCCTCTAATGAACTCAGAATGGCCAAGAATGGCTATCTAGCCACTTCTTGCTCTTCAGTTGGTCTTTAGCTGAAGCAAATATGGCCTAACCCTCTAGTGGCCCTAGGCATCCTTAAACTTCAATATGGAAAAATTCCATCCATAAGTGCTCCACTGCTTTTGAAACCTACACCATTGGGTCTAGAATACCAAAAAATTGTAATCGAGCCTCTTTCTGAGATTGATTTGGTCGAAAACTGCTTTAGTTATGACTTCTCCCAATTTCACCTAGAAAGACTCCAATAAATCTAGCAAACAACAACTAAACTGGAGTTTCCGCCAGATATGAAGGGTCCGCTAAGTTAATCCATGATTCAAGCTAAGTGGGGTTTAGCACTAGTTAAGTGTATTTTAAGTGCTAACCACACGTTTTAATCTAATCTGAATTTAAAACAGGATTATGCGTTAATAAATGAGTTTATGGTTTAATAAATTAAGGTTATGGTTAAACCTCTACATTAGCGTTGGAGCTTTGTTGGTGGTCCTAGGCAGTGGTCCTATGGATTGAGGCTAGCCCCTCTTTACCCCCACTGTAAACAATGATTTAATACAAATATAATTCGATGATGTTATATGTTAAGACTTAAGAAATAGTGGAGGCAGTAAGGTTTGGCGCTGGCGGTGGGGAGGTCACGCGGTCGAACCTAGACGCCTCCATAAGATTTTGATCAATGACCATAAGGGCACGTGGTGGCTTCCGAGCTTATCATGGGTCATGACCTAATTGGTCCAACCCAAACCAACCAAAATTTTACATGTGGCCCAAATTCTCAGCCATTAAAATGTTGCCACTCGGCATCCACTCAGTGGCCAACCTAGGGGAATATTCTGAGAATATTCTAAGGGATATTCCTTGAAATATACCTTTTACTGACTAGGCTGTATGGATGCCTAGTCAGCATCCCTGAACCAAAATTTGCTTGTTTAGCAAAGGGAACAGATCGTGTTTCCGGGAGGATACAATGACCATTTTTTGTGAAACAAAGTGTGCCAAAATGAGGACGACGAGGACTACATAGTTGTTCAGGTTTCACGTCATTATGAGAACTTTGATTTTTGAGCTAAAATTTGAGCTCCCGATCAAGAAACTACACCAAGTTTTGGCTTAGGGGGTCTTGACCTAGGTTCGGTTTAAAGGTTTTCCAACAAACCCCGATACTACTGGCCCTTTCGGCAATGGCCTGCTTATGCAGGTCAAGGTCTCACCCGAAGTAGTATGGGAGGGTGTTGGAACCAGGTTTCCACACCCTGAGAGAGAGAGAGAGTTAATTAAATGGGGTCCCTATAGATCTAATAGTCTTGTGCATGAGGAGCCAAAAACAAAACCATTTTAATAGTATATCGGTTACGCACAAATCATAATTAACAAGTAACTTAAGTAGAGTGTCTTAATCAGAGCTATGCATTCATCATATCACATCCACATGCACATTAGTTTATTTATCAGTATTCAGTAAGCAACACAATCTCAGCACATAGACATAGCCAATAATTAGAACATAGGAATACTAAGATATCATCAACATATTTCTCATTCATTCATATCCAGATCTGACTTACAGTCTCTATGATGAGCTCGCGCACATAGCCTGCGAGGTACACACACAGCAGGACTTCAGGGTCTCCACACACATGGCCAACAGGAGCCCTTACCCAGAATATCAACACAAAAGATCACAAGTTCATATCCAAGCTTAACTTATCTCTTTCTTCTCCTTTTCTAGACTTGATTTATCTATCTATTTATAACATCTTGGGCTATGCTACTTCTATGGTTCGCAAACCATGGTTTGCAAACTCCTAGTCTACCCTTTGACCCATTACAACACATCGGGGCTTTGAACTGCCCCAAAGCCCCTACGCTAGACCAATTATTACTAAAATATTACAAAACTGGACCAAAAATGTGGTTAGGGAACCTCGTTCCAATAGTCCCGCAACACAATCTTGTGAATCGTCCTGAGTCACAGTGCCGATGGGGTCTTCATTGTTTCCTTGAGCTACTCAATAATGGTGGCCAACGGCGGTAAAACACCGATGCTCTGCACGGCTGTGGCATATGCAATTTCAACTAGCTTCTGCAAAGTTGGTCCTTCAATTGCGGTGGTGTCACGGTCCAAGGTCTGGTTCAACTATCGCATGACCCTTTCTAAATTCTACGAAAGCTTGAGAGCTTCATCAGCCCAGGGCATCAGATGATCTCTGAGTACCTACTTCTTACGCCAGAGCCCCACAATTTCACTTCTGAGCATGTGGCTAGTACGAAGGCACGCTAGTCGCTGGGCTAGAACAAGGGTGGTCATAATGGCTTCCATCTGCTCAGAATCCTATTCCTTTTGGTGCATCTCCTTATCGATTTGGCAAAGGATAGGGTCATGCTGCACCCGAGACCATAATTCCATAGCAGTCTCAAATAGAGTGATTCCCTGATTGATCTGTGTAGTAATAGTGGTTGTTGTTTCCGTGACCAGCGTAGCTCATTGGGCGCGCACTTTCGGGGGGATTTGAGGCTGTATCTTGGCCCACAACGATGCTATATGATGTTCAAAATCAGCCTTAACAACCTGTACCTCAGTCTAAGACGCCTTCAAGGCAGCGACCAAGCCCTCACCCTTGGCCTTCGGCGCAGCAGAGGCAGGAATTACTTTTGGCATCTCATCACAGAGCCGGTCTATCAACTGCTCTAACGCAGCCTGCTAGGTTATGGCATAAATGTGTGCCGCCTAGGCCTAGGTAGCTTCAGTAGATTGAGTCACAATAGTTTGTCTGACATCGCTAAGGTGTTACTGAGCTCGGAGCTCTCTGTGCTAAAGTTCACCGATGATGGAGGTAAATAAATCGTGTATTTGTGCACCCCTCAAGCGCCCAACATCGATATCGACTGAAGAGCATGCCCAAACTTGGTTGCATAATTCTGTGGGTTCCATTTCAAAAGCAACACCTGGGAGTGGCATATCTGGTTGTCCGTAATAGTGGTGAGGACTGTAACTATAGCTGGTTGGCTCGCTTAATTCTGCCTCGCTTGATCCACGCTTGCTTGACTCTGCCTCGCTTGATCCACGCTCGTTTTAAGGGTGTCTGCTTTTATCCGGAGAGCCTGTAGCTCTGATTTCAAAACTTCTACCGTGGCCTTGTGTTGTTCTTCCAAAGCAGCCCTTCAATCTTTGGACACAATGATGATGGCTTCAGAAATTTTTTCAAGGTCATCCTCTATCAACGTAACCTCTTCGTCTGTGCTGGGACTAATAACCTTACACTTCTTCCTGCACCCTTTAGGTCGTTTGCTGGTGCGTTTGAGATCATGCAGGGAGGTCGTGTCTACACCATCGAGCTCGTTAAGGTTTTGATCTGGTGGGGACTCTTGTTCTGTCTGCATGGTAGTGCTCACGGGGGTCATGTGCTGTGTTATAGTAGGAACCGTCGAATCCTTTGTTGTAGCTAATGGAGTTGTATCTTTTGATGCTACATTGTGGCCAGATGTGCCCGCTATGCCTAGGCTATTTTTCTGGGCTGCGCTCTTCCACTCAAGTGGCCAAGTGGCAATTACCTAGTCAATCTCTACTTCGGTGGTCATATATGAAAGGTTATATCAAGCGGGATCTTTATGGGCCCGAATCTGCACATTATGCATAGTCACTTGAAATGGTGCGATATGCTTGTATTTGTTGTATACCGTCAGGGATAAGCGCGGCTTGGAATGAATTTCTGCATCCACGGTTCGATCATAGAGTACCAAAAAGGTCTTATTCTCCTCGACCAGCTTGGGATCCTTTGAATCCCAAAGGTTAGCAAACCACACTCCTTCACACATGCCTGGCTCGAGAGGGGGGAATATTGCTTCTTCAGGTGTCTCCCACGCAACTAAGGCAATTAGCAGTATCAGCCAAGAGTAGTGGAAATTTTTTCCTTGATCCTGGGCCTCACGCACATTGTCGAGAAATTCATAAACAAGGTACTGCGACCAGTTGAAACAGACTCTCTTTTTGCATCTGCCAGCGAGTTGAATTACGTAGGCGGGGGCATCCATCGCCTAGAATTTGCACATCAATTTGCATGCAAGTAGAAGGGTACCCATGAGCATCCCTAGGTCGCTAATTGTATTGATTTGAAATCCTCCTTGGTTGCAAGCGACATGGTATCTTTCTTGGACATCTTCAGCAATCTAGTGCCTTTATTAGGGTTTGGCCCCTGCATCGGGAGGCTGGTGATTCGGTGAATTAAAGCAGCATTAATTAGTATGCGACCTTGGAGCCATAAGCACCCATCATGGATGAGCGCCAATAGCTGGCGAACAACCAGGTTGGTGATGTTGTATTGGCCAAATTGGGGAATGCGTAGCAGGTTTAAGATCCCCGGCCTAGCCAATCCTTGTAACCATGCCATTGGATCAACCTTTAGTACATTTCCATCCATTACCCGTTCCAGGTATAGCTTCGGAGCTCACGAAGGAAAGGCATCTAGGTCTCCTAAATCATGATCATTGGATTTTATGAGGGGGAGGCCGCCGAACATCTCTCCTTGTAGGGGCACCTCCTCCAGGACTAGAGGCATCTGAAGGCAGGTGCGTACAACATCAAATTTCTTGGGGGTGCATGTTTTTGTCTTGCATGGCTTAACATAAGGTGAAAGCTAGGTTAGCAGATTCAGATGCAGGGCTTCCTCCATAAGCATCATAGGGTGCTTAGATGAGTCAGACGATCATCTTTTAGATGCTTTCTGGGGGGAACACACAATCCGGGGAGACGTACGAGGTTTCTGTCCAACCCACTTTGCCTGATTTACCTTCCCTTTTCCCTTCCATTTTTTTTAGGTAGAGGCAACCTCCCCCATTTCAGGGGTTACTTCAAATACTTCATCAGATCCAATTTCCCCAGAAGCTGTGACAGGAAGTGACTCATTAGGGTTTGTAGCGGTCATTCTTGCTCAGAAGAGGAACTCGGGGTTGCTACTGTCGGAAGGAGTAGCTTACTCAGACATGAAGATGACAAGTATACAGACTATACGAGGTTCACCAAGGTGGCCAAGGCGCATGATTTTTAGACAACAAACCAATCCCTTACGACCGACGGTCATTCTCTTATAGCCCATAGGGATGGAAAACAACCCGATTAGCCTTAATTGCAATCTATCATTACAAAAATGATAAAAAAATTCTCGTAAATCACCACATTAATTGCCATTTACCCATTTCGTCGAACGGTAAACTCGGTTTTCCACATCAATGCCCTGTTTCAACAGCTAGTTTTGTCCATCGCGTGTAACCCCTACGCCTACATTGCATCCACTCGCACCTCTTGTCCTGCACATCATCCCTGCGCATCCATCGCCCCTACCTCCATTTGCATGGCCTGATGTGCGCAACATCCATTATACAGCTACTCCGGCCATATATTCATTTGATCAACACTGAGGAGTCCCTATAGGGTTTCAGATGACTCCCATTAACATATCCTGGAAGAAACTTTCTGTGCAATGTAGCCAATCTGACTGCACCTCCATTGGTAGTTTCCTTCACTATATACAGACCCAACCAGTGCTTACGGAACTTGCCCGGGTGTCGTGCAAACTGGCTATTGTAAAGTAGTACCAATTCATCCTACATAAAGACCTTCTGTCGAATGTGTCGATCATGCCATGATTTTTCACGAGCCTTCTGAACCTGCTGGTGGAACTGAGCAATGAACCAATCTTCTTCCAGGGCCACCAGTTGTGTCAAGCATTCCTCCATGAAGTCTGGGTCCACCATATTTTTGAAAGTCAAGATGCATAGGCTGGGAACGAAGTATTCCATAGACATGATGGCTTCCTTCCAGTAGACCATTCTGAAGGGTGTTTTTCCCATGAGTTTCTTACATGTAGTCCTATAGGCCCAAAATATAGAGGGGATGCATACGGCCCAGTCACTTCGGTCCACGTTGTAGATCTTAGTGAGGGCGTGTTCCAAAATTTTATTGAAGGATTCTATGGTCCCATTTGCCTGTGGATGATACAGGGTACCCTTTTCATGGTGAATCTAGAATTCCTCAGTCAGAGCCATAATAGTTTCATTAAAAAATGTGTACCTTTGTCGCTCATCAGGATCTTCGGACACCCAAACCCGGTCAAAATATATTTGAAAATGAAGTGTGCAGCAGTATCCGCAGTACAATCCTTGACAAATTTTTCTTTCGCCCATCTGGTGACACAATTCATGGTCATGATAATATACCCAGCACCGGTCTTGTTTCCCGCAGGATTGACGGGTCTAAAAAAATCTATGGCCCATTTTTTGAACGCTTGCAGGGCCATCTGCGGTTGCAGAGGCATCTCATCTCATCATGAGGGCTTCCCAGTTCGTTGGCATGCGTCGCAAGCTTGGAATTATGCATGGGCATCATTGTGCAATGTGGGCCACCATAGCCCAGCCCTTAATACTTTCTGTGCAGTAGCTGCATAATGTCCTCCCACAATGCTTCGACAAAAATAGCTTGTCTCTCATGTTCGAGTATGTACCTTCGTAGCACCTCATCCACTCCCAGCTTGTAGATATGTCCCGCAATTATAGTAAAATTGGCTGCACGGGCGACCAATTCCTTTTTCTGTTGTACTGAATAGCCATCATATGCCTCACCTGTGGCTAAGAAGTGCATAATATCGGCAAAGTGCTCGTCCACCACCTTGATAGCAAATAGCTACGCGTCAGGTAATCCTTTTGCTAGGTTAGTTAGCTCTTCCCCACTCTCAATCCTAGATAAGTGATCAGGTCAGGCATTCAACCTCCCTGGTTTCACAATGATTTCGAAATCATACTCCTGAAACAACAGTAGCCACCGAAATATTTTTCCCCCCAACACAGGCTTATTAACCAGGTATTTTAAATATGAATGATCTGTGAACATTTCGAAGTGTCCACCTAATAAATAATTCTTGTACTTTTTTAGGTCATACACCATTGCCAACCCTTCATGCTCTATTGTAGAATAGTTATGCTCCATGCTTGAAAGCTTCCTACTAGCGAAGGCCACCGGATGATCAAAGTCCCCTTCTCCAAGTTGTGCCAAGACAGCTCCTAAGGCGATCCTTGATGCATCCACATGCACATGAAAGATCTTTGCCTAGTCGGGGAATATAAGAATAGGTGCAGTCACCATATTTTATTTTAATAGTTTGAAGCTTCTCTGACATTCATCATCCCAAAAGAATGAGACAACCTTCTTTATCAAATTTTCCATCGGAGCAGTGATCAAAGCGTACCCTTGGATAAACTTCATGTAGTAACTAGTGTGACCGACGATGGAGCGCAACTTTTTTCAGTAGTCGGAACTACCAAATTGATTATAATCGTGATCTTGGCTGGATCAACCATCAATCCCTGCTGACACACTACGTGTCCTAATAGAATCCTGCATGGAACACTGAATATGCATTTCTTGATATTTAGCGAAATTTTATGCTTCCTGCAAGCATCCAACATCATGCGCAGATTCGATACATGGTTCTTTACTAACCCAAAAATTTTCCAATTATCAAAGTAGACTTTGAGGAACTTGTGAATGAATTCCTTGAATACGCCAACAACAATGTGTGAAAATATGGCAGGGGCATTCTTTAGTCCAAATGGCATGACAATATACTAAAATGAGCCCCACTCAGTCGTAATAGTTGTCTTGTTGCAATCTTCAGGTGCTATGAGGATCTGATGGTACCTCGAGAACCCATCAGTAAATAAGTAAGCTTCCTGACCTCCCAAATTATCCAGGATTTCATCAGAGAATGGTGTAGGGAAATGATCATGTACGCATGCATCATTTAACTTGCATAGATCTATGCAGATCCTTATCTCTCCTTTAGTATTATTTTCCTAGACCACCATAGGACTTACCCAATATGATTGCTCTACTAGTTCAATAATACCTACGGCCGCCATTTTCTCAATTCCCTCCTTAACATTTTGTTTATATTTTGGATTCAGGCGATAGGGTCGTTGTTTGACTGGTTGGGCATTTGGCTTCAATGCAATCCTCATGATTCCCATATCCCCTACTATCCCCTTGAGTTTTGAGAACTTGGTAGGGAATAGATCTCGATATTTGGTTAGAAATTATGCGACCTTTCCCACCATGCCATCATCCCAGTAATCCCCAATCTTAGCCATCTTAGGCTGCTCTTTCGTGCCAATGTTAACTTCCTTCAGTTTCAAAGGTTTAGTAACACCAACCAATTTCAGCAACGGACCCGTAACATCACGTTCTCCCTCTGACTCTGTGATAGTGATATTCTGGGGATCCTCATCACAGTCTTCTATTGACAAATTACTGTAGTTTAAAATGTCCTGTATCTGTGTGTCCCAAGCTAGCATAGTACACTCCTGCTTAGGGAGGGACTCATTAAAGACTAGATTATCTATATCTTTCAGGGCATCATCGAGTTGCTCAGTCCTCTTGTCAATCAAAACGTCATTATAAAATCCTTAACCATTGTACCCCAATGTCGGGTACGTTGGTGTAGTTCTGCGTCCAAATACCAAGTGGTAGGGATTGGTCCCAACGTGTGAATAAACATATGGACCCATTCATTTGAGGTGTTTCCCTTCCATACTTCCATCCAGAGAGACAAGTGCTTGCATGGGTCCCCTTGTCCCGAGAAGAGCTCCCTTGGAGGTTTGACTGGAGGGTCAAATCATAGGGTCATCATCTATCTGCACTCCCCCCAGTCCTGAAAAGCTCCCTTATGTGTTTCCCACCAGTGCGTGGGGGTCGTGTGCATGGCCAAGTCAAGGACCCAAAATATCCATTATTCAGGGACGTTTGCTTAAATTTATATGAGGAAATCGGTAACATTACCAGAGCCATCGACGTAGGGTAGTTCTCTTACCTCTGAGGAGATGCATTAGAATATTTTCGTGACCTTAAGACACCTTAGCACAGATACGTCATGCAGCTATTTCTACCAATTTTCTATCTCTCCATCCGAGTAAGATAAGAATTCGATGTCTTTTTCCTAGCATAACATGCCATTAGTCGTGGGTTTGGTCCAGTCGTCATCCTGGGCGGTCAACTTATATATGTGATCAACATCCTCTTCCTCTCGTATTGATTCAGTGTACCGCTCCCCTTCTGTTGGATCCAATAGAACTATCACCCTTGTGCCTTCACTTTCAAAGATCATGCTCCTTATTTTTAAATTAATGATACCTCCCATGATAATATCCCATTATAGGCCTAAGAGTGCGGGGTAAGGGTCTGTGTCATCCACTATCTGAATCACCCCAAAATCAGCGTAAACTTTAACACCTGCAATATCTACCACAACCTTTGTCATTCATCCCACTGGGATAATCTTTTATTGATTAGCCATTCGTAGCTAAATAGTCAACCATTCCAGCTTAGGTTCTCCCATTCTTTTCTAAGTCTGCTTGGGTAGGACGTTTGCGTCTGATCCTAAATCAAGGATGACTTGATCCATTTCGTAGTCTCCAATCTACATAGTCATGTGCATTTCCCATCCCATCCTTTTTTTGTTTTTGTATAGCTTGTTCACAGTTTTAACCTTTGGCTGTAAAGAAACCTTTTCTGCGCAACTATCTATTAATGATTAGAGATTCTCTATGACCTTCTGGTTGAGCAACAGCTTCATACATGCCTAGAGGAATGGTTTAACTGCTTCGTCTTCTTTTGGTTCTACCATAATCTTTGCAGTAGGTGCTTCATATTTGGTCATATCCCTCTGAACTTCTATGAAGGTTTATTTCTCCTTTTTTAGATCTAAGATTTCCATTTTTTCCCCAGATTTCAGGATTAATGATTCAGTCGCAGCCTTTTATTCAGCTCCCTCGGTGGAAATGCCACTGCGTGTGATCACATTGATACATGGTCAATCGTCTCATGGTTCTAAATTAACCCTTTGTACATTTTTCATGGGCATTTGTTGTTTCTCTTGCATTTTTACTACTAATACAGGGCAGTCTTCAATGACATGATCAAACTTCCTGCAGTATCTGCAGGACTGGCACACAGGGTTCAGCAAATCTCATGAAAATGTCCCTTGTCTCCATAGTTGTAACATATCAGCTGTCCTCATCCTCGACCTGCACTCCCCCCTCTCCCTCCTCCCCTTCCTCTTGCAGGAGATTCTCCTAGTCCAGAAGGAGATAGTGGATATGAGGGATCTTCCTGCACCTTGTATAAGTTTCCCATATCTATCATGAGGTCCAGTGTTCAGCAGTTTTGTTCGTCATGACCCACAGATGAGCAGAATCTGCACCACTATTGTTTCAGTTCTGGAACATAAGCACCCAACCTTGGGTAGTGATCTATATCATGTCTTCCTGCTACCCAACAATGAGCGCACCATAGCATAGGACTACTAGGACTAGCCATTTTCCTAGGTCATAGAGGGCTCGGCCCCCCCAGCCTACATATAATCTGATAACAAGGGGCATTGATCCTTAGTATGACTCGACACCCTACAGCGTATGCACTAAATATCCGAACTACCTCCCTTATCGTGATTCCTTCACAAGTTCTGAATTTCTAAATGAATTTCCTCTAGCTAGATCTAGATCTGTAGAGCTGCGAACTACGTATCTTCTCTTAGCACAGCGTCTAATTTCATGGCAATCTCCAGAGCTTCTTCTTGGGAGCCGATCTTCTGCTGTCCTATGGGTCCACACAGGTGTGGCAATAACATAGTGATAAACCATTCCTTGTGCTTCTTATCCTCATAGAAAAATCCCCCATCGTTGATAACCTTCTTTAATCGTTGGTCAGCTTCCCACATGGACTCTGTAGGTCCTTGCTTAAAGTCATTTAATTTGACTACACATTGAGAGTATGACTTAGGCTTCTGGAAATGTTTCATTAGGGCATCCTTAATATCTTTTATTGATGCGTTCACATGTTGACCAATGTATCCAATAAACCAATCCAGGGCCCTTCCCTCGAAGGGTATGGATAGTTGCGCTTGTTTGGTAGCATCATTGTTAACGTTTCGCGTGGTCCACATAGAATCTACTACGAACAAGAGTCGATCCATATCCTTGTCCCCTACACCCTTAAAGGTAGGTAGTTTCATGTGCATGACCATGTTGTCGTCCAATGGTGGCAGAGGAGGTGTAGGAGAATTCTTACCCTTATGTGGGTTTGATGCAGGCATGGCCAGGGGGTTGTTTCCAATTTTCACAACCCCTCCTTGGTTATGTTAGCCACCTATAAATTTTTTGTCAAGAAAACAGGTGGCTAAATATTTTTATGAGCCTTCAAGAGACACATTTCCTCTGAAAATCTCTCATTCTTGAAGCCTCTATGTGTCCATTTCCTTGGATAATATCTTCATTTTTGTTTCCATCCAAAAAGCCTCACTGTCTGTGAAAACATTAAGCTTAGAAAGCCTCCATTTGCTCCCTTGTATCCCTGCAAATTTCCCCATTTTAACCCTTCTTTCCCTTCTCAAATTTTCCCCTTTAACCCTCAAAATCCCTTCCTAAGTCTTCTAAACCATCCAATTTCCCTTTGTAAACCATGTGAAATCCCTTCATTTGGTGGACAAACCCCTTTTTCCCCCTACCAGAACCCTTCTCTAAGCCTTAAAAACCCTCTTTTTGGCTTAAAAACACTTATGTTGCATTATAGGCTTTAAACATTATTCCCTGTTTTCCTTCTGTCTCTGTCTCTGTCTGTGAATCTATATTCTAAGCCTATCAGAAATCTGGCTTAGGATATACCCTTGCATGGTACCCTAATGCTCCTGCTCTTCTTATCTTTGATGTTTTCTACTAATTTTGTTATCCGAGAACTAATTCAATACAATTTAACTAGTGTAGTAGCTGTTATTCACTGCTAACTAATGTATGAATTTATGAATCTGTTCTTAGATGTTCTTGTCTGGTTTTAATTGAAAGAATTGGGATACTAGGAGTTTAGAATACTAATTCTGTCTCACTAGGGTCTTTTTCAATCAAATGAACCGTTCTAAGTTCCCTTAATTTGAATGTCAAAGCATTGAAAGTTCAAAGCCTTTCTCTGATCTCAGGCTTCACCTTTGTGTTTAAATATTAAGTGTTTCTTGTTGTCTGAAGAGTTATCCCTTTAGGGGTCAAATCATAGGTGTTTAAGGAATGCCCTGTCCCTAGATCTGCTTCCTAAGTGGTCACCTCGGAGGTTTCCTTGTCATTCACCTTATTTCCTCACCATTTCATACCACACTATCATCTTTAAAGATCCTCTGTTTTAGATGACTAGCCCAATCAAAAGCCTTGGATACTGAATAGCAAGTAAACCCTTTTATGACTCCATTTCCCAATGGTCTCGAGTGTTCTTTGAATTATCTCCCTTTTGCCTAAAATCCTTATTTTCTCACCTTTGTCTTATATTGAACCTTTCTTTCATGTTTCCCAACAACCAATCAAACAAACAAAACAAACCATGCACCTTATAACTAGCCTAATGCCTCAAAACTGAACTTCAAAGACATATATCTTTGCCTTTATAGAGAGATCCCTCTCTAGACCGAGGAGGGTTACATCCTGAGGTCCCAAAGTGGTTTTGATGTTGTCTTATCTTTTGGTAGAGCCAAACCTACCAAAACATAGGAACCCCAACATAATGGTGACTTCACTGGGGAAGGTAATCTGAGTGTTTTTCATCTTATACATCCTTAGGACCTCAAAAATCCAAAATCTCTAGTTAGATTGGCATTTAATCACTATGGTGGACAATATACCTTCTTGAAGCATTCTAAACCTTCCACCTGGAGACTCCAATAGTTATTTAATGGTTAAAAGACTCCACTGGTGATCAGTAAGCTTGCTGATTATCTTGGTTTTCACAAGACTCCACTGGGAGACCAGAGTTCATAACAACACCAGCCATATTAGAAGTAACAAGTAGGATTAAGCTTCTTTATTTGAAGACAAACATACTTGCTTCAAGAACCATTCATACTCGAGCTTATCATAACCCAAACCCACTTGAAATAGTTGAAAACCCTGAGAGCATCCTCAGGAAATCTCCTACACCTAGGAAGCCAACTATTTTCAGACCCATCTATAGAGATAATTCTGCACCAGAAGACTTTACAGCTCTATCAGACACTCATTTTGACTTAGACTTACCAAGCATCTTACCAAGAACTAAGTCATTCAGTGCTTTAGATCAGTCAGACCTCGAGCTTCCTGGTTCACCATCTCATAGTGGTCAACATATTAGGGATAGAGAGACACCTCCATCTACACCTCTGGATATTCATTTCATTCAAAACTTGGGGCTCTATCACCCTAAATCAACTCAACAGAGTGTTTTTGGTCCTAGTATTCCTTTCATCCATATACCAGCTTCTCAAACCAATATTTTACCTCCTCATAACATCATCATGGCAGCATGGTATGCTCCCTTGGTGTTACCACAACCTCTAGTGCCTTTACCCAATGATTATCAGTCAAAAATCCCACATTTCACTGCAAAAGAGTCTACCACAGCTCAACACCATGTATATAGGATGGAAGATTCCTTTGACTATATGGAGATAGATGATGAGATAGTAAAGATGAGAATCGTTTCCCAGAGTTTAGGAGGTGATGTGAAGAATTGGTTTAAAGGCCTACCTCCTAATATTATCCATGATCTTCCCTCTTTATATCAATCCTTCATAAAAAAATGGGAATTCAAAAGCAACCCTCTCCAAATCTTAACAGAATACAAGAATCTTAAAAGAAATGTAGGAGAGAGTGTCCATGACTATTCTACAAGGTTTAACAATGTTTACAATGCTCTTCCTCCACACATGAAACCTCCCCAAGGAATGGCTTTAGTGAAGTATCCTGAAGGCTTTGATGCTGACATGGCCTACCAACTTAGGGAGAGAGATTACAACACATTGGAAGATATGAAAAAAGGAGCAGTGAGCGTAGAAGCTAACCTAATTGATAAAAGAGCCAAAATGAGGTTTGAGAAAAGGGTAACATATAGGGATGACACTGCAGTTTCCACATCTAATCCCAAATATGACATTTTAGCCAAAACCATGGGGAGACTAGGAAAAATGGTGGAAAATTTGACTGTCCAAGTCAGCAACCAAAACATAAACCAAAATCATAACCAGAACCAGAACTTTAGGAGAAACAACCCTCCAAACAGACAAAAAGACTCTGATTAGCAAGTCATACCCCCATTTCAAGAGAACTTCCTTGATGAAGATGAGGGGATAATAAAGGAGTCTGAGGGAACCACAATAGACATGGTGGAAATAGACAACTAAATCCACAACTGTTCCACAGAAGACAATCAGACCTTACACTCACATTGGGATGAGGAAAGGTTAGAATATGAGGATTATAGGCTAGGATTTGAAAACGCCATCATGCAGGTCAGAGAATAGTATGAACTTAGAAGCAAGAAGAGAGTAGACACTTCCAAAACAAAAGATTCTGAGGTTACCATTAAGAAAATACCTGGGAAAAATCCTAAGGTGACTGCTAAAAGTAACAAATCAGTAGCTGAGAGTTCTGGGAAGAACAAAGAAAAAGATAGCCAAAGTGTTGATAAACAAAGTCAACAAACTAGTAGCACTAGCACTATAGCTAATGCTCCTAATAAAACAGCTTCAAGCATTATACATAGTGAGAATCAGCACACTGATTCTGCCACTAATGTAGTGGCTAAAAAAATAGAGTTGAGTCTTACAAAGAGTCAATCTCCCTTCAATTTGGAGAGTGATATTGCTAAAATTAAAATTTCTATCCCACTCTCTGAGCTAGCCACTCAGGATGTATATAAAGGCCAAATTTTGAAAGCTTTAAATCTAGGTGAAAACAGTGACACTATCAATCTAAGTGATGATCAACCAACCCTTCTGTTTGGTCTATAGATAGAAGGGAAGTTTCAGGAAGGGGTAGTACTTCCTTTTTATATTAGCCTCAATATCCATGACAAGATCCTTCACAATGCAATGCATGACTCTGGGGCATCACACAACCTAATGCCTAAGGTAGTTATGGAAAGGTTAGGCCTAGAGATAACACGCCCCTATAAGGATTTATACTCATTTGACTCTAGCAGAGTGAAGTGCCTAGGCCTAATCAAAGACCTTTGTGTGAACCTGACCCAGATTCCAACAAAATGCATGGTTATGGATGTTGTAGTGGCACATGTGCCACCTAAGTATGGCATGCTATTTTCCAGGTCATGGGGAGCCAAGCTGCAAGGTACAATGCAGATGGATGGGTCTTATGCCACAATCCCTATATTTAGCCAGCTTAGGAGACTGTATATAGAGGCACAAATGAAGTGCATGGTGAGCAGCCCTGAAAAACCTGAAAATTCACCTCTGTACTCTGTAGACACGGATCTAGACTCCTTTATCCTTTGCAATGATGAGTCCATAGATGAGCCAGAGCTAGAAGACAGAGATGAAAACAATAGAGTCGAGCCCACAGACTTTAACATAATGGCCACTCTAGACATAGAAGAAAACGAAGAAGAAACCTTTGGACAATGCTTTGAATCAGAAACTCAAAGTGAACAAGAAGAAGACTAAAAACAACTGACTAGTCATCTCTATGAACTCCATACACATCATGAAGAACAAAACACTCCACACCACGGTGCGGACCCCATATTAGAGCATAACAGTGAAACCATCATTAGGGAGGAAAAAGATGATAAACCTGAAAATGATCCCTTATGGAGAATGAATTTCGATGGGTCTTGCACTAGAAAGAATGCAGGATCCAGAGTGTGGTTACATAACACTAAGAGTGACTATGTTGAGAGTCATGCCTTCAATCTAGACTTCAAATGTACAAACAATATCGCGGAGTATGAGGCTCTCATCCTAGGCTTGAATCTATTGAAAAAACTAAGAGCCCGTAGGATAGTTGTACATGGAGACTCTGAATTAATCATAAAACAAGTGAACGAAGAGTATACTGCAAAGCACCCTAGATTGAGATTGTACAGAAACGATTCTATGGATTTATTGAAAACCTTTATAGAGTATGAACTTGTGTTTGTTCCTAAGAGTCAGAACATAATTGTGAATGGATTAGCCTGTGTTTCTACTTCATATCATAAAGCACCTAGTGACAAACAAATCATCATTCAGACGAAATATAGACCTGCAGTGCCAGATAATGAAAAATATTGGCAGGTCTTTGAGGGCGACAAGAAGATAGAGGATTTCCTGACTGGAGAGAATGGGTTTGAATTCTCTGATTCAAACTCTAAATCCGATGAAAACTACCCAAGTGAAGAGCCCCTCAACGAAGAAAGATCACCACATAACGTAGAAATAAACATGTTAACTAAAGAACTTGGAACTCAAACCGAAGAGTATAAGAACACAGAAAAAGAGGGAATAGAGGTGATGCAGTCAAAAGATAAGAATATACCCAGAGGACTGGCACCTTTAGAGGAAATTTTTTTTTTAATGACGTAGCGAAGAAACCCACTATAGAACACTCAGACTCTGACATCGAGGAATGTAACATAGGCACCAAGGATAAGCCTAAGATGATAAATTTGGCTAAGTCCTTACTAGCAGACATGAAAAAGAAATATATTGACTTATTTAAAGATTTCATCGATGTGTTTGCCTGGGGCTACAAGGACTAAAAAGCCTATGACACGAAGATCATCCAGCACAACATCCCTTTGAAAGAGAACCAAAAACCCTTTAGGCAGAAGCTGTGTAGAATCAACCCGAAACAACTACCTCTAGTGGAAAAGGAAATTAAGAAAATGTACGAGGCAGGAATCATAGTGCCTGTGAGCTTTCTGATTTGGTTTCCAACCTTGTAGCTGTGAGAAAGAAGACGGGTGAGATTAGACTGTGCGTCGATTTCAAAAACCTTAACAGAGCTTCACTTAAAGAAAATTACCCCTTACCAAAGATGGAACACATCCTATAGAGGGTAGTGGGGTAAAAAAGGATCTCCTTGTTAGATGGTTTTTCAGGCTATAACCAAGTCTTGGTACTCCCAGAATACCAACTCATTAGATAGCTTTCACCACTCCGTGGGGAACTTTTATGTACGTAAAATGCCTTTTGGACTGATGAACGCTGGTGCAACCTTCCAAGGAGCAATGGACATAGCCTTTTCAGAGGAAATAGGGCACTTCATTGTCATCTATCTGGATGACATAAAAATCTATTCCAAGACTAATGAGGAGCACTTAAAACATCTGAGAAGAGTGTTTGAGAAATGTAGAAGGTTCGGTCTATCTTTAAATCCCAAGAAGACTGTGTTTGGCCTGCAGGAAGGTAAGCTCCTTGGCCATATTATATCAGAGAAGGGAATTAAGATAGATCTGAAAAGAGTTGAGGGAATAGTTCAGATTAGTCACCCGAGAAACATAAAAGAATTGTAGTCCTTTATTTATAAAATTAACTTCTTAAGGAGGTTTATTCCCAACTTAGCTGAGCACCTCAGGGATATGATGAACATGCTGAAAAAGGATGTAGGGGTTTAGTGGACTTTAGAGGCCAAAAAATATTTTGAGTTAGTTAAACTTGTGCTCACCCGGGCACCTATCCTAATCAGCCCAGATTTCTCAAAAGATTTCCTGATATTCTCCTTTTCCTTCGAGCATACAGTGGCTGCAGTCCTACTGTAGAAAAATCCAGAGGGAATGGAACAACCTATTGCTTTCTTCAGCAAGGCTCTGAGGGATGCACCCTTAAAATATAACATAATGGAAAAATAGGCCTATGCCTTGGTAAAGGCCTTGAAAGACTTTAGGGTGTATATTCTTCATTCTCACATCATTTCCTACGTGCCAAACATAGTGGTAAAAGACATTTTGTCCCAAGATCCAGATGGAAAGAGGGGAAAATGCATTTCTGTAATATTAGAGTATGACCTGGAAATAAAACCCACGAAATTGATCAAAGGTCAGGGCTTAGCTCAACTAATGGTTGAATCTAAATTGCAAGCCCTTGACATAAACATGGTGGATTCTGTGGATGAACATGAAGAATTGCTCGATCCTACTGTTGAAGAACAAATTCAAAACTCTCCTTAGTATTCTGATATCCTGTATGTACTCACAAACCTCAATGCCCCTCCTGATTTATCAAAGACTAAGGCCAGGTTTCTAAAGTTGAAAGCTAGGAAATATTGCATTTTAAATGAATTCTTATACTGGAAAAATGCAAATGGTTTGTTGCTTAAATGTTTTCCTGAAACTGAAGCAGAGAGGATTAAACATGAGTTCCATGCAGGAGAGTGTGGAGGCCATTTAAACTGGAAAGCCACTGCTAAAAAAATACTCCGAGCTGGCTATTACTAGCCCACACTCTTCAATGACATCCACAAAATGATAATTGTCTGCCATAAGTGCCAGATCTTTGAGGGAAAAAGAAAGCTCCTCCCTTTACCATTGCAACCTATTACTGTTAAGGCTTCCTTTCAATAGTGGGGCCTAGATTTCATAGGGGAGATTCATCCTACTTCCTCATCCCAACACAAATGGATTCTCACAGCCACAAACTATTTCTCAAAATGGATAGAGGCCATCCCTTCTAGGAATGCCACAGATTCTGTTATCATTAAGTTCCTAGAAGACCACATCCTCTCTAGATTTGGCTTCCCTAGAAAGATAATCACTGATGATGCTGTTGCTTTTGAATCCAAGAAAATGATTTATTTTTGTCATAGGTATCAGATAGCACTTGGTCATTCAACTGCTTATTACCCACAGGGTAATAGGTTAGCTGAATCATCAAATAAGAGCTTAGTGACCATTATCAAAAAATTGCTTGAAGAGAACAAAAAATCATGGCATAACAAGTTAGTGCATGCTCTATGGGCTGACAGACTGACTACAAAGAAATCCATTGGAATGTCACATATCGGTTTGTTTATGGAACAGAGACAGTGTTTCCTACCAACCTAGGGGTACCAGTGATTAAACTAGTCCAAGAGATTTAGTCAGAAGAGGACAGCATGGTGAGGAGGATAAATCAAACAATACATCTCTAGCAAACAAGAGAAGAAGTCTATAACAGAGCTCTGAAAGTGCAGGAAAATATAAAGAAGTTGTTTGACAAAATAACAAAAGCTTATGACTTCAAAACTAGAGACAAGGTTCTTAAATTGGACTCTAGGAGAGAAGACAAAGGAAATCATGGAAAATTTGACAGTTTTTGGTAGGGTCCTTACATAATCCAATCCACCATTGGTCCAAATTCCTTTTTTCTGCAAGAGCTAGATGGGACAGATCTGTTTGGGGATCCTGTCAATGGCAGGATGCTCAAGCATTACTACTGCTGATTTCCAGTTTACAGCTTTCATTTCCATTGTAAATACCATTGCTATGTTTTGTCTTCAAAGAAAAATAGAAAATGTCACAAAAAAGGAGAGAAAGAGAGGTTGAGACATGCTTGAAACTTGAACATCTAGATTGCAAAGATTGGCTCTAACATTATCAAAACCTGAGCCAAAGAAAGTGAAGAATCTAGTTCTAATATGCCTAAAAACAAAGAAGAAAGAAGGATCAGCTCTAACAAGCCCAAAACTAGAGCTGAAATGAAGAGGAGAAAGTGACTCTAACAAGCTCAAAACTTGAGTCACAAAGAAAATAAGGATGCTTCAAAGTTTCAAGATTTCAAGCCTTCCAAATTTTGTTTTCAAATTTCTGCAATTTTAGCTCATGTGAAGCTACCTTTATGCCATGGATCCACAGAAAACCAGATTGTCTAACCCTGGTTTGACTATTTTTAAATTTTTGTTGTAGAGTGTAGAGAAATAAATCTACTAGACAGTTTAATCCTAGTGGATATTAGTGTAGGTAGAGAAGCTATGAGGCCAAATGTTTAATCTGGTCTCATTGGAGGAATAAGGGTAGAATTAGACTAGTTTGTTTTCTACTTTCAATAAAAAATGATGAATAAGGTCTGCAAATTCAAATGCACCTTGAAGAAAAAATGTTAGGACTGTAGGATGGGTAGGTAGATTGTTTGGGGAATGTTTTTTGCTGAATTAATATCCATCATGTTTGCAGTAGCAGAATCGAAGAAGAAAAGATGGTTCAAATATCAGGCATCTGGCCTACTTCCCAAAAAATATTTCTAAATTTCTTGACATCTTCAAGAAGATACCATCCCCATGTGGAGCCATTGTTAGCCACCTATAAATTTTTTGTCAAGAAAATAGGTGGCTAAATATTTTTCTGAGCCTTCAAGAGACACATTTCCTCTGAAAATCTCTCATTCTTGAAGCCTCTGTGTGTCCTTTGCCTTGGATAAGATCTTCACTATTGTTTCCATCCAAAAAGCCTCACTGTCTGTGAAAAAATTAAGCTCAGAAAGCCTCCATTTTCTCCCTTGTATCCCTGCAAATTTCCCCATTTTAACCCTTTTTTCCCTTCTCAAATTTTCCCCTTTAACCCCCAAAATCCCTTCCTAAGTCTTCTAAACCATCTAATTTCCCTTTGTAAACCATGTGAAATCCCTTCATTTGGTGGAAAAACCCCTTTTTCCACCTACCGGAACCCTTCTCTAAGCCTTAAAAACCCTCTTTTTGGCTTAAAAACACTTATGTTGCATTATAGGCTTTAGCCCCTTTCGTCTAATCCCCTAACCACTTCCCCTCCATGAAACCCAACGCCGAGACTAGGCGCTAAGCCTTTGAGCTCTTATCGCAAACAGAAGATTGGTCAGGAGCACATTTCTTTGTTATATGAAAAGTTCTGATGCGAGAAGTGTTTTGTTCTATTAAACACAGGTGCAATATCCACCGTTGATCTATATGAGATCTGATGGTTCGTGCAAATCTCACCGCGCACCTGCCTCATTCCTTTGTTACCCTCCGATGGTGATCTCCACTGTTGATCTTTAAATAATCCAACAACCATCGCATCACCACTCCAATCGCCAATCGCAGATTTTTAAATGTGCCACTTTCGTTTACCCCGATTAGCCGACTCTCGATTAGATCCTGGCCGTTGAATCCACAAGAACCAATGGCTAGGATTCACTCTCCTACCACCCCCTGTTCCCTGATTGGTCGTCCCCGATCCAATCACAACCATTGATCTTCCACCGATCCAACGATCCATATGTAATCGCAATGTCATACCATCGGAGTTTTGGCCCTGCCATCCTCCGGTGCGATTAGATCATAGCTATCCATCTTATTTGATCCGATGGTAAGAATTCCTCCTGCCCATTAACCAGCCCCTCCGCCTTCGTGTTCCCTCTTCAGATCTCAGTCGTTCATTCTGTTGATCGGACAGTCCGTATTCAAACCACCTTTGACTTGCCTCCACCTTACCAATCGTGCATCTCCCCGTATTGCACTCCATCCTACACCGTCAGATCTCACAGTCCCGGATCCAACAGCCAGCATCCATTTCGCGTAACTTTGGTGTCCAAGCTTTAATAGTTTGAATTCACGTGATATGAGTGGTTTTATTTCTCCATGTGTCAGGCGGTGGACCATATCGTGTGATTTTGGGTAAATTTCAAAACCATGCTTTTGCT
This sequence comes from Pinus albicaulis, assembly GCA_034641835.2. Taxonomy (NCBI): domain Eukaryota; kingdom Viridiplantae; phylum Streptophyta; class Pinopsida; order Pinales; family Pinaceae; genus Pinus; species Pinus albicaulis. Next base: position 682,146,236 of record CM076569.1, on the reverse strand, counting down.
GCGCGAAAACAGTGGTTTTCTCCATAAAACCACTTCCCCCTCTTCTGCCTTCGAAAGTCCATCAGAAGATCTCGACTGTCGATCTATATAGATCTACGGTCCTCATTCCATCGTGTCCCTCGTTCATGTTTTTCCATTGGACTTCACAGGACTCCATCGTGGCATCTCAACCATTGATCTCCTCCTGAGATCTAACGGTCCATATTCAATTGCCCTCTGCCCATGCCGGTCCCACCATTTAAAGCCCATTTCATTGGAATTTCATCAATTTCCTTTATATTTCGCCCAAATACTTAACTTTATATTTTACATTAAAGTTATGTTTTCTCCGCCTGACCTTCTTAAGCCACTCCACCAGCGAATCCTCGTCGTCGATCATCATTAGTCCATCTAATCTAACGGCCCAGAACCATTTCTTCATCAGGCCACCATCAAATCAGTTTTTCACCATTTCACAGCATTTTTCAGCCATTTTCCACTGCATCCACCACATTCATCTCTGCTGCGTTGCCATTCTCACAGTCTTCCACAACATCCATCCTCCTTCCCGCATGGATTTCTTAACATTGTTTGTGTATTTGTGCAAGGTTACAGATGGTGAAAGCCGTTCTTTTCTACACAGTCACTGTTAGTGACACAGTAGCGCCGATGAAGTTTTATCAGAGTCAGAGATTGCAGGAAGACTCCTTAGAGGGTTTTAAACGCATATTTTATCCAAATCAGGGGTATCAACTCCGTTTAAGACTCTAGCACCATAAGCCCTACAAATTCACAGACAGAGACAGTCACAGAAGCGGAAAAGAGTATCAGTGAAGAATTAATGAGGTTTAACACCCATTATTGAAGATTTTAAGCCTTAATTAAATGTTTAAAGGGTGAATGTACCATATTGAAGACCTTTTGATTGAAACAGAAGGCCTAATGAGGGCTAAAGCCCAGAAAACAATATTATCAGTGTCTCACATCAGCAGAAGGTTCTTTCCGTGAAAGGACAAGTTCCCATACTGTTTTTATGCTACATCGAGTTCCTGAGAAGATCTACACCCTGACAGAAAGTACTAATGTTGCCAGAGAATTTGTTATGCAGTATGGCAGACGCAAAAGTCATTTATCTACCTTTTCTTATACCAGAGTACTACAGAGTACTGCAGCCAGAAAGTACATCAAAGAACATATTTGGAGTTACTATCAGCTTGTTGAAGACCACTCTTTCTTCCAAAGAGTACCGAATATCAATGCATAGATATTAAGACAAAATGGGCCTCGAGCCCTCTTCTTCTACTTTTGTTTTAATGTTTCATTTAAGATTTCACCTACCTCCTCTACCTCTCTTTAGCTATAAAACTCATGAGGAAACACATTGTAAAGGTTGTTGATCGGATAACTGTGTATTGTAGGCTGTTTCTCTTGAGATATAGTTCTGTGTGTAAAAGTTGTAAGATAGGCTGAGGAGATGATTTCAAACTGAATATCAAGCTGTTGGACAATGTTGTATAATGACTGGTGTTTCTCTTTAATATAACAAGCACATTTCTTTGGATCCGGATTTAAAGCAGCGGTGTTGTGTTCTACCTTTGTCCCTGTTTTCCTTCTGTAATTCATTACATTTCATTTCTCTAGTAAGAATAAAAAATCTGGCTTAAGATATACCCTTGCATGGTACCCTAATGCTCCTGCTCTTCTTATATTTGATTTTTTCTACTGATTGTGTTATCTGAGAACTAATTCAAGACAATTTAACCAGTGTAGTAGTTTTTATTCACTGCTAACTGATGTATGAATTTATGAATCTATTTTTAGATGTTCTTGTTTGGTTTTAATTGAAAGAATTGGGATACTGGGAGTCTAGAATACTGATTCTATCTCACTAGGGTCTTTTTCAATCAAATGAACTATTCTAAGTTCCCTTAAGTTGAATGTCAAAGCATTGAAAGTTCAAAGCCTTTCTCTGATCTCAGGCTTCACCTTTGTGTTTAAATCTTAAGTGTTTCTTGTTGTCTGAAGAGTTAGCCCTTTAGGGGTTGGATCATAGGTGTTTAAGGCATGCCGTGTCCCTAGATCTACTTCCTAAGTGGTCACCTTGGAGGTTTCCTTGTCATTCACCTTCTTTCCTCACCATTTCATACCACACTATCATCTTTAAAGATCCTCTATTTTATATGGCTAGCCCAATCCAAAGCCTTGGATACTGAATAGAAAGTAAACCCTTTTATGACTCCGTTGCCCAATGGTCTCGAGTGTTCTTTGAATTATCTCCCTTTTGCCTAGAATCCTTCTTTGCTCACCTTTTTCTTATATTGAACCCTTCTTTCATGTTTCCCAACAACCAATCAAACAAACAAAACAAACCTTGCACCTTATAACTAGCCTAATACCTCGAAACTAAACTTCAAATACATATATCTTTGCCTTTATAAATAGATCCCTCTCTATACCTAGGAGGGTTAGATCCTGAGGTCCCAAAGTGGTTTTGATATTGTCTTATATTTTGGTAGAGCCAAACCTGCCAAAAAATAGGAACCCCAACAGGTTAAAATCAGGTGATTCCCTTAAGGGGTTGTATATCGATCTGTCTCCTTCTTGATTATCCCAGTAGTATTTACCACTTCGTGTTGTGCTCCCACTCTAGTCGGAGGTCATTCACTCGGTGTGGCCACACATGACACTCTTTTCACTCAATAGCATCCTAATCAACAATGGCAAGGTTTTTAGGAACTTACCTCTAAATCCCTTGAAGAACCTTCATTCCACTTCTGAATATGACACAAATTGATCAACAAAAAATTCGGTCACGAATCCTCCCAAGATACTGTTGACCCAGTGGTCTACAGTTCTGGTAATCTTATTATCATTCTTTTCCAATTGTTGGATCAATTCGGGGGTCCATTGTGTGACCTGATCATCTTTCCATCAAGTTTGGAAGTCTTCCAACCATGCCAACCACTCTTGCAATTCATGTGCGAAGGATATGAAGAATATTTCATGCACTTGCGTAAAAATATACCTGTTTTTCTACTCTTCAGCAGACAACTTCTTACTCCTATTTTGTTTTAGGGAAAACTCCGGAATCTGTTTTTCGAACTAGTCTTCTAACTCAGGCTTTAATGGCTGCCAATGACCTCGTGGCATTACTCATTCTCTCTCTCCAAATTCTCTTGGTCCCAGCAACAGAACCATTCGTTAGCTTAAGAGGTCTTGACCCAGGTTCAGTTTTAAGGTTTTCCAAAAAACCCCAATACTTTTGGCCCTCTCGACAATGGCCTACTTACGCAGGTCAAGGTCTCACCCGAAGTAGTATGGGAGGGTGTTGGAACTAGGTTTTCGAACCCTGAGACAGACAGAGAGAGTTAATTAAATGGGGTCCCTACAGATCTAACTATCTTGCGCAGGAGGAGCCAAACACAAAACCCTTTTAATAGTATATCGATTACGGAAATATCGTAATTAACAAGTAACTTAAGCAGATTGTCTTAATTAGAGCTACACATTCATCATATCGCATCCACATGTACATCAGTTTATTTATCATTATTCAATAAGCAATTCAATCTCAACACATAAACATAGCCAATAATCAGAACATAGAAATACTAAGATATCATCAAGAACTTTCTTATTCATTCATATCCAGATCTGACTTACAGACTCTATGACCAGCCCGCGCACATAGCCAACGGGGTCAACACACAGCAGGACTTCAGGGTCTCCATGCACACAACCAACAAGAGCCCTTACCCAGACTATCGACACAAAAGATCACAAGTTCGTATCCAAGCTTAACTTATCTCTTTCTTATCCTTTTCTAGACTCGATTTATCTATCTATTTATAGCATCTTGGCCTACGCTACTTCTATGTTCCACAAACCATGGTTTGCAGACTCCTAGTCTACCCTTTGACCCATTACAACACATTGGGGCTTTGAATCGCCCCAAAGCCGCTGCGCTAGACCAAGTATTACTAAAATATTTCAAAATTGGACCAAAAATGCAGTTAGGGAACCTTGTTCCAACACCGAGAAACCGACTCGACCAAACTTTGTGTTCAAGCTCGCCCTTGAACCTAAAGACTGGTGGAGTTGGTTTCTCGACGTAGTTTTTGTAGCCAAGAACTACCTATGAGAAACAAGTACAACATTTGGTGTTGTTACCAGGGAGTGAAGTGACGAAGAAATTTTTCCCTTGATCACGATAATGAATAGATCTATTCCTTGTTAGTGAACAAGGAGTATACATTTGTATTGGTTTCATTATTTTCACCAGGTGACTCCACTTTTTCATATGGATATTCCATTGGATTATCAATTCCACTATTTCAAAATGTCAGTTGCCTTTACTGCTGTGATTTTGCAAGTATTATCGATAGTTGTAGTCAGCAGTATATTTTTTTTCCTCTCAGCCATGATAGAAAATTTAAGATGTCCACAGAGGATTCAAATTTTAAATTTCACCTGATGTCTGTGGAGTTTCAGTTTATATTCTAAATATGTTTCAAGTTTTCAGTTGTTGGCAAAGTGATCTATCAGTAAATCCACTCCTCACTTGGTCACATTGGAAATCAAATTACACCTAATAGTGGAGTTGTTCATTTCAGTAGGTATGGTTGTGTGGGATTGAATTCGTTATTTTCAGATTTAGTGAGCATTAGATTATTTAGATTTGATGCGCACTGTTAGGATTGTTTCATTTTAAGCAGCTAGTAGGTATGAATGAAGAATTATTTTCAAGCAATGGTGCTAGAGGTCTTGGTGAGATTTTTTAATTTTTTTAATATTTATATTCTTTCTGCTGAGAATAGTCATAAATGGACAGAGGATTCATACAGGTAACAAGTTATAGTGGTTAGATTATAAGTTGAAGTTACAATTAAGGATTGCAGTATTTCAGTTAGGAGTATCAGTTTGATTATATCATATTGAAGCTTCAGGTCACAGGTTTATGGTATGACTCCATGCCCAACACTTAAGGCATATGGTCTACTAGTTCTCTCTGTCCCATAGCCCGGGGAGGATTCAGTCCCCAGTTGGAGCCTATGTTGTAGGAATTTATTTCACCAAATAAAGTTACAAATTATTTGTTTATAAATTTCGAATTTCCTCTCTGGATAAATGCTCAAACATATGCTTATTTATGATTTTGAATGACTTATTAATTGTATTTATATTAATAATTTTAATTTTAAAATAATAGTATTTTTATAAAAATATAATTGTATATTTTTATGGAAGTGTCCATTTTAAAGTTGAAAATTATGTTATAAAATATTATCAGGCATCAGCCAAATTCAAAAGCCAAAATTACAATCACCTTTATGTCTACACCTCGCACATAACTATTAAATAACCCTACATTTTCATGCATCGAGATATATGAAAAGTAAAATCAATGGTTATTGATTAATTCCGACCCCCCATCCCCTCTAATATTTAACTAAAAGAGGGGGTGGGGTAGTTTTTTTCACTTTACCGTATTTTACACCTGTCAGCCTCTACTTCAACCTGCTCTGCCCCTCCCCCTTCAAAACCATTTACCATGGAGACCCCCCCTCGAGTTCCTCCTAAAACCATTTATTACCTACCCCCAAAACTACCATTATTCCTATTTGTTAAATTATGGAAGAAATACATTTATAAAATGTGGTGGGAAAATATATCAAAGTCATATTTCATACATTTATGAAATATTTTTATGGATAAGAGGTTGAGCGAAAATGATACTCAGTTAAATGAGTTTTACATATGTCAATAAGAATAAAGTTGAGGTAAATGAGGCCCAGGTGAAATAAATTTACAACTACATGGTGAAATAGATTTACTGGTGCAAGGGAAATAAATTTTATAGGTACATGTAAATTTGAATTTACAGTTACAGGTAAAATAGAAACAACAGGTACATATGTTGAGGAAGGAATAATAATTTTACCTCTGTCTCGATCTGTAAGGATTTGAAAATGTTGGTTGTTCATACCTCTAACGTGAGATGTAATAATTTGGAAATGATGGTTGTTCATACCTCCATGTTGGAATCTTCCCATTTACTCAAATCCAAAGTCTCCAACATATAAAGTCATTCGAGGATATCAGTTATTCTATGAATTCCACTCGAGGATATGAGTCCTTCAATAAATGAACCACAGACATAGATTTATCGGATTAGCATCACGAATGTCTGAACGACGGATTATATGACAACCTCATTCCTTATTTTTCACCTCCTTTATTTATATATGGCACTAATTGGTCGCTATTCTAACAATGCTAGTAAGCCAAGAAGCACATAAGTAAGCCCACTGAGTTAATTCTTATACCAGCTAGCTGGGGTGATTATTCATTCGCCCAGGTTGAATGCTCTTGGCTCGTACTATGACCCTAACTACTCCTTCAGAGATACAAGTTAATAAATAAATGACCGTCGAAAATAAAATATGTAAGGAACAGGCATGCTGCGCGTTACTTGTCAAACTAAAATGAGGTCGGGAGCGCCCTAGAGATCTTGGTCCAAATTGGGGCTTGACGAAAGAACCTTAGAGATTGTACCCAACACTTCACAAACTTGGTGGTTCCTGTTGGTAGACTAGATTGCGCGCTTGTGATATTGATGTGTTGAGCTTTATTCCACCGATGAAGGAATACTCTATGACCCCACACGCTCTTAACGTAGAAATGCAATGATATGAAATCTCCATGGCTGAAACATAACCTGAACAACTCAAAAATTATAGAATAAAACCAAATCAATATGTCGTTTGATTTCACGTGGGAATTGAAGCTGACTGCCACATACAAATCTGAGATCTGATCCCCACTTCAGGATGCCTCGAGTATATTTGGGAAGAACAACTTCTAAAAACAATTACATGGAAAACATAAAGTATGGAGTGGAGGCACATAAATGTTGTTTACAGTTGTGATTTTTGAATTATAGTATAATGCATGTGTTAGATATCGTCTTTAATGAGGATTCCACACGAGTCAATTAGTGGGTGAACAAATTTTCTCTTTTTATTCATTCTTTAAAACAGTTACTTGGAATTCTACACCTAATAAGACCTGAAGCAACCCATTTCAAAATTATATACCCTTGCGCCCACCTTGTATATATTCAATATAAATTATTTTTCCATGTTGTGTATACTCAGTAGTACCCACAACAATAGCTACAGATCGAGAAGAAGCACCTAGAGCACCAATACCAACACCAGTATCAGGGTAAAACCATACATCATATACGGATTTTTTAACATTTATTTACTTAAAAAATGGAAAAACCAACAAGGACTCTCGGCTGCATGTAGTCCTTGTTTTATTGAGATTCAGTTCCACAACTGAGATATGATGATTTTTTTTTAATGACTGACGGTATTTGTTGAATATAAAAAATTCAACATGGATAACTTTGTGAAACAATATATTTATATTCGAGAAAGCCAAAAATTTTCTAAGTAAGATTTTATAAGAGATTTAATAATGTCAAGGAGGATATTTTTTATTATTGGTTAATTGGTTCAAGGAACTCAACCTAGTTCAAAAGTAAGCTCTTACTCTTATATTTAGGGTTTCTAAAACATTTTTTTAAAACCTAAATGAGTTTATTATTATTATTATTATTATGTGAGTACGTTCCACTTTAGTTTGGTTTAAGAGAATGAATAATAAAAGTGAATCTCATTCCAAAATGATATAGGTCTTGTTTTGTAGGAATTCGGATAGATAATTTAGTAATTTTGTACCCTTGCAACCACATCCAAGAGCTCTCTATTATCCACAGGTGTTGATAGAAAGTAGGAAACTCCAAAATGCACCTCAACAAGGGGCAAGCAATGATTGATTTTTACTAGGTGATTTCCTCAATATATTCAATAATTCCTTAGAAATATGGATTGGATAGGTGTGTTAGGTGGATGAATCTTATACTTAAGTCATTGTGAATTTCTATCTCTCTCTTCCACCACATTAAAATCATGGAACACATTACTAGATAAACTTGAACTTAAGGGCATGGTACATGTTACTAAAGCACAAGAGGACAAGAGCATAATATCTTAGAGGCTTGAAGATAGAGCACAAGGAATTAAAGGCATGGAAATCATTCCTAGAGAAATTAGATATATGGGTGAGTTCTTTGTTTGTAATATCTCTAACAAATTTATTTTGATTATGTCTAATAAAGAGGAAGGTAAGAAATTAAAATTCATGGGGTGGGGGAAAGTCTAGATAAGAAATTGAGAATACTACAAGTCAATAGGTTACATAAGTGGAAGAATGGATTACTCATGCACAAGTGGCTCTCCTCATCTTTTTAAATAGTGGGATATTCTATAAATTTACAGCAAGAGGTGAAAATTCTATTCTATCATGTACATTTATAGCTTAGAGGATTACTTTCATAGTTTCCATGATGTGAATAAATGAAAAAATAACATTACAAAATAATAATGACAATTAGAAAATGAATCTCAAAATTCTATGTTGAAATTCATTAATATAATAACAAAGGGGGAATGGAAACTTTACAAGTGTTATATGTATCTCATATGCATAGATCACATATATCTAATCCTTAAAATTGTAACACACATGTTGTTTTTGTTTATTTTTATTTATAATTACCTACATTATATTTTTCCTAACAATCAGTTCTATGAAAAATGAATGCTTTCAAAGCTATTAATGACAAACAAAGCATTGAACAATAGGAACAATATATAGGAACTATTGTGTTTTAATCTAGTACAATTACTTGTCTTTTGCACAAGTGAATATTACAAGATCCCCAGACATGAGCACATTCCAAACAAATCCTTAGACCAATGGCTCTTTGATGAAAGTAAGATGAGCATCTTGATTTTCCCCATTAGATACAATATTATAGTGGGAATTTTTCATGCCTTAAATGTTTGCATCCTTGCCTTCGTATCATGCATAGATAGAAGTTTTTCCCACCCATATATGTAATGGTCGCTTGGTAGTAGCATAGTCACTCACATACACATGAGTTTTCTATTCATATGCTATTCGGAAAATGTTTCTCTTTCTCATTTCTATTTCTTGCTTCTAAAGCTCTATCTCACTAGTATTAGAAAGCCTTGTGTAGGAGTAGCGGTCACAACCGAGTGAAGAGGTGGGGAGATAGTACATAAGGAGAAAAGGTGGCATAGATCATCATGCTTGAGGCCAGTGTTGTTGGTGGATCATGGTGGTATCTAAATAGAACTTAAATGATAAGCTTCCTGACTGACTACAACATTTGTTAAAGCTTGACAGCTTGTAGTGTTAGAGCCTATCAAAATTTCCACTCATAAATTTGTTTATTTAAAATCATTAGTTTGTTCTAACAATTCTAACAATTGTAAAAATTAAATTGTATGAAATAAGAATATAAATTTACTTCGCATAACTTACAAATTAATTTTTGAATTTCCATCGATAAATTGAATTAATGTGGAATAAATTAACATGAACTCAATAAAGTTTGACTTGTAACCAAAAGTAGTAATTCTTAGTAGAAAAAATACTTAAAATTTAAAGGTTTTTTTATTATAATAAATTTAAATTAATAAAATATAAATGTGACTATATATATATATATATATATATATATATATATTACTTAGTATAAGTAATAGGAGAAAATTAACAAGTATATAGATCATAAACATTGTCCGCCATTAATTTAAACATCTGGACACATGCTAGACCTTTCAGGTAAGATGCATTCTATTAGATTATGAAACCCCCCCCCCCCCCCCCCCCATCCCCGCTTATGTATACAAGCATACCCCTAACACCCTACCTCCCCCACAACCAATTTATGTATATGAACTCACTCCCCATAAGCCTTCGATTTGTGCCATGAAACTTTTATTGTTGATCCTTGTTGTCAAAGCATTAGCATAGACTAGAACATCCACTGCAAATCAATTGTGATAGCTAATTTTAGAGCCTCTACAACAACCAATCATGTAATTCATTTTTTCCTAATTTAAAATGATTTTCCAATGTCTCACAAATACTGAAAATAAATATCCCTCCAATAGGGGAATTATGTCACATCGATGTTCACTCAGCTAATGGTAAATTAGAAATAATATTTTCAAAAATTAGAAATGATATTTTTTAATTTATGGAAAAATGGAAATAATTAGCATTTTTCGAAAATTTTGGTTAAAATTGAAAACAATTCACAAACTAATACATAATCAAGGGTATTTGATTGTGAGGCAAAAGCTATAGTCCCTGATGGAAGTAGGAAATAATATTATTATATTACTTGGATTTATTGCACACTCAACATCAGCTAGTTAATGGGCATTGAAATGGTTTATTTGGATTTATCTATGAGCAAGTTTGGTGAAACTTCACGAATCACAACCAAAGTGATTTATGTGGAGTTATCTATGTGCAAATTTGGTGAAATATGGTTTTGGAATCCTCACCTTTTCTTTTTAAAAATATTAATTAATGGTTTCACGAAGACTTTGTTTAGACTTTTTATTATTTCTATTTTAACTCATTCAAAATATAGTAGTGATATGGGGCCATCACTTTTTCAAACAAGGATAAGTTGCAACGCAAGTATTCCCTACCCTAAATTGCATTTGACAATATGGCCATTGTGTTGAGCTAATGCCCACCGTGACACACTCACAAATTTTGTTGTGGGAAATGAAGTGATGTGGGAGAATTTGAAAGGCTAAAGTTGAATCAAGATTGCATTACATGTCTTAAGATTTTAGTGTATAAGTTAAAGGTTTTCACAATTTCATTTAAAGGTTACGTTATATTTTCACAGTTTAAAAATTATAAGTTATTTGGTGACTGGTATAAGATATTAGTTTGATCATTATAAAGTATTAATAAAAAATTATCAAATAGGTTTATTTTAGGTGGTTCGAAAGAATGAGTATTATCCTCTCTATCACAATTAAATTCTCACAAGTGAGATGATGAACTTTATTGTAATTGATACTAGCCTTGTTGTTGAGACTCGAAAATACCAAAAACATCTATCTTCAACTCTTTTTTTTCTTTTTCTTTTTTTAACTAATTAGGAGAATTGTTTTTTCCTAAGGATTTATGAAACAACACATCTACAATTAAGATTCAACATAATAAAGCTAGTGGCTAATATTCAACCAAAGAAAGAAAATGGATCTCTACCCTAGTTCATAGATTACAATATAACATTTTATAACAATAATAATGAGATTTGTTATTTCTTAAGGAACTCGATGTATTCCATAAGTAAGCTCCTACTCTTGCATCTTATGGTTTCTCGTCATTTATAATCATTGGTAAAAACTCTCTTTTGACCCAACAAGATTTGATATATTTCCTATGTGGGCATATTTCACCTTGGTTTGGTTTAACTCTAGCTTATTAAAAGAATGAATAAGCAGAGTGAATCTTGTTCCAAAATGATATATGCCTTGTTATATAGGAACTTGAATAGGATGTTTATTGGTTGTTTCCCTTGAATCCAAATCAGAGAGTTGTCTACTAGAGTATATCTTGATAGTAGGTACATATATAAAAAATTCACCTCAATAAGAGCTAAGTAGTGGGTGAGTTATCATAATTTTATTTCCTCCATATAGCTAATAAGTCCTTAGAAAGATGATTGGTGTAAGAAGAAAGATGGAGTATGCTATGTGATTTAGGGTTTCATATGTAGGAAGAGCATGTAGGATTTCTTCACATGTGTTTTTGGGCTACATATTTGAGATATGTGACAGATCCTTGTTATTGAAGGGGGATAAAGAGCACAAAATATTCTAAGGATAAGGTCAGTGGTATATCGTGATGTCCTAGGGAGAATTTTGGCTATCAATCTCCTTAAGCTTCTACATTTTTCTTGTGCACTCATATGGTATGGTGACGGGGTGTGATATGATGGTAGAAGAGGGATCACTTGGTCCATTTTGCCTTCACTCAGTTAGTAATGTGAAAGGTTTTCATCTATCTAGTAGGGTATGTCCCTTTGATGATTTAGGCTAGATGGGTATTTCATATGATTTTTTAATCATCTTTTTTGGGCCCACATACACTTTTGAATTAGAGAAATATTGGATAGTCTCATTTCTCATGCCCTTCTGGGTTACAAGGCTATATCTATGCACATACAACCTTGGAAGCTCTCTGTATGGTGCATATATACACAAAAAACCCCATTTTCTCACTTATCTAGGTTAGATGGAGGAAAGGATGAGTAATATGGGGAGGATTTTCATATTTTTATAAAAACACTCAACAAGAAGGCTTTCTTTTGAAAACACGAAGAAGAGTATAAAGAATTGATTGGATTATCTTGCAAATATACAAAATATTATTTATGCAGGGAAGAAACTTTAGGATCTACCTCAGTTGTAGGATTATTGTATTTGAAGAAGGTACATCATACTATTGAAATTGAGACTATAAGGGAGTGCTTCTAGATCTAGGAACCTTGTACATTTTGTCTACTCTAAGGATGTGGTGCAAGGGAAGGGATCTAATCCATCAAATATGCCTCAATACAAACCTAGACCTTATATTGTGGAACAATTTCAACAAGTGTCTGCCATGGGGGTAAACCTAACAGAGGTAAAACTCCTTTTTTTATTCTCCAATATATGTCAATGATTTGCAGATTCAATGGTTTTTAGCCTAGGTATGATGCTTTGCACTAGTGGGTTCTTACAACTTGGACCAACAAATGTGATATCTATATATGTTCCAAAGGTTTCTAAATAGTTCAGTTTGATACCTAGCAATATTTGGAGAGATTATTGAAAGATGGGCCATGGTTTTAGGGGATAGCTAGGATCTTCATCGCCCCTTAGTTTTGAAATTTTGACTCCACAACAATTGTGGTATCCACAATTCCGATATGGGTGAGAGTGCAAATCTATCCCTTCCTTTCTGGAAACATAAGTTTCTTAAGGATATTGGAAATATATTGGGGTCATTTAAAACATTAAACTATAAAAGAATGGAGAAAGTGTTATTTAACTTTGCTAGAATCTGTGTATAAATAGACCTAAGCAAAGGTCTTCCTGATTGCATTCAGTTGAAATGTAAAACCTTTCAGTGGACCCAAATTTTTAATTATGAAAATATGACATTCATATGTCACTCATGCTACCAAATAGGACACTTGTAAGACACATTCACCCATGCAACAAAAAAAAATCTAAAAAGGGTAAAGGGGAAGGTATGTAAAACAAAAGGATGGGGACCTTTCGATCCCTTCATCACAAAGGATGAAGAAGGGGAAATATCAGAGAAACCACCTAATTAAGAAGGGATAACATAGGTCCATGATGGAAATTAAACCCATATTTAGTCTAACATAGAATTAGAGGTAGCTCATGAACCAGAACCATAGAAAATTGTGGAACATAAAGATGATAGGATGGTGGGATCAAAAAGATTCCATGTGTCAGAAAGTTATAATTTAGATAAAGAGCCCTTCCCATAGATAGTTGTGAGTGATTTAGAAATGGTTCCAGTTGACACCCACCTAGGGGGGTGGAAAAAGGTCCAGAGAAAGAAATGGAAGAAAGAGAAATTAATCAACTACAATAATACTCAACTTCTCTTAGTTTCTTGTATTTTTTATTTCTCCAGTTTTTCATATACAATAAGACAATATGAATCTCTTACTAAATTCAGATGTCTTCTACAAAATGTAATTTTGTTCCTTTTTCAAAAGTTGAATAAAATTACAGGTTTTTTCCTTGTGGAAAAAATTACTTATAAAAATAGACAGGATAGGTCAGGTCAGGAGGACGAATCAACTTAAAGCATTATGAATTTCTCTATCTCTTTCATGAGGCTAAAGGCGTGCAACATGTTAGTAGATAAACTTGAACTCAAAAGCATGAAAATTGTTATTAAAACACAAGATATTAAATGCATGGAACATGTTATTAGATGAATATAACATAAGAGAGAAAGAGCTTAGAGACATGAAACTAGACCACAAAAATTAAAGACATGGAACATGTTACTAGAGAAACTAGAAATAATTGCTTGATTTCTTTTTTATAACATATCTTACAATTTTATTTTGATTATGTTTAATAGATAAAGGAAGATAAGAAATCATAATCCATGGGACACGAAAAAGTGTAGATAAAAAAAATGATCAAACTACAAGTCTACAAGTTACATAACTGGAATTATGCATTACTCAAAAACCATATGAATTATCTTTGTTATGATATGTGGAAGTAGCTCTCTTTTTCTTCTTCAATAGTGGGGGACTCTATGAATTCACAATAAAAAGGTGCACATTCTATTTTATGATAGATATTTGTAGCTTTGAGGCTTACTTTGTAGTTTTTAGGATGTGAATAAATGTAAGAATAACATTACAAAATATGATGATTAGAAAATGAATCTCAGAATTATTTACCCAAAATTAATTAACACAATAAAAATAAAAAATGGAAACTTATAAATACTCTATGTAGATCATACCTATATATCATGTAGATATAGTCCCTAAAATTGTAATGCAAATGTTTTTTTGTTTTCTTTTCCCAGTTGTTTAATTTAATTTGTTTGGTTACCTAAACTTTATTTTTCCTAACAATTAATGTTACAAAAAAATGAATCCTTTAGTTGTTAATGACAAAAATATTCAACAACATGAATTTTAAAAAAAATTATTGTTTTGGAACTCGTTATAACTATTTGGATTATGCATAGAATAATCACACAAGATCCACATCTATGAGTAGATTCCAAGAAACTCCTTGAACCAATGGTTGTTCGAATAAAAGTAAGATAAGCTTCTTGACTTGAACCATTACATATAACATTGTATTGGGCATCACTCACTACTTACATGTTGGCATTCTTGCCTTCCTGGTATGAATAAATAAAAGGTTTTCCTACCTATCTATACAATGGTCATTTGGTAGTGGCCTAGTCACTCACATATCCATGACTTTGCTACTCATATATTATTTACAAATTTTTTATCTTTCTCATTTCTCTTTCTTACTTCTATAGCTCTAAATCTCTATCTCACTAGTAGAAAATGTTGCATAAGAATATTAGCTTGAACAGGTGGTGAGATAGTACGCAAGGAAAACAAATGGCATATATCATGGTGGTTGAGCCAGTACACAAGGAAAAAAAATGGAATATATCATGGTGGCTGAGCCTAATGTTTTTGGTGGAACATGGGTACCTTCATGAATGCAACTTGCCAAATGGGAATTGTATTGGTACATTTCATTAATCTCTTACGCACATCTTAAAATGATGGTATCGTTCCCATAGTTAAATACCCTCCATAGGAGATAGTATATATATATACATATTGTAAACTTAGTATATCCTTTCT
Organism: Pinus albicaulis; assembly: GCA_034641835.2. Lineage (NCBI taxonomy): Eukaryota > Viridiplantae > Streptophyta > Pinopsida > Pinales > Pinaceae > Pinus > Pinus albicaulis. The sequence goes on along the minus strand of CM076569.1, from coordinate 682,130,902 downwards.
ATTTTCTATTTATAAATAAAATGTAGGTCACGAGATACAGCTTTAGGCCTCAACCTGCACATAGGAAACCAGGCTTGTTGGTCGTCTTAACGAGTTGTAGGCCATCCAAAACATAAAAAATTTAATTCTATTTCTATTTCTTATTTTCTTCAAGTAGCTAATATCAGTATTTTCAGTCATACACATACTAAAAAAGTAAAAGCTATCTGCTAGCATCTCCAAAAATTAAAACAAGGAAGGTCAGTTCTCATTTCAACACACAAAGGAAGTTCAATCAATCTTCATCTAACTCAACAGGAGCCAGATATTTCACACTGGAGCCAGGAATATCAATCTGGTGCATGGTTTGCATCTGCTTCTCAATTCTTCTGAAGCGAACACATTGATGGTGCTGGTGCAGGTTAATTTCCTGAATGGGCCTAGTGATATCTGCTAAATTTGAGGCTGCTTTGGGGTCTCCCCCTATCTCCTGAACATAAACTATTGCCTTTACCAAAAGGAATTTCAGCAACCAATAAGTACAAATTGAGTGATGGAATAATGATATTCTGCCTCGAGTGTAACCAATTTTACCGATGATCGGATTTAGTTATTCCACAACCATATCCTCTTCTTCCTCCCGCTTGTCTCTTGCATGGCCCTCCCATCCATGGATCAATGTCTTAATATAACATGGTGTACCATCTGAATAATTTTGAAAAAAATTCTCCATGACTTCCTTGCCCGACTTCCTGCCACATCCGACTGGAGGTGACTTCAAAACCTTGGCTTTTCCTTTGTCCTTTGCTTCCTTTTTTACTAAATTTCCTTTCACCGTTTTCCTGATAGTTCGGTCTTCCAGCAAATTTCTTGGCCAATATAAGTTGCTTGGAAGACCTGTAACAGTGCAAAGGATGACAAGTTTAAAACATCCCAAATAAATTGTAGTTTGACAGCGAGACTAGGCCTGACTTCTTCCATCAGGAGATGGAGACTACAACTTTGAAGGACTCTAAAGACTCAACTTGTTAACATAAATCCTATCCTGGTCAGACCCATAGACCAGAATAGTCCTGTAAGCGAGGGTAGACCCAAAAACCAGAGGAGATCCATTAACCAGAGTTGAAGAAAACACCCAAACCAGAGGGTTACCACTCGTGCTCCATTTTCCCACATTACCTTTGACCCAGAAAACCCTTCCAAAAGTACTAACAATGTTACACTTAAATAAGAAAGTATTTAAAAAAAAATGTAACATAACAGACGAAATAACTGACCCACTGACAGCACAAAACAATATTCCTACCCTCAACAGTGGCACCCCTAACATTAATATCATTAGAATCCATTCGATCAATTTCCACTTCTGGTGGTTCAAATTGGGAGGTGAGGCAGGAACAGGGCGCCCAAGTTGGGTAGCATACAAGTCAAAATAGCGCCATGCCTTGTCCATGCAGTAAGCTGGTGGTTCCTTACATCTCCATGGCCAGAAAAAAGTAAGAATGTGGGTCGTATTATAAACAAGATAATTCATAGACTTCTTGGTTAACCAAAGAAAAATTATTTCTAAGCCTACCAGAACTTGTCTATCCATAGTGAGAACATCTACTTCACTATAATTCATATTTCTATTCGAATGCAAACATTTCAGAAAACTAAGCAGAAATACAGAAGCATGTTGCATGACGGTAATGTTATGAGGATTGATTATGCAATGCATGTAGCATATTACAGTGTATTGAACCAGATAAATGTAATCGAGGAAAACCGGTATCTGCCATCACATAGAATGGAATGTAGAGACTTTTTTCATGGCTATGAGGTATGGAGAATTGGGTACATACTAATACAATGTAGGTTGCGAATTCCTTTGGCGTCGGCTGACCTGTTTACAAGAGCTCTACGCGCGACAGAAACCAAGCATGCAGAGAACGGAAAACATGAAGAGAATGGTGAATACCTTGTAAATATTTCGCTCCCATCTCACCCGGTGGCACACATCCCAGCCCATTCCTGATAGCCCACCTGACTCGTCGGTTTGTTCTAAATTATACCTTAATGTGATCATAACTATCCATGGGTGGATCTGCCCGCACTTCATCCTCGAGTGTGATATGAAGGCCTTCGTGTGCCTCTGCCACGTACTCGCCTCCCATCACCATGATGTGTCACTGGCATCACCAGTTGGCACCCCGATCAAGGGATTTGGTTGTTATCTTAATCAATGTGACCCTAGTCCCGTTGTACAATGACCCTAAGCTCTGCAAGGCCTGGTTCCATGTTAGTTTGTGCCCATGGTTGATCCATAACCCTATCCTGATTGATACATTCGAATTAAAAAACAATCAGTTGCTTCATTACCTGATCTCCTTACATGAAGAGGAATCATATAGTTGAGCCTTGTCATTATCTCCTTAATCTCTTGGATTAGTCTTGTTGTTCGCCAGCTACTTTTGATATGCTCCTAGCGTGCTCCCTGTTGTAGCTTTTGGAGGATACCCATAACCATAGTCGAATCTTCCTCAATCTCGAGACGATTATATTGTTCTTGATTTGCAATTAGTCGTCCATGTCTCACTGCAGTCAATTCAGCTTCATTGTTACTGGCATACCCTAGGTCAATGGAGAAAATTCGCAGAACTCATCCTGTACAGTCACAAAAGATTCCCCCTGCCCCTGCCTCGCTTGGGTTGCCATTTGAAGCCCCATCATTGTTTATTTTAATGAATCACTGCTGAGGAGGTACGAATCTATCCTGAACTTCAAAATCCATAGGTTTGGGATTCCAAGAGGTTGGCGCCAACATCTCTACTTTAAGGTTTAACTGATTGAGAATTCTTTCCTCTGTTCCCTGAGCTATCCAATCTTCATGGTTCCATTTTTCGACGAGGATAGTCTCTCTAAGATTCTGGAAAATGGTCTCCCAAATCTCAGTTGTTTGCTGCTTTTCATTCTGGAATGTTCTTCAATTTCTCTCCTTCCACAATGTCCAGAGCAAGAACCCAGCCGACATTGTCTAGGCTCTGTTGACCACCATGTTTGGTATCCTCATTTTCACCAATTTTCAATTGTTGGTCTGATTCTTTCGTTATTTCTGTCAGTTTGCTGGAATAGGCTGAAAATATTGCACCGCATCTTGTCCAAAACTGATCAAGTATTGAGAAGATGTTCCAGGTTTTCTTCATTCTCCCCACACATCACACAACTTGAAGGTCCAAGCATCCCGTGTTTCTGAAGCTGATCCCAAGTAAGAATTCATCCATGGCCAATGGTCCATAGAAAATGTTCAATTTTAGGCCCGTGTTTTTTTAACCAATTTTTTTCCATAACCTATTGTTAAGAGCATTTTCATTGTTTGATTTTATCTCATAATATTCTTTAGTTGTGAACATTCCTTTCATGTTGTACCCCTGGCAAAGGATATCATTTCGTTTGAGGATAGGTAATTTTCTGGTATGTAGTTCTTTGTCCAAATTTCCCCATGGCTGAGTGTCTGGGGCCTGCTGCCAATGTTGTTTTTGTTTCCATCTCCTCCAAAACTGATCATTATGTTCCTCCCAATTATGCTTTACCTCTTTAGTATGAGGCTGATTCGTGAACAGGAAAATTTCTGCTAAATCTAACCTATTGTATAGCTTATCTCGATGTTTCCAGTAGTCTTCCCAAAAGTGGGCTAGGTTGCCTCCTCTAATCTCCCAGAAGCTGTGGTCTCCAATGAAATTCCTATTCTAAGAAGCCAAGTTCCATATGCCAAAGCCTTTGGGAATGAGATGCACTTGCAACCGGTCTCTCGTGGTCTACGGCATTTCATATTTTCGTTCCTATATTTTTTTCCATATGTCTGTGCCTCCCTGCATCCATCTCCACCACAATTTAGCCCCCATGACCTGGTTTAGGATGTATGATCGATAAAACCCAAACCACCTTTAGTTTTTGGCAGTGTGAGCTTGTCCCATGATAACAGAGCCCACTTTTTTTTTTTTTGTGACCCTTGTCATAATTTTTTTTTTAAATATTAACCATCTTAGAACAAATGGATTTAAGAATGGATTTAAGAAAAATAACAAGGGACTTGGATGAGTCTTGTTGTTCACCAGCTACTTCTGATATTCTCCCAGCATGCTCCCTGTTGTAGCTTCTGGAGGATACCCATAACCATAGCCGAATATTCCTCAATCTCAAGACGATTATACTGTTCTCGATTTGCAATTAGTAGTCTGTGTCTTGCTGCAGTCAATTCAGCTTCATTGTTACTAGCATACCCTAGGTCAATGGAGAAAATTCACATAACTCATCCTGTACAGTCACAGAAGATTCCCCCTGCCCCTGCCTGGCCTGGGTTGCTCTTTGAAGCCCAATCATAGTTTAATTTAATGAATCCCTACTGAGGAGGTATGAATCTATCTTGAACTTCAAAATCCATAGGTCTGGGTTTCCAAGAGGTTGCCACCAACATCTCTGCTTTAAGGTTTAAGTGATTGAGAATTCTTTCCTCTGTCCCCTGAGCTGTCCAATATTCATGGTTCCATTTTTCATTGAGGATAGTCTGTCTAATATTCTGGACAATGGTCTACCAAATCTCAGTCATTTGTTGCTTTTCATTATGGAATGTTCTTCGATTTCTCTCCTTCCACAATGTCTAGAGTAGGAACCCACCTGAAATTATCCAGACTCTGTTGACCACCATGTTTGGTATCCTCCTTTTCAGCAATTTTCGATTGTTTTTCTGATGCTTTCGTTATTTCTGTCAGTTTACTAGAACAAGCTGAAAATATTGCGTCGCATCTTGTCCACAACTGACCAAGTATTGAGAAGATGTTCTAGGTTTTCTTCATTCTCCCTGCACATCACACAACTTGAGGGTCTAAGCATCTCGCGTTTCTGAAGCTGATCCCAAGTAAGAATTCTTTCATGGCTAATGGTCCATAGAAAATGTTCAATTTTAGGCCCGTGTTTTTTTAACCAATTTTTTTTTCCATAACCTGTTATTAGTAGCATTTGCATTGTTTGATTTTATCTGATAATATTCTTTAGTTGTGAACATTCCTTTCATGCTGTACCCCTGGCAAAGGATATCGTTTCCTTTAAGGATAGGTAATTTTCTGGTATGTAGTTCTTTGTCTAAATTTCCCCATGCCTGAGTGCCTGGGGCTTGCTGCTAATGTTGTTTTTGTTTCCATCTCCTCCAGAACTGTTCATTATGTTCCTCCCAATTATGCTTTACCTCTTTAGTATGAGGCTGATTTGTGAACATGAAAATTTTTGCTAAATATAGCCTGTTGTATAGCTTATCTCGATGTTTCTAGGAGTCTTCCCAAAAGTGGGTTAGGTTGCCTCCTCTAATCTCCCAAAATCTTTGGTCTCCAATGAAATTTCTATTCTAAGAAGCCAAGTTCCATATGCCAGAGCCTTTGGGAATGAGATGCACTTGCAATTGGTCTCTCGTGGTCTGTGGCATTTCATATTTTCGTTCCCATATTTTTTTCCATAGGTTTGTGCCTCCCTACATCCATCTCCACCACAATTTAGCCCCCATGACCTATTTTAGGATGTATGATCCCGAAAACCCAAACCACCTTTAGTTTTTGGCAGTGTGAGCTTGTCCCATGATAAGAGAGCCCACCTGTGTTTTTGTTGTGACCCTTGCCATAATTTTTTTTTTTAAATATTAACCATCTCATAAAAAATAGTCTTTGGGGCAGCCATCCCAGATAGTTGATAAATAGGGATGGATTGATGAATGGATTTAAGAAAAATAACACGACTAGAGGCATTGAGAGCTCGAAAATACCAATTTTGGAGTCAATTTTGAATTCGAGTGATAAGGTTTTTCCAGCAAATATTCTTAGGGAATTAACAGAGAGAGGCATGCCCGGGTACTTAGTACGAATAGTCCCAATGGTAAACCCAAGAGTGCAAGCTAAGAACCTTTGAGATTGAGGATCAGTGTTAAAGAAAAATACATTGGACTTGTCATTATTGATCAGGGTTCTAGAGGCGACCATAAAAACTTTGAGAATATCTAAAATTTATTTTGATTCCTGTAGGCTAGCTTGGAAAAACAACATGATATCATCAACAAATTTTTGGTGAGATAAAGTGATATCCGACCCCAAAATTTTTAAGCCTTTCACAGTGCCAGCCATCACCTGATGTTTAATGTATCTTCCCAGCCCCTCCACATCAATGATAAAAAGGAACGGGGATAAGGGATCTCCCTATCTCAACCCTCGGGAGGCATTGAAAGGATCAGAAGGGCTTCCATTAACTAAAATTGAGAAATTCAGGGTAGATATGAAAGAGAGGATCCATTCAATCCATCTTCGATCAAAACCAAATTATTACAAAATTTTTTGGAAGTAAGACCAACTTAGATGGTCGTAGGCTTTGGCTAAATCCATTTTTATCAACATTATTTTAGCTTTAATAGTGTGAAGGGAATGAATGCCTTCTCGGGAGGTCACAATCCCATCCAAAATTTGTCTACCTTTGACAAACCCAGTTTGTTCAGGGGAGATAAGAGAAGGAAGGATAGGTCTAAGCCTATTGACCATAATAGTAGACAAAATCTTATAAATAACATTAGACAGGGCGATTGGTCTGAATCTCGATGGAACATCACAATTCTCTTGCTTTGGGATCAAAGAAATAAAAGTAGAATTCAATGCAGGGTATACATGTCTTGTCCTTCGTGACTTCTTTACCAGGGCTAAAATATATTTACCAATGAAGGACCAAGAAGCCTAAAATAATTCTGTAGTGAAGCCATGATGTCCCGGCACCTTATTTTTTCTCAAGCCTTTGACCACTTCCTCCACCTCCTGAATAGTGATTTCCCTGAGCAGGGCTAAATTCTTCTCCCTATTAACAAAAGTGGAAATGAACTGCTTGACTCGATTGATAGCCTCCATTCAATTCTAATATAGTTCCATTAATATTCCCCGGAAATGATTTACCAACATCTACTCCAAAGCTTGATGTTGGACAAGTATATTTCCATCAAAATCTTTAAGTGAAAAGATATGATTATGTTGTCATCTTTGTATCATTGCTTTATGAAAGAAACTAGAATTATTATCCCCTTCTCTTAACCATTGAATTCTAGATTTTGGTTTCCATAATATTTCTTCCTAGATTCATCTTTCTTCCAATTTTCTTATTATTAATCCTTCCTCTTTAACAAGGTCTGCAAATCTCCCCATAAGAATCATATGTTTTTGGATTTTCTGCATATGCCCCTAGAGCCTTTCCTTGTCTTGATGAATGTTCCCAAATTATGTCTTGTTCCATTTTTTAATTTTCTGTTTGATGTCTTTGAGTTTTAGTTGGAACGTATGCATTCTATTCCTGCCCTACACCCTCCTTTAATCCCACCAACTTTTAACTTTCGCAATGAAAGTAGGATTCCTCAGCCAAAAACCCTCAAATCTGAAAGGTCTTTTGTTATTTTTCTAGTTCATATCTACCTCCAGACATATTGGCCAATGATTTGATCCCATACAAGGAATAATTGAATCTTCATAAAATACGTCCAAGCTGATAAGCTCTTCAGATAATAGGAATCTTTCTAAGAAAGAGTCTACTTGATGAGTCCCTCCCCTCCTGTTGTTCCAAGTAAATTTTCCATTTACATTAGGTATGTCAACAATTTGAAGATCAAATATCATATCCTAAAATAGTTCCATCTCTATCTCATTTCTACATGTTCCTCCTTTTCTTTCTTCAAGGCGAGTAATCATATTAAAATCTCCTCCCAACACCCAATACTTCTCAATGTTCATAGTTTTCAAACTCCTTATGCTTTCTAAGAAGGCCTACTTTTCTCCTAGAATGTGTGGCCCATATGTTGAGGAAAATGAGATCCAATATTTCCTCCCAATTAATCTGAACCTGCTAGTAAGGATACGCGGAATACCAATCCATCCTTCTACCAAAACATCAGTCGGGGTCCAAATAATCGCAATTCTACTAGCACTACTTCCCGATTCAATAGCCATTAATTCATATCTAGGATCGATGTGGTTCATAATTTCTTCAAGTCTTAAGCCCGAAACTTTGGTTTCCTAAAGGAGAACCAATTTTGGCTTATCTTTCTTCAATATTTCCTGTAAGTACCTCTGTTTTCCTTTACTTTTAAGGTCCCTTACATTCCAGGAGATAACTATCATTGAGGAATTTTATGGAGTTTTTGAAATACCATTGTGAGCGGTATAACATGTCCTAAATTAACCAACATCTCTCCAACAGTCTGAATAGATTCTTGCAAGGTTTTAATTCCTTTATTTTCCCTGTTTTATTCTTGGGATTATTTTCCTGACTGCTTCCCTAAGGATTAGTGGGTATATTAGCCATCTCAACTTCTCTTTGTAATATTTCCAATTTTCCACAAGATAATATGAGTACTATAGTTCTCAATTTTCATAATTAATTAAGTAAATAAGAGGGTGGAGGGACCCACAACCCCCATAGATGAATAAAATCCACTTTTGATGTGTGTATGTGGATATTTTAGAGCTAGATCTGCATTATGGAGTAGTGGAGCAGTTTCTTAAATGAAGGAAGAGTGGATATCATGGATCATTAATGTAAAATCATGGAGATCTTGGAGGAGGTCAACTGAGATCATGGTGCAATCAAAGTAAGGTCATAAAGCACTTATAATGAGATAGTGGAGGAAGTGGTACATATAATGCACACATGATGGAGAGAGTGGGAATTAAATGCAAACATGATGGAGATCATGGAGAGACAGCACAATATTCATGGAGGCTAGTGGCCACATATGAAGCACAGTTATGAGGTGGACCAGGGCTATGGAAGGCTCATAATATATATAATGAAGATGAAGGCACAATAGAAGGCAAGCTTTGTATTATTATTTCTAATATGTTTAGATCTAGATTTGTCATTTGACATTTCTATGCATGCTTATGTTGTTTAGCTAAGTCTATAGTGTTGATTAGCACACGGGTGTTTCCGAGGGGAAATCCCACCCTTACCCACGAGGGACTTCGAGTGCCTACTCTGGGAAGGTTATTTTGAGATGTCGTACATTATCAGGCATTGGTGCCACATTCAACCACTCTCATATGCACATTCTTTCTTAGGAATAACGCATTCTTGCTTGAGATTTTGAGAGTTGGTGCTTGTTTCTAGCATTTTAGCTAGGAAACCGGTGGAGGATTCGTCCTTTCACCTTGTTATTCATGTTCATATTTTCAGAAGTAGCAGATCTATATCCGACATTGAGGCCATCATTTTATACCTCCATGCAACAACATTCCCCTTAATGATTGCGCAGTCTAGTCTTGCAGATCTAAAGGAGGAAGGAAGTTTCAAGTATTACAGTTGGAAATCCTGTGAGGGACCATCTCCTCACCTTTTATTCACTGTTTCCACCATTGTTGAGCTAATTTGAAATATTTAGCAGTAGGCTAGAGATCCTCCCTGCTTGACAGCATAGTTTTTGTTAAGCAGTTGTGTAGCAACAGCTGCATTCAGTGGAGAAGGTTGGAGGCAGGGATAATTTTAAGAACCCCCTTAAATTTATATATATAATAAATGGGCGAATCCCCATGATACATAGGAAAAATGGAAGGCGATTTTATTAATAATATAATATGTGTATATAATTTTTTGGCGAATTTCTCATGAGATTATATTATCTTGTAAAATCATGGCGAATCACCAGTACAAATGGCGAATCACTACTGCAAAATGGTGAATAGTTGTCTAGTGGAGTTCAGGGTGTTGGTTCCAATGAAGATATGGTAGTTGAACCAAGAGGAGAAGGAAGAGAACCACCGAGACCAATCATGGCACATGGTGACTCATGAGGGAAGTAGTTCTCATGCAGTTTGGAAAACACGTTCTTCTAGTTCTGCTAAGCGTAGTGTTGTTGCTCATGCTACTACTAGCACTGATATTGATGTTGGAGAGGAGTTTGAGGAGAAATGAACAACAACGGGAAGAAAAGAAAACATGTTATTAAAAAAGTGTTGATAAACATTGGATCCGATCTAGGTGCCCTGGTACCATAACAATATCGCAAAATACTTCAGATGTTCAACTATGGAAACATAATTTACATTACAACACCATCACGACTCTTACACAACCATATTTATGGAAATGATTTGATGCTAGGAATCTCTTAAAGGAAGACCTAGCATGGTAACTATAATAAGGTGAACTGCTTCTCACTTCTTCAAAATATTATTCCTTCTTGTGCCTTCAAAATCTGGATATTGAAAGGAATATGTGCCAGTTGCAGCCACCCTACTGAATCTGTTAAAATTATAACCATCAACATGAAGAGAACCATTAGAAAAATTCGATTCAGAATTACCCATGTCATGCCCATGCCATGCCATGAATCTATTTGTAGCAGAATCCCACAAGTAGTAGCATTGGCACCCTGTATTTACCTGATAGCTCCATTGATTGGAGAGGAGGTCCACTCTAGAACTTGCCAATGCTCTCCTAGTATGTTGTACAAATGATGTCTTGTTTTAAATTTGTACAAGGAGAAATACATTTTCGATATATGCATCTTTTCAAATCTGGTAGTTATAACTTATAAGTCCAAATAAAATATAACCCAAAGAACCATCTTGTTCTATAGGCATGACAAATATGGCCAGATATCAATTACTGGCAAGTTGTTCGTGGATATGATGAAGTCAATTATGACTGAAACAGTTTTTACCCTAGATGAACCTTGACCTAATCTTACTTTCAATCATGAAATGTGGCCAGAATGGACAAGATAAAGGGATGAATTGGCTCTGGATTATAAAAAAATCTAAGCATTGAACTGTGTATTAAACTCAATCCCAGTTCAGTGCCATACACAATTCACAACAGTAATAAACACCTGCACAACAAGGAAACCTATTTTGGTGAAGTTGTGCGTGAATTAAGTAATCTGTGGGTTGTAAATTTATTTTTTGATTGCCTCAAAGAGAACATAACTGGTGGTAAGAGAACATAACTAATTATTAGATAGATGGCCAAAAATAAAGTGCATAAGGGTTAAAGTTAAGTGTTTTCTCGTAGGAAGTCTGTGTAGAATTTAACAGTAATACACCAATTGAATCCAATTTAATATCTGACTTGCATTAAAGATGAAGCATGTAATAAAACATGCCATATAGACACAATCTTCAGTGAAAAAATGAAAATTACTCAGCATTATTCTACTTCATACAATTCTTGGAGGTATCTTCACATTCTGGTAGGTTGTTTGTATATCCTCCTTTGATAACTACTACTTTTGTGGTTACAATTCCTCATTTGCAGATGCCTAATTAAAGGTTAAAATACACTACAATTCTCAATACAATAACCAGACAACAAAGCCTCATGACTACCTTTAAATGATAGAAGAGATTCAGCGAAGTTACTGTCAATCATTCATCCATGATGTACTGCATTGTTCTACATCTATTCCTTTGTCATCATCTCTTTGATAGAACAATCTCAAAACAGGCTACCCTGCATATAATGTTTCACATTTGTGCTGCAAAAATTCCCTATTATATACACTAAAGGGAATGTTAAACTCAACTTGATTCTTGTTTTGAAGGCTATGCTACAGAACAATAGCTCATATGCGTGCTGCTATCGAGAGAGTGAGATTCTAGCTGTGATATGACTTGTCACCAAATCTGGCTAGTGGATCTCCTGATGTCTTTGCTGAATACCCAACAGGTTTATTATTTGTCTGCAAATTTGTTCTTGGTGATTTGGGGGATAACAACTACTTCTTTGCAAGGGATTGGTGAAATGTTTCCACAGGGATAGATGTATCTCCTATTTGGAACAAACTGATAAATCCAATATAAGATAGAGATCTAGTACTTCTTTGTGAATCAAATTCTCCTGCAGTTCAGGAAGGTAAAGAGCATCACTGAACAATGCTTTTAATATCGACTATAAATTAAGGTAAAGGTCACAAGTATATGCCACATTTATTGTCATTAAATGGACATGTGCTAGTGCATATAGAAGGGGAAGCATATCTAAAAGCACTGGGATTCCTCTTGAGATGGGGAGACAAAGTGGTAGTTGCTTCCTTTCTAATTTGTTCATCTGTGCTGCAGGAAAGCTGCATTTCCACAACTTCCCTGGTGCCGGGTAAATTCTTACCTGGGGCAATATATCCATATGTTCCAGCAACCCCTGACATTACATTCATCTGACCCAGCTTCTCTACAATTCTAGCTAAACCAAAATCAACAATATGGGCCTCCAATTCAGAATCCAGCAATATATTATATGATTTAACATCCCTGTGTATTATTGGAGGGGAACAGCCATGATGCAGGTAGGAAATTCCCTTAGCAGCACCAAAAGCAATCTTATAACGGGTAGGCCAATCCAACATTTCCCCTTGAGAAATATGAAGCTGTTCATACAGGCTCCCATTTGGCATCAAAGCAGCTTGACAATGTTGACAATGGTTCATAGTGAAATGGTTGATACTTATATGTTTGACATATTGGGGTAGCTGGATGCATGTTCTCTTCCTCTCTCATTGTGGTTGGCAAGATGCGACACATATCAAAGAAAAGAGAAATGGGTGTATGAATTGAATGTTTTTGTTTACATATTTATTTATTTATTTATTTTTAATTTTAATTGTCCCTTTCATTATACTTATAGGACCAATATTCTCATATCATTATATTTGTATCCTCCAAGGATTTGAATTTAAAGTCTCTTTATTTACATAATATGACAATTGAGTTGCACATCAGGGACGCTTTCCTTAGAATATTATACCTTCTTTCAATTTCAATGAATTTGTGAGTAAACCTCTAAGATTGCTCTCTCAACTATTTAAATAAACCAGATTCCATGGTAAAAAAGTGTCCTTCCCAACAAAATAATTTTAATTTAGTCTCGTATTTCATGATCAATGTCATGGCAACATGGAACTTACAATGTGTCTTACAATAGTGGCACATTCATTTTATATAACCTCTAGGAAAAGAAAGTAGAAAATGATTCACATCAATCAACTAAACAAAACCCATAAAATTTCCTTTTCAATCTAAAAATAACAATATTGTGTGGTGTTCCACCAAGGAATATGATGTTTACCACCACGGAAAAGGACCCTAAACCGATTGGGAAGAAGAGATCAAAAATTGCTGATAGGCAATATTTTTTATCACAAGGGAATTTATAGCATTATTTGAAGGAAGGATAATCCCAAAAGGAGAAACTAACACTAAATAATTTCATTTGTAAATATTTCATAAAGAATTTTCAAATGGTTTTAGGTATACATAATATGGTATAAATTGTTTGTAGGGTCTACAAGGTCAAACAGTTAATAATTGTTTAGAGATTTGATACAGAAATTTTCCCGATTTGAAATGTCTTATGTGGAATTATTTCCACCATTCTAATGATGGTATTTAAAGCTAATATAATGATCGACCTTATAACATTAAAATAAAAAATATCACTCAGATTCTCAAGCTTGTTTGAAAAGTTGTCAGGTGGCAGTAACATTTGCATTAGTAATGATGAACTTTTAACATCCCCCAACTATCTTGAGGACTTCGGTTTATTTTATGCTTATAATATGTGGGAAATTTATCTAGAACAAACGAGGACATTTTAGAAGCTACACATAAAAGGGATATTTTAACACCCAAGGTGTATCTTCTAGTGTAGCTTATTTTACAGTAGAGGAATGGTGAAGAGATGTGTTGTGTTGCATTTCTAAAAAGAGTGATTGTAGCAGCAATAATATCTAGACTAAAGAAACATCTTGATTACATTTCATTTGTCATTAATCACTACTTATCTGTATCAAAGTCTACAGATTGTGGGAATAAGTAGCAAAAAAAACAGAGATTTTTTTTCAAGGTAAATCCAAAGGAAAAGTTGGCATGCCTTAGTAAATCTGAACTAGATATGCAGCAGAGCAGCTTGACAATGTTGGCATGCCTAATATTCCCTAGAGTCTCCACCTCTGCTTGAAATCCCTTGTCTTGGGCAGACTGCAGTTTCCAGTTGTTCCAGATCTATTTCACAACAACAATATTATCATTTCCCAGTGTTGCCTTGTACACTTTGCCTGCACCTCCACTTCCAATAACATTATCTTCTGTCAATCTCTTCAGAATGTATGACTCATCAAATTCTACCCTGTGAAAGGCTGTGAGATTCCATGACTCTGTACTTGATTTAACCTGAACAAAATTCTTGTATGTCTTATACAAGAAACCTATACCAATCAAGCAAAGTACTACTATCACAGCAATAATAGAAATTAATACCCTATATAGATGGCTTTCAGATCTTCCTTTCTGCTGGAAACATGAAGGTAGGATTAATGGCTCGCCTCCACAAAGGCCCGGATTGTCAAGAAAACTTTAATCATAGGCCAGATTATTGTAACCAAAAGGAACAGAGCCAGACAAAAGGTTGTCAGACACATTCAGAAAACTCAACTTGAGATTGTCTAACTCGAGAGGTATTTTCCCTGAAAGCAAATTGTTTGAGAGGTCAAGGCTGTTAAGAATAGGCAGCAACCCAAGCGATGCAGGAATTGATCCGGTGATGCGGTTGTTGGCAAGGTTAAGTTGAGAAAGACCTTTCCATGATATTATTGTCTCAGGAAGCTCCCCATACAACATATTGTGATCAAGAGAAAGCCTTGATAGTGAGGTACCAGGCCAAGGTAATGACTCGGTAATGACTCGATAATGACTCGGAATCGGTAATGACTCGGTCGACTCGATTTCAATGACTCGATTTTTGTAAAAAATACATTAAATATTAAAATCTAGCAACATCTTCTTAAATGCTAGATGTAAATACAGCTTTATATCTTGAGATTAATGTACGTAAGTGTGCATGATAGTGAAAACAATCTACTATCACAAGTCAAACAATATTTTGAGTCTTCATGTACTGTAACCAAACAACAGCTATCGTGTGATGTAAATTATTTTCCTTTTGAAATCAGAACTAGAGGTTTCATGAAATAAAAATATTCAAAAAGCAACAATATAAAATTTTCAATAAGAAAATTAAGATTTTCACCAGATCACAATAAAAGAAAAAAAAAATACAAGAGAAAATTACGAAGAAAATTAACAAACCACCCAAACTTCATATTGCCTCATGGCCTCATCAGCCAAGGAAACCAACTTGAGTAGAACAAAGTTGGCTTAGGTGCATTTGGTTCTTTTTTCTTTTTTTAATTAATGTCCCTCAGCATCAGGGAATAAAATTAAGAAAATAATAAGAATAGGAGATAGTTGAATTCAAAATTTGAACCTACTCAACTGATAGGCAGCCTTATGGCCTATGCTTTTTCTACTTTACTTCCAAAAGAACCTAGATCACCCAAACATGTTAAATACTCAGAATATTAAACAGGAGAAGAAAAAAATAGTAGGTAGTAAATTACTAGTAGGTTTAAATTACTACTAGTAAATTACTAGTAGTTCTAAACTTGATATAATACATTTTCAGTTCATTTCATTTGGTTTCTTCTTCCATTCATTTTCGAGATTTTTATTTGTTTTTCCTGTGCCTTGATACGTTGGTTTATGTTTTGCAGTAACCTCTATGGCATTTCTGGTTGGTATAGCAGGCTTCTTTCTAATGCTTTCTCCAGCTAGCAACCCTGTTTTATACAATTATGACATTACTAATTGCAAGTGCTGGTCTAGTTTTTGTAAATGGAAATATGGCATATGACACAATTTTAGGAGGTAATTGAAGCATTAGTTTTTCCTTGCTAGAACATTTTAACGCCATTTTCATTTTCAAAGATTTTTCAGAAAAATGATAAGAATGAGCATTAGTTTATAGTTTAAACTTTAAACTAGTAATAGCAGGTTGCTGTTGGATTTAAGTTGGATTGTCCAAAATATGTCCCAATTCTAATGAAATTTTGGTTCTTTGTAAGCAGTTTTCCATGTTTACCATCGATATTGCTCAATTGGAGATTGCTGTTATGGCTCGGCCTGGTTAACTCGGGCCAGGCCTGGTTGGCCAGCTTGTTACCAAGCCGGCCGAGCTGGTACAAAAACCGGCCGACTCGGTAACAAACCGGCCAACCTAGCTGGTTTTGTACCTGGTCGGACCGGCCAGCCTAATGGCTCGGTCGACCAGGCCTGGTCGGAGTTGAACCGTCCGTTTTTTAAAACAGAGGGATAAACTAGTGAGTTCCACTAGAATAGTCCCTGATATATTGTTGTGACTGGTCAGAAAGCTGCTGAGATTCCACAGTTGTCCAATGCCAGAGGGAATAGTTCCACTGAATTGATTGTTTGATATCTCCAACGCCCACAAACTGTCTGCTTTAGTGATTTGAGCAGGAATTTGGCCAGTGATTTGAACATCAACAACTTGTCATGCAATTGATATCCCATTTCCTAAAAGCACCATAGGAGCGCTTATCAACATGTTTGCCAAAGACTTGAATGCCCCATCTTAAATAATTTTGGAGATTAATATATTTGCTTAGAAATACTCTGACACAACTTTCTCCATGGCCAGCGCCCATGCAGCCCTCTCTGACAGTGTCTTGGCTAATGCGTACCATAACTATGAATAGGAAATATTGCATAATTAGAACAGGAATACCACAGATCACTTCAAGGCTCAGAATACTGCTTTGAACTCCACAATCTTTGAGAAACACCCAAATTTTATACATATACGCCTTAAAAAATGATCAATACCCCACCACGCATAATTATTTATTCCAACCTATCAGGTGCCACTTTTTCTTCTTCAATGCCTATTGTCATGAAAAAGTTTTATTAACTTTATGATTATCCCTCTCCAAGAGCATTGATCTTAAGGTCAGCAGATTGGACTTTTAGAAGATGGACATAGCTCATACCTATTAGATAAGGTTCATCTGTTTGCCAGAGAGAAACACATGGAGCTTTGTTTACCGGTTTTCTTATCCCTGCTTCTCATTCCAATTTAGGCATAACTATTTGTTTCCAACCTATCATATGCCACTTTCTCTCCTTTGATGCCTCTTGTCATGAGAAAGTATTATTAAATTTATCCCTCTCCAAAAGCACTGATCCCAGGGTTAGCAAATTGGAATTTTAGAAGATGGGGATAGCTGATAACTATTGGATAAAATATGAATGGCGGTGCAACAAATGTATCAACCACATTGTATTATGAAATAACTCTTCAACCACCATCCAAATTCCAATATGAATGAAACAAGGTGCCCCCTTATGGATTAATTGCCCATGTTTACCCATGACTCCATGTGAGTCTTTTGTTGAGGGACATGATACTTTAATATTTCTCATATTGCAGTTCCTAATATTACTTCTATTTGGAGGTCAAAGGTGGCTTTCATTAGATTTTAGAGGTGACGATGCTCATTCCTAGAGCGTTTTTATGGCAAGAATCAAGTCTAGCCATGTCAGATTGACTAAGAATATAGATAATCTCATATGGTCAAAGAACCACTCTGGGGTTTATATCCCATAAGCTAGATATGTTGCTATTAGTTTATAAGGGGAGAAGAGGAATCATGTTTGGTGGAGGAGGAGGTTTGGATATTTAAATATCCCTCAAAGGCTAAAATTTTATGTGGTTTGCACTAAAAAAATACTTGACTTGGTATAATCTTTTGAGAAGGAATAGAGAAAGAATCGATAGGTGCAGTTTATGCAGGGTATGTGAAAATACCAATAAACATCTTGTCATGGACTATAACTACATTATGCAAGTTTAGAGGGAGATTAAACATTTGACTAGGTTGAAAAAAGTCTGAATTGGTGGCATAGTTGAAAATGGTGTAAGAGGTTGGTGTCATAACTCTTCAGTGAAGGATTACAAAGAACTTCCTTGAATCCTAGCTTGGGTATTTAGCAAGCTAGGAATGTAAACTTATTTAAAGATAGGCAAATTATTCCTATTCAATGTGCTTTTCCTATTTGATGTGGTTTCAATTATTTAAAAGATTTTTTCTCAGATGACAATACCTAAGCCTCCTAGGCAGATTGTTCTAGAAGTGGGTAAGGATGGTGCATGGGCATACTTTGATGATGACCCCTATTTCTATGGATTAGGGAGAAGTGCTTTATATAGTGAATCTCATAGCATTTACTTTAGAGTTGGATTTGGGCATCAAACCAATTATCATGTTCAGCTAATCGCTCTAAAACTTATCAAAAATAAAAATAGGGCGTGGACTGGTTGTGGTCCACACAGTGATGCTACAATTCTGGCTTCCCATTGCTATTACATTGCATGGTGATGAATCCTTTGAAAACAACTTCACTGCACCATTAGGAGTAAAATATTTACTATACAAATATCAATATAACAATGAATGAGAGCAGAGTAGAAAGAAAAATAAATTACAATAAAAGAGATAACAGATTGTTGCAGGTTACTTACTGCAGCAAAGGATAAGATACATAATGTAATAGAGACATACAAGATATTGAGACCAGAAGTAGCCAATTCATCCATTAAGAATACACCCTAAATGTGTGTGCGGGATGGTAAACTCGTCCATTGTAAGTTACAACAAGCTCTAGCAAATGGAGTGACCTTAAATAATGTGGTAAGGTTCCAACTAGGGGAGCACTCCTTCGATATAGGTGATTCATCACTCATCATAAATTCAAACCAATTACAAGCTCAAAATAGTAAAGGCAGTTAAGGCTCTTTCTCCAATGACTCAACTATCTCTCCATACTCTCACACATATCACTCCTTTGACTTATCACTCATAATGTGTTACATAGACCATCCAAAGCTGCAATTCAAAGTGACGAATAGAAAGAGAAAAATAAAAGACAACTTCCTAGAAGAATGTGCCTTCCGGAGGTTGTACTAACTTTCGATTGTAAGAAGCCAGCATTTCTCTTTTCAATTGTGAGAGAATGTCTTCCATTGTATACTCACGCCTCCAATTTGCAAGCATTGAAAAATGCTTTGGCTCAACCTGCATTGTGTAGTCATTAGGTAAAAAAATCAGAAAGCTACCAAAATATCTGATGAAAGCTCAAAAACCAACTGCATATCACATGTGATCCATCTAGTTTTGTAATATAGATTCAACATCATTGTGTTTGCCAATCAAAAGTTTCAAATAAAATGCAATCTTTGAGTTTGTTTGATAGCAGAGCAAAGCTTTCCACACAAAGGCAAACAAACACACACACACAGATGTGTATATATATATATATGCAAATATTTTGCATGGTACAGTGCTCAATATATATAACATACAACATAGAAGTACTATAAATGAACTTGAACATGAATTTCCTATTCTAAGTAAATGTAACATTCACAGGAAGTAAGAAGTCATAAACTATTCTCATGTGGTATCTTAATAGAAAGCTCTGATTTCTAAACTAATAGTTTCTCCCCGTGGTGGGTCATAAGGTCATTAACCTGCTAGCATTCTTATATGGTACTTTCCTAGAGATAAATATTAAAGATAACATTTAAATTTGCCACTAAATTATGTCCTGTATGCCCCGAAGGAAAAGAAAATGGGAGGATGGATGGATAGAAAGCAATATAACACGATCTTGTAAATTTCAACTTGATCATGCTTTTAATGGTAACCTATATTGATTGCAGGTATAATATAATGTTGTGGGAACCCCGTGCACAAAAGGGTCGGCACATGGAGTAATATTCAAAGAGGCGTTTAGACACGCTCAGTTATAGCCTTATAGGGCAAGTCTAGCTACCAAATTTTAATTGTTGGCATCTGATTGGAGTTATATACAACCATAAAAATACTCCCAACCAAGTGCTCTTGTGCACTGTTTATACTGATTTTAATTTAGAACCTGATCAAACAGACTATTTTTTGACACACAACTCGCACTAACTTATGGAAAACAATTTCTATGACTAACAATTTCAATATCATCCTAAACATATTATCCTAAAATTACTCAACTCCACCAACTTCTTGAAGGTAACAAGTGGCAAGGATGGAAGAAAACATAGTAAACAACTCTAAAGAAGAGTCTACTTTAGTGACTAGAGATAAATTAGTCGAGCCATGGAAAGGTTCTAAGGTCTTCAGCAACCTTAGAACCTTTCAGCCTCAATTAATTCAAAGGAAAGAATAGATCCAATCTCCAGCAGTTCTCCAGGTTAGAACGAAGGATTAGTAACCGAAAAGGGAACACTTAAAAAGATAGAAGCTGACAGAATTCTTACCCCAAATTCTGTTAGAAAAGAGCCTGATAGTAAAGCCAATCCTAAGATTTCCACAGTTGCCTCTGTATTCAAGGAATCCAAATGCTAGTCCTTGGAAGACAATGGGGGCATATGGCCCTAGATATGACCTTAGATCCAAAAGAAATAAGCTCCAAAAGGACAGGGAGGGATTGAAGGAGGCATGGCTAAGGACAATGAAATAACTCCTACAGTAGGATAAAAGTTATCTCTCTCTACCAAAAATAATGTCATTAAGGAGGTTAAGAAAAGCAGTTGCCAATCAAGGGGGTGCTTATAGCACGGAAAGCTTCAGGGATGTTCAAACCACGATTATTCTATTTCTGAATGTGGGAAGGATAAGGGGCAACCACAAAAAAACCTAGCTCTATGAGAGTTGAGAAAGAAGAGATTATTTTATCACCCATACTAAAAAAAGGGTCCTTTAAATCTCTGGACCCTGAAGAGAGATCAAGAGAACTTCTAACATGTGGAAATGAATCATTCATTCTCCCTAATGTGTCCTTCTTACATGCAGGTATCAGGGCACGACCAGAAATACAAAGACTTAGGGAAAAAATTATCAATTTTTAACTTGTACGGGCCATGTGATGGTAGGAAAATGTTCTGTTAGAACTTTAGAAACGTTGATGAGATCAAGGATGACAACATAATTCTGGGAGAAGATCTTAATCTAATAAGGAAGGTAGCAGGAACATGGGGAGAACGAGCTAGACAGGATACCCTAGCTAGCTATTTTACCCAATTGTTTCAAGATCTAGGTCTTTTTGATGTTGAACCAAATGAATTAATTCCAACATAGAGAAACTGTGGAAGCAGCAGAAAAGTTGTGTCTAAGTGTTTAGAGTCTAGACTGATTTCTAGTGGTATAAAGGGTTTTAGAAGAAGCAGATAGACCAAAGTCATGGGTGGGAGCCATAGGAGGCTCAGACCATCTTCCTATTTTGTTACAGATAGAAAAGAATGATCAGATACCCCTGACCCCTTCAAAATTTAACTATAAATTACTAGAAGAGGAGAGGTTCAGAGTCCAGACATATGGTAACTATGGAATGGAGGAATTTTGATCCTATCCTAGGAGAATCTGCAATGTTCCAATTTGCAGAATGATTAAAAAGGGTTAAAAGAGAAGTGGTAGAATGGGCCAGAATGTTTTAAGGGTAAAAGGGAAGTGGTAGAATGGGCCAGAAAGAATGCTCAGGAAGTGCCAACAACAACAGAAAATCAAATCAAATCAATATGCAGAATAAACAATGATGACATATTTACAGTAACAGAAAAGATGATCTGACATATTTATTGCAAAAGGAAGAAGTAGCATGCAGAGCTATACATATGATTGGCAAAGGAAGATGGCAATACACAATTCTTCCAATTATGCCAAACACGGGAAGAACATAAACACAATCTGGGAGATCAGGAAAAATGATGTTTCTAAGGCCAGAACATTACAGGAGATAGCAGAAGTGTCAATCATAACAAAACTTTGTTCCAAGATCCCCCAGAATGCAACATAGAAAAGATTCTCAAGGTGTCATACTTCCACAGATTAGTAAATGAACAGAAAAAAGACAGCCTCAATCTTTCAAGAGAGCTAGAAGTCCATGCCTGGATGGAGGGACAACAGATTCTACATGGGATTTTCTGGATTGTTAACTCAAGGTTATTGAAGAATCCAAAAGGTTACGGAATGTCTTGGGGACCTTGATGCCACATTCATAACATCAATTCCCAAGAGGAATGGGCCTAAAGCAACGGATGACTATAGGCCTATCTAACTCTGTTATTTGGTTCACAAATTTATTAAAAAATCAGAACAAACAGACTCAAATGAATTCTCTCAGAAGTAATTTCAGATGAACAATTTGGGTTCCTCCACAGTATAAAAATGCTTGATGCGATGGGTTTAACCCAATAAGAATTGCACTCAATCAAAATAAAGAAGGTAACATCTATAGTAATGAAACATGATCTGGCTAGAGCTTTTGGCAAGGTTAATTGAATGTACTTAAAAACATAATCCTACTCCAAATAGGAACGAGCATTCAAGTGATGAACTGGATCATGGGGGTGCCTCTCTTCAGCCGCATTTGTTGTGCTAATTAATGGATCTGGCCTCAAGAAATATTTACCACAAGAGGCCTAAGACAATGCTTTCTAATGTCCCCCTTTCTATTCCTCCCAGTAGCAAAAGGCCAGAGCAGAGTGCTAATAGCATGCAAAAGAGAAGGTTCCATCAAAGGTAAAGTATGGGCTATTATTATTTGTCGATGATATTATTCTTTTTGGAGAAAGGACCAAAAGAGAAGCCAAAAAGTTCAAGAAGATCCTGGACATCTACATCTAAGCAACATGGATGGAGGTGAATAATAATAAGTTTCCTATTCTATTCAATAGTCAATGGTCTCAAATAAGGAGAAAGGAAATGTGAGTTTATTCTTCCCTTCAATTCGGTAACCATTGATAATGGAGTACAATATCTTCGCTTCAAACTTAAGCACAATGACTATAGATTTAGAGACTGGCCATGGTTGTATGAAAAAATAGAGAAGAGACTTAAGGGTGTTATAGATGGTTGTCTAAGAGGGGAGAGGGGGCAGTGGGGCACTAACACTAGTGAAATCAGTACTGGAAGGAATACCAGCATGCTAGTTTTCTGTAGTCCATATTCCCAAGGGAACCCTCGAAAAAATAGGCCATGGACGGGTACCGATAGTTTGGAAAGCAATGGTAAGGGCATTTCTTAACTGTATGCAAACACTTAAATAAGGTTACACTAAGTTAAAGTTAACTTATTTCTTAATTGCATATAAGCACTTAAATACATTACATATTTAAATAGTATTTAAATTTTATTATTTCTTAACTGTATGTAAGAACTAAATTAAGCTTAACTGCATCTGCATCTAAACATGCACTAAAGCTAACTGCATCTGAATCTAAACATGCACTAAAGCTAAAGCTAAATACTGTTAACTGCATCTGCATCTAAACCTGCACTAAAGCTAAGTACTGTTGTTTAAATTTTATTAGTTCTTACAAAATTCACATCATATATAAATCAGGCATTTATATGTAAATCCACAATTGAGCTGTGAAGTCCTAGAGGAGGGTTGGCAGTTGGCACCCAAAGCTATGATAGTGGTTATGTATTTGAATTCTTTTCTCACGAAAACTTAACTATTCATGTGCATGTTTCTGTACAATTTCGTGCATGTTAATAGTTTTGTTTTGGTGAAAGAATAATTCAAACACAAAACCACAATCATGGCCTTGGCATGTAAATCCACAAATAAAATTTCAGTGGAAGTCCCAGAGGAGGGCGTATTTGAATTCTTTTGCATAATCTGTATATCATAAGGATTTCCAGATTGATTTCCGGATTGCATAGATTTTCTGAAGTGACAAGATAGACATTGCATAATCCGTGTTGAAAAGGATTTCATCCTGGAAGTGTTGAGATTGAGATCACATTATCTGTGTTGAAAAGGTTTCAAGATTTTCGATTTTCGTGGTAATCCAGATACAATAATGATTGTCGAAACTCATCCTTGTTGAGGTGGAAAATTTTCAGGAATTTTCAAGAATTTTCCCTGCATAATCCATGGTGTTGAGATTGCAGGTTGCATTCTCCGTGTGGTAAAGACTTTTAAGAAATTTTCATGCTCAATGCTAATCCCAAGGAAATATTCAAGGCGATGTAAGCGTTTATAGCCTGATTTTCAAGGCTAATCCTAAGGAAATTGCATTTAACCCTGGTAATATAAGGGTTTCAAGGCTATTTGTGTTTTGTTGATTGCCTAATTCATATGGAGTCGACTGGAAGGTGAATTTAAATGGATTTGAAGGTGATTTGATCAAATACAAACATCCGGAGCCAAATTGAAAAAGTAAAAGCGCAAAATCCTTGGCCCCTGATCCAACTCCTTTATCATCGACCTCAACAATTTGAGAATACAATAGTCCCATATTTGGATATGCCTAGTCTTCCACGTTGGTGCAGAGTAGTCCCTGGATGTTTGCCCGGAGGTTTCTTGGATTGCTGAAGCCCCAGCTTCTCTACATCCTCTGGAGTCATCTTGTGAGTATCAGCATTGGCTCTCCACCCTTCATTTGCTGCCATTTTGGGTGCCACAGACTTCCTCTGGTTTAATCTGTATATAAGGATTATGCAAATGTGGAAAACACAGGAGACAATAAAGCTCTGGAGTTTGCAAACGCAAGAGCAATGAAAGATCTTGATGCCTTGGAACCCTCCCATGTAAGATAACACCGGTGAAAAACTTCCAGCAAAAAGGTTAAGAGGGTCCAGAATAGATATATAAAAACACATAAACAGAAATGCAGAGAAATAACATACCCTGCAAATAAAATCCTCCTCGCGGGTTTAGCTCCATGGCATCGGGGAAATGGACCATCTTGGTACTCTAAATCCCTTTCCGGCCAACTACCATCTCCCTAAACGAAACCAGATCTTGATTCTTGTCAATGCGTGCAGCGTCATCGGTCAATGTGTGCAGCATCATCAGAACCAGGGTCCAGGGTCCAGATCTTGTAAGTTTTTGCCCTGAGCGTTGTTGCACACAGCTCCTTTCAAGCTCCGACCAAGCCCAACCAGGGCGAATCACTGTAATCCTTCCCCCGACCCAGTAAATTTCGGCAAATGCATTCAAATTTTTATTGCGCCTCCAACTTCCAAGCCCCAATCAACAAAAATGGGGGCGAATCACTGGAATCCCTCCCCCAAACCTAGTAAATCGAGGCGAATGCTGCTCCAAACCAGAAAATCGGGAGGCGAATTTCATGTTTTCAATTTTATCAGCGTTTATTTTGGTGGGATATTACTTAATAATTAATTATTTTTAAAATAATTATAGGACTAATTTTATAAAACTATAGAAAATGGGTTTATATAAAAAATTCGCCCTACCAAAATTTAAAAACCCTTAAAATTCGCCTTTGGGCTAAAATTCGCCCCTAAAATTTTCCCTGGTTGGAGGAGCTAGATCTTGAGCTTTTTTCTTAAGGATCTAGTGAAGGGAGAAACCTTCTTGCATTGAGCTGATTGTATAACATTACAGTCGTATATTCTTTAGTTCATGCAACAGATCTACAGACCCAAAATTTTATATGTGCAAGCCCTAAGGGTGATTTTCCTAGATTGATAGAACTGGAAATCCCTTTCTGGGTTATCTTGGGGATACATCATAGAGCTCGGATTTAAAGTTTCAACATCGTCGGAGCTCCAGAACTGCCAGATATACACCTTTATTTTTTTTCTGGCAATTGCAGTCCTGGCATTTGCAATAGGGACAACACATTATTCCTTCCAGCAGTCCAACAGTCGAGTAGTCCCTCTTATGGGATCATTTCAGGGTCATTCTGGGCCATCTCTTGGGCTTGAGTGTCTCATATTTTGAGCAGTTTTGTACTTTTTATCCACCTCCTATATAATAAAATGGCTCAGCTATTCTGTACATTTGATGGTCTCTTTATATTATTTGTTTACATTGTTGTAGTTCTTATATTGTATTTCAGTATTACTGCATTCTCCCTATTGGGATATTACAGTGGTATCAGAGCATGATCTTTGGCTCAACTTATGGGCACTTCATCTTTTGCATCAAAAGAAGAAGCAGATAGTAGATATCTGTCATGAAGGAGAATTTCAGTTTCACCACTCTGCTCTTTATATATTTGCAATATCTCTCCAAGGAGGTCAATCAAATGAAGAGAGAATGGCAAAAGGAGGATCCAAGAAGAAGATTTGATGAGGAAGGTCCCAACACTTCCTATCAGGAGAAGAAACAACCGAAGAAGAAAAGATCTTCACATCATTCTACTAGATCCACTTCCTTTGAGAAGGAAAGTCAATGGTGTGAATACAAAGGAGACTTGGGGAATGAGACCCTAAGTAAATATCTATCCATGTAAAAAACACAACCTAGAGCTCTCAAGGAGAATCTAACTCTCCAATAGTTTTTCCAACTCAAAGAGCAGATAAGATCCCGCAACAACAATAGAAGAAAGAGGCATAGATTCTTCTTGCCAACATTTGATGGATCTACCACAAGCTCATTGAGGGCTTGGAGGGAAGAGTTAGATACATTATATCTGCAATATCCTATAGCATAAAGAGAGGCTATGGAGATTGCAGCGCTACACCAAGAAGGTGTAGTAAGAGATTGGTGGTTTAGTCATTTGTCACACATGAAAGTGTTTGCTTATGAAGATTTCATTCTGAGACTAAAGAAGAAGTTTGGCAGAAATAAAATAGAGAAATCTCACATAGATACATCTCCCATCATTGAGGTGATATTACATGAAGAGCCAAAGGAATATGTCCTTGTTATCACTAAGGAGGAGGAGCCTCTACCAATAGCACTAGCTGCAGATGTACTTACATCATGAGGAGGATCAATTGCATCTTTGAAAGATGGTCTTAAGCTCTTGAAATTTGGAGCCCCATGCATGATTCATGAGATGCATGAGTAGGAGGGAGATACTAGTGTTGGTACAGTTGAAGAGATGTAGCCATCATCATTACCAGCAGTTGGAGAGGTCATTGCACCCATTGTGGAAACTCTTGTAGATGTGAAAGATGTTCCCAATATTCATCTTATCCAAGGTTTGCATATACTTTCATCTCATATTATTTTAGTACCGTATATTGATACTTGTGAGATCGTGCCATCAAGGCAAGTGCATATCCAAGTATTAGAGCACATTGCTGATTTGGAGCAGCAAATTATCACTGCCTAGAGGACTCTTGATTTTATCAAGGAGAAGATGTATTTCTATCCTAGTTTTTCATGGTTGAGCTACACCCAAAACTTTGTGTTGAAGTGTGGATTTGCAGAAGATGGGAGGAGAATAGTCCTATTCAGTATAGTGGCAGACCATGAGTTTATCATTGTATGTGTCCATGAGACAGTACGTGTGTCACCATGCAGATCTACAACGCTTCCACTTAGCAGCAGTGATGAGATGAGGGCCCCATTATTCTTGGAGCATTCTAAAGGTAGATTCACTCATGAAGCCCTTGAGGGACAGATGATAGATGGTAGACATCTTGTGATGGAGAGCACTTTCCATTTTCAAGAGGAAGTTTCCTTGATGAGCATCTCACAGCTTAAAGAGGAATCTCTACCTACAGCATGTATGGAGCCTCATGGGTTCCAATGGGCCATTGATGAGAGGATCTCATGGAGAGACCTCAATGGAGGTGCACTTCAACATTTCATGGAGTGAAAAGCTATTCAGATGGAAGATGTTGGTATTTAACAATGGGTGGATGATCTAGGTGGATATTGGTGGTCACCTGCCTATTCCACTTGGGGCCCCACCATTGTCTCTTTCAGTTTTTTCACAACATACTATTTTTAGCAGTTTTTTGGGTGCTGAACTTCCGGAGCCATTTTGAAGCCCCAAACGGAGATAGTATGTCAAAGTTACGTCCCCAGGAAGTTGAAACACCAATTTACCCAAAAGGGGCCCACAGTTTTGGCGCTTCATCTCCTAGGGTTAGGTTTTTGGACGTTTAGAGTTCTCCATTATTTCTCCATAATAAATAGGCCCTCGAGCCTCATTGTAACACAGTTCGGAGGTTTGTAGCTGCCACATATCTTCTCAAAGATTTTCTACCAGCACCCTAGCTATTTTATTTCCATCATGTTTGTAAGCATATTTCTGTGATTTGATATTAATGAGATGAAGCCTTATTTCCGCGGTATTTCTATGTTTATGGTTATTTCTGTATTCTATTGCGTTCTTGCATAAATCCGAATCAGTGGTATCAAAGCGGTCTAATTTTTCTCGATCCTTCTTTGCATGTCCCCAACAAGGTTGGGGTGTAAGGCATTAGGGCTCGATCTGGTGGAACCTTTGCAAGATCAGCCTCACAGACCCTGAAGGACGCCCACGGGGGACAAAAAGAAAGATGAGGGAGCAGGAAATCCTATCAAAATATTGCTCGAGGAGGCCCTCGAAAAACAAAGGAACGTGATGATCGATAACTTTGCCTAGATCCTTCGAAAACTGCCTACTGGCAGCACATCTGCATCCATCAACCACTCTGGAGGCGCGACTCCCTTTAAGGTACAAGTAAACTTTGACATTCCCATATTTGAGGGTCAAATAGATGCAAATGCAGTAGATAGATGGTTGAATCTATTAGAAGGATATTTCTCAGTTCATGACTTTTCCGATTAGGAGAATAATTTTTTTGCACTCCTCAAAGCCACCCCCCATGTCAAGGACTGGTGGGAAACCTACTGTGAGAAAAAGGATGAGATAGAACCCTCTCTTCTCTTAGCCGTACCCACTTGGAATTATTTCCAAGATGCCATTAAGGAACAATATTATCCCGTGGGGAGCTATGAGGACAAGTACATACAATGGACCACGTTGTGGCAAACAAGGGATCAAGATGTGCATGAGCTAACGAATTTGTTCCATACCCTGTGCACAAATCTGGGTATCAAATATTCAGAGAAACATTTGGTTCTAAAGTATCGCAGTTGTCTACACAGATACATTCAGGAGGAAATGGAGTTCCTCTACATCTCCTCGCTTGGTACGAAATACTGGTATGATGCCAAGATTGAGCAGACATTCAAACAGAAGAAGCGAGACTTTGGATCTGTGAATCAAAAGCAAGGGAAAGGTGGCCCCAAATCATAGATCAAAGGTCAAAGCCAAGGCATGGCGGGCCAGAACAACCTGCCAAAGACACAAGAAAATAAAAACACCGCGAAGCCAAAGAATGACATAGGAAAGTGGTGTGAGTTCCATAAGAGCTCCACTCACAACACAAGTGAGTGTCGGGCCAAGCAGTCGCTAGTGGCCGAGATGAAGGCTTCTGAATCAGATGCATGCTCTGACTCTGAATCAGAACCTAACAAGGTGAATGACAAAGGGGAGCAGATTATTGATGCGGAGCCCAACGCCATTGTTGCCACTATGAAGATCCAGAAGGAGGAACCAGAAGATCCAGAGGAGGCAGAGCGTCTCTTCCAATCCTAGATGTGGGTAAAGGGTTCCCCACTACAGTTCATTGTCGAAAATGGGAGCCCAAAGAACCTCATTTCAGTAGATGTCATGAATCGATTGGGCTTGCCGACCACAACGCACCCACAACCAAACACCATCGGGTGGCTTCACCAAGGATGGGATCTCCGCGTCAGCCAGCAGTGTCGTCGTCCCTATGGCATCAAGCCCTTCACGGATGAGGTATTGTGTGACATTGCTCATATTGATGTTTCTAATGTATTATTAGGCCAACCATACTTGTGGAAGCGACATGTTGTGTATGAGTCCCGGCCTTGCGCTCTTATTGTTACTTTAGGAAATAAATTGTACAGGATATGAGAGGTACCACCGCCTCCCCCTATCTCTTCGGTTACTGTAAAACAATGCAATAAGCTCATTTCCCAAACCAGGAAATTTGTTTTCCTAATGATCTGCCCCCAGGGCAAGAAGAAGACTATGGCCACGACCTCCAGACATGGCTCCTATGCACGACAACAACACATGGACAAGGTTGTGGAGGAGTACGGGGACATCTTCACCTCACCCACAGGGGTGCCTCTACCCTGTCAGGTCAAGCATCCCATTGACCTGACCCTAGGTGCACTGCTACCCAATGGACCAGTCTATAGGCGCTCTGTTCTGGAGAATGATGAAATCAAGAGGCAGATTCAGGAGTTGCTACAAAAAGGTCACATCCGGCCAAGTTCATCGCCCTGTGGGAGCCTGATCGTGTTGGTACAGAAGAAGGATGGGACTTGGAGACTCTGTATTGATTATCGGGCACTGAACAAGATCATTGTCCAGAATAGGTACCCGATCACACGGATTGATGACCTTCTGGACCAACTCAAAGGGGCAAAATATTTTAGCAAGATCGAATTGAAGTCTAGGTATGACCAGGTACCAATCGAACCCTCTGATGTGTGGAAGACTTCCTTCAAAGCCAAGGAGGGCCTTTTCGAATGGCTCGCCATGCCTTTCAGATTGACAAATGCTCCCGCAACCTTCATGAGGTTGATAGATGACATCTTGCATCGATTCACCAACTCATTTGTAGTGGTATACTTGTATTACATTCTGATCTTTAGCCAGACTTGGGAATAGCACCTCCACCACATCCGAGAAGTCCTCCAAACACTGCGGCAACACAAGTTGTGTGCCAATTTGGAGAAGTGCACTTTTGGCATTACCCAGGTTCAATATTTGGGATACATTATTGATGAAATGGGGGTGCATGTGGATCCAGCCAAGATCCAAGTCATTTGGGATTGGCCAGCTCCAACCACCCTAACAAAGCTTCACAGCTTTCCGGGTCTTGCTAATTTCTATCGCAAGTTCGTGTTGGGATTCTCTCATATCACTTGGCCCTTGAGTCAAGTCACCAAGGGAGGAGTGAAAGAAAAATTCTGTTAGTCGGAATTTCAATATAAGGTGCTTGTAGAAATCAAACATCGCCTCTGTTCTGCCCCAGTGCTCACATTACCAAACTTGTAACAACCATTTGAGATCGAGACAGATGCCTTTGACTATGCTATTGGGGCAGTTCTTACTCAATAGGGGCATCCAGTGGCATATCATAGTGAGACATTTTCTGACACAGTTCGAAAGTATCCCACTTATGACAAAGAAATGTATTCCATTGTGTAGGCTTGTCGACAATGGAAGCATTACATTTTGAGGAAGGAGACGATCATCCACACAGACCACCGACCCCTGTAGTTCATACAGACACAAGGGAAGTTATAGAACGATTTCCATCAAAAGTGGTCCACATATCTGCAACAATTTCATTTGAACATCAATTACAAGAAGGGTAGCACCAATAATGTTCCAGATTGCCTCAGCCGACCACCGATCGTGGCCATAACCACCATTCTCAACTCTTGTGGGCATGATAATTTTGATTGGTCATTTCTCTACAAGAGCGATCCAGAATTCAGCTACACGTACAAGGCACTGTTGGGGGCTATGCAAGTTCCAAATTTTCACCTCCAAGATGCACTATTATGTCACCTGGGACACCTTTGTGTTCCTTAAAGCGAGCGTGCCAAGATGATATGGGAAGCGCACTATAGTCAAGTCGCTGGGCATTTTGGGGTCAAGAAAATAGTGGCAGTACTGCAGAAGTATTTCTATTGGCCGAACCTTCAACAAGATGTCAGGAAGTACATCAGATCCTGCATTGCTTGCGCCATTGCCAAACCGACCATCAAGAAGCAAGGGCTCTATACTCTGCTACCTACCCCTAGTCGACCTTGGGAATCCATCTCCATGGATTACATGTCAGGCCTTCCTTATACTAAGCATGGAAATGACTATATTTTCATGGTCATCGACAGATTCTCAAAGATGGCCATTATGGCAACCTGCAAGAATAATATCACAGCAGAAGCCACTACTAAACTCTTCTTTGAACGAGTGTGGGTGTAGTTTGGGATCCCACAATCTATCATATCAGATCATGACAACAGGTTCCTCATCACATTTTGGTCCAGCGTCTGGTCAATGTTGGACACCAAGCTCACCAAGTCCACAACTTTCCATCCCCAAACTGATGGCCAGACAGAGGTCGTCAACAAGATGATTGTACATGTTCTGCGCATGTCCAATTCAAAGCACCCATGCACATGGGATGAAATCCTTCCCTATGTACAACACAATTATAACCGAGCTCTCCACAGTTCAACCGGCCACAACCCCTTTCAGGTGGGCTTGGGATTCCAGCCACTATGTCCCATTGATGTAGCCATGCCATTTGCAGCTACTTAGGCCAATTCGGCTCATGTCCAGTCTGAAGCTGACAAAGAAAACAACTTCATCGAGCGCATTCAGCACATCTGGTAACAGGTTCATGACATATTGGACAGAGCCAATGCTAAGTAAAAGCAATGACATGATCAACATTGCCACACAACTTCTAGGTGGGCGAAAAGGTGTGACTACATTTGTAGAAGGAGCGCCTCACTGGACCCCACCACAAGATTCGCCCGCTCTGATATGGGTCGTACACCATCACCAAGGCTATAGGGAAAAATGCCTTCAAGCTCATTATTCGACCATTCCTTGGTCAGCACCCAGTATTTAATGTAGACCGCCTTCGTCCCTACTTCCCACCTCTATTGGGCACCTCTAACATTGCATAAGAACTCACACCAAAAGAGTTAAACCCAGACTGCATGGAATAGGCTAGAACAGACTGTATCATGGACATGCAAATCAAGAACACTCGCCGATAGAATATCCAACTATATCGGGTTGTCAAAGCTGGCGAACTCCTACACCAAGGCAAGTGGTTCACCAGGGACCAAGTTGAACAGAAGTTTCCTCATCTCATGGAGGAAATCAATGTAATGGGGACCATTGCTTCCTAAGGGGGGAGGAATGATCTAGGTGGATATTGGTGGCCACCCAATCTATTCCACTTGGGGCCCCACCATTGTCTCTTTAAATTTTTTTCACAACTTACTATTTTTAGCAGTTTTTCAGGTCCTGAACTTCTAAAGCCATTTTGAAGCCCCAAACGGAGATAGTATGCCAAAGTTACGTCCCTTGGAAGTTGAAACACCAATTTACCCAAACGAGGCCCATAGTTTTGGTGCTTTATCTCCTAGGGTTATGTTTTTGGATGTTTAGAATTCTCCATTGTTTCTCCATAATAAATAGGCCCTTGAGCCTCATTGTAATAGAGTTCAGAGGTCTGTAGTCACCACATCTCTTCTCAGAGATTCGCTACCAGCACCCTAGCTATTTTCTTTCCATCATGTTTGTAAGCATATTTCTGTGATTTGATATTAATGAAATGAAGCCTTATTTCCACTGTAGTTCTATGTGTATGGTTATTTCGTATTTCGTATCTCCGAACAAATCCTGAGTGGATATAAAGATTGAGCTTGGCATGATTCATCATCCACATTGGGATGAATGGATCCAGATGAGGAGCAAGAGGTTGCATACCTTCCAACAGATCTATGATACCGGGCAGAAAGAAGCATTGTTGCACTGATTTATTTTGGGTGAGTATGGGTTTTACCCAACATCTCACATTTGCAAGTTCCATGCCAGGTATATCACTGATGACATGCAGTAGCAGGAGGCATGGTTGTGCTGGTTGTTGATGAGAGAGTTTGGACACCTCATGATGTATCTTATGTCCATGTATTTTCTTTTGTTTGGGATATGTCTCATGTCTTTACATGTATTTCTATTTGGGATGTATCTCATGTTCATGTATTACTTGGGTTTGGGACAAAGTATAACTCTCACATGATGTGGCATAGGGGGTATTATTTGTATTGTTTTGATGAGACATTCCACATGTCCATTAGTATGTTGTTGCTCCATGACTTGCATCATGATGATGTAAGGAGGAAGCAAGAATCCTTGTTTCTTTGGTTACTATTGGGAGAGTATGGGCTGATTTCTTCCCATACACTGCATGACATTGATGGAGGATGGAAACAGGAGGCCTTACAATGTTGGATTCTATTGGGTGATTATGTTCATTGTACTTGGTATAATGATGATGTGATGGGGCAAAAATATTCCTTACTATGGTGGCTTCTCTTGAGAGAATATGGCCACTACATTTGGTACAATGATGATGTGGTTTGGCAGCAAGAGGCATTGTTGCGGTGGCTTATTTTGAGAGAGTATGGCTCTCACATTTATATTGATGCTGATTTGGCATGGCAGCAAGAAGCATTGTTGTGGTGGCTTCTATTGAGAGAGTATGGCTCTCTTACTTGTTTTCGTGATGATCTAGCATGGCAGCAGAACACTTTGTTTCGGTGCTTGTTATTAGGAGAATATGGTTTGGAATTGTTCATGTTTATCCATATGTCTCTACTTCTTGTTTTTCCTATGTTGATGTTATGTTTGGATCCTACATGGCCAATAGGGCTAATGATGGGAGCATTGATAGATGCAATCTACTCTATGTATCATGGGTTGGAGAGATAGTTCATGAGTTGGGACTTTCCACTTTGGGAAGAAACAACTTCATTTCATGTATCTCATGTGTAGAGGAGATCTTTAGACATCATATGGTTGCCACTCGGAGATTTATTTATGAGGATCGGTATCTAACTTTTTAGTTGGAGACCATTCTAGACATTCTAGAGAGGTAACTTTGGAGTTGGACATGCATGACACATTGTGATAGATGGGGAGGCCTTCCATATGAGGATGTGTTATAGATATTAATCACGGCTGTCATTGATGTCAACCTAAGCAAGACCAGGTTAACCTAATATTGCATGGGAATTTTGACTTACCGATTAATATATTCTGGGTCAATAATGCTTTTGATGGTTTCTACTTGTCGAGATGTTTCCGTTGATATATGGCACGCCATGTAATTCTTCACGGTTTGAGAGATATTCTTGTTTGAAGTTTGTACCCCCAGTTAGTGGGCTAAAACCCCATGGGGTTGGGGCATGCGTCATTGAAAATTCATAACTAATATTTTTTATGCTTCTAAAATCCCTCCCAACTTCACTTGTTGAAGCCCCTCTCAACTTAATCATTCATATAAATTGTGATCTTCATTTCCTCCTTATGTAAGGGATTCGGCCATCTGAAACAGTCACCTTGGAATTTTCGCTCTAAATTTTTTTCTATGAAGGCTCAGAAGCTGAAATGTTCTTGAGGTGAAGCATAAATCCTAAGGAATCTGCAGTAAAAATTTCAGATCAAGTTGCACAATATTTTTGGAGATATGATTTGTGGAAGTAAGGGTTTTTGCAGGCTCCTGAAATTCATCTCAAAGAAGTGACCTAGGGAAAATAGTCATAACTCTCTCTCTGAGTATCGGATTCAAATTTCATAAAAATTGGTAGATATTTCACAATATTTTGTTTTATCTCTATCAATTTCAGAGCCAAATGAAGAAATAGTGATACATGGCACGTCGTACAAGTGCACTCTACTGAAACAGTCCATAATTACGGCATTGTGAGAGATTGGGTATAACTCTCTCTTAAAGAATCCAAATTGGTTCAGACCTATAGCATTGGAAAGAAGACTCAGAGGAATAATAAAAGACCGAAAATTAGATATTGAAGATCTGAAATAACATAGATATACCAAATTCAATATCGAGCTCCTAGAAGGCAAGGAAAAGCTAGATCATGTATTGTCAAGGATTGCAAAGGACCAGACTTTCTACGGCATAAAAGCAAAGCAAGGTGCAGCAGAGGGTAGTATGAAAAGAGTAGCAACCAAGGTGCAGCAGAGGGTAGCATGAAAAGAGTAGCAACCAAGGTGCATAACAATAGTAAGAAGTTCATCATATGAAGTCTTCAAGTGGGCAGCACTGTATACAATCATTGTAAAGGTATCATTGTACGTAGTCATTGTAAATACATTATTGTACAAATTGTACTAGTGTCTATCTGCCAAGGGTTGAAGAGGCAGTGTTGGGAGGTCTAGGATCATCGTTAGGTGGTTGTGTCAAAGTTGGGGTTATGGTCTAGTATATCTTATTCTTCTACATCATTCTATATCATTGTAAAGTGGACCATTTTCCCTGGTACGAGAGTCCATTCTTCTTTTATTCTTCTATAGGGTGGTAGGGTGGTGCTAGGGTGAGTTGTAGCTCATTGGGTGTTGGGGTATCTGTTCAGTGACTACTAAAGAATATTGGGCGTTGGAGCATCCATCCAGTGGGAGCTGGAGAAGAATGCTTTTCTAGATTCTAGGAATTTGGAGCTTTATTTTCAATTGGAGTTGAAAATAATTATTAGAAAAGCATTAGGTGGTTTTTGTCCCGGAGTAGGTTTCCACCTTAAAAACTGTGTGCATTTGTGTTCCTCTTGTTTTTTTCTATCATTGTACAAACACTGATAATAATTGACTATTAAATAATGCTCTAATTGAAAGAAATACTGATTCACCCCCCCTCCCAGTATTTCCAACAATTGGTATTGGAGCTTGGTTCCTTCAATAGCAGTTTAACAGCTGGAAGGAGGTCATGGAGCATACCAAGAATGGTGTACCTCTATTCAATGAAAATAATTATGAACTCTGGAAAGGAAGAATGGAGGTCTATCTCTTGGCGCAAGGTTACGAAGTATGGGACACTGCTCAAAATGGATTTACATCAACCGCGGATGAACAAGGTAAGAAGAATTTGGTAAATGATGCAAAAGCAAAGAATATTATTATCAGTGGACTTATTGAATCTGCTTATCATAAGGTGTTGGGTTGTAAAACCGCCAAAAATATATGGGACAAGCTTGAGAATATATATGCAGGTGACTCAAATGTCAAAGAAGCAAAGCTTCAAATCTATAGAGCAAAATTTGAGCAACTCGGAATGAAAGAAGATTGCAACATTGCTGCATACTTTCAATACATTGATGAAATAACCAATACTCTAGAAGGATTGGGAGAGCTAGTTGACGATAAGACTATTATAAGGAATATTCTTAGAACGTTACCAGGGAGATTAAACCCAAAGGTATCGGTCTTAGAATATAATGAAAATCTAGACAAACTCAGCAAAGAGGAATTACATGGAGTTCTCATAGCATATGAAATGAGACTTGATCAAGAAGAGGGTACTCCGCATCTAGAAACTGCGTTCGTTGCATCTAAGAAAACCAATAAGGAAAAACAACCTTCAATTGAAAAGGCATGCACCTGCAAGTGTGAAGAAAAGGGAGATGATGAAGAAGGTCTTTCAGATGAAGAATATGCTTACTTCACGAGAAATCTACAAATTGGTAAGGTACAATTCAAAGGTAAACTTCCATTGATATGTTTCAGCTATAATGAGGTTGGGAATTTTGCAGCAAAATGTCCAAACAAAAGTAATGGCAACTCAAAAAGAAAGAAAGGCTTTAAGAAATTCAACAAGCAAGGATCCAAAAGGAACTTTATCTATAAAGAAGATAGCTCATCATCCGATGAAGACAATGATAGTGAAGAAGTAGCCAATGAGAGAGTATCTTTTATGGCTAAGCACAAGAAACTGAAGCACAATAAGCAAGAGGTATCAAACAATGAAGAAGAAGGATGGACCATAGACGAATTTTATGAGGAAGAAATCAAGCTTATAAAAGATCTCAAGGCAGAGAAGATCCATTCCAAAACACTTGAAGAACAAGTTCAAGGTCTCAAAATTGAAGTTGAAGAACACAAATGCATTGAAGAGTCACTTCAAAAGAAGTTGGAAGAAAGCAACCAAGAAAGGGAAGAATTAGAAGTCGAAGTAGTCTCGCTGCGTGAGGAAGTGAAGAAAGGAAAAACTATCCAAAACTATGCCAACAACTCAAGGGCATTGGAAGAACTCATCAACAATCAACGATCTTACAACGAAAAAACTAGCATCGGTTACAAAGAAGAAGAAGCAGGACCTTCTACAACAAAATATAATGAACCTATGAGATCTGACATGCATGTAGACTTCATTGGACAAGATTCGCAAGAACAGCCTTGGAAGACAATTCCTCGATGAAATTTTCCATCCAGGTACCAACATATTTTTTATGGCTACTGTTATTCATGTGGAAAATTTGGTCATAAAGCTGTAGAATGTCGCACGTACCCTAGGAACGAATACAATTCCAGGAGATCTGTCAAATATGAACCTCCCAGGGCTCAGCAAAATATCAATAGATTTGAACATTTAAGAAATAATATTGAATGTTACAAATGTCGAAACTTTGGACACATAGCCAAAGATTGCAGACTTGAAAATCCTCCAGAAGAATCTTCGAAGCCACAGAATGAATGAACATGGAAGAAGAAGAAGAATGATAATTGTGCTCTCGCTCTCAAGGCTCAAAAGAACAAAGATGTGTGGTATGTTGATAGCGGTTGCTCAACGCATATGACTGGAGATAGAAATAAATTTGTATCTCTGAAAGAGAATAAGGATGGAACCATGTCCTTTGGAAAAGATGGATCTTCAAATGTTATAGGATCAGGTACTGTCACTTTCGGAAGCAAAGATGTTCTAGCTAAGAATGTTCTATTGGTTGAAAACATGAATCACAATCTGCTCAGTGTTGGACAAATACCAAGATACCAAGCAGCACCAAAAGAATCACATAATAAATATTCGCCAGCATGGGAATATCTTTGTCATAAGCTTGGGATTCTCCCAAGTTCTCATTAGATTACAGGTCTGCAGGACGGTTGTGTGCCAGGGGGAGTGGAAGTGTGTACAGGTCTGCAAGACGGTTGTGTGTCAACGTGAGTGGAAGTGTGTACAGGTCTGCAGGATGGTTGTGTTTCAGGGGGAGTTACCCCTTACCATTGATTTCAAAGGGGGAGAGAATGTTGTAGGAAGAGGTGCCATGATCACAGCGGGAGTACTTGTGTTGCCATCAATGCCAAAGGGGGAGATTTTTGATCAGCAGTTGTCATTGATGTCAACCCAAGCAGCACCAGGGGCTAACCCAATATTTCATGGGAATTTTGACTTACCAAATTAATATATTCTGGGTCAATAATTCTTTTTATGGTTTCTACTTGTCGAGATGTTTCCATTTATATATGGCACGCCATGTAATTCTTCACGGTTTGAGAGATATTCATGTTTGAAGTTTGTACCCCCAGTTAGTGGGCTAAAACCCCATGGGGTTGGGGCATGGGTCATTGAAAAGTCATAATTAATATTTTTGAAGCTCATAAGATCCCTCCCACATTCACTTGTTGAAGCCCCTCTCAACTTAAGCATTCATATAAATTGTGATCTTCATTTCCTCCTTATGTAAGGGATTTGGCCATCTGAAACAGGTCATCGTGGAATTTTTACTCTAACGTTTTTTCTACGAAGGCTCAAAAGCTGAAATTTTTATGAGGCAATGCCAAAATCCTGAGGAAGCTGCAGTAAAAATTTCAGATCATGTTGCGTAATATGTTTGGAGATATGATCTGTTGAAGTAAGGGTTTTTGCAGGCTCCTGAAATTCATCTCAAAGAAGTGACCTTGGTAAAATCGCATAACTCTCTCTCTGAGTATCAGATTGGAATTTAGTAAAAATTGCTAGATAGTGCATAGTATGTAGTTTTCTCTCTATCAATTTCAAAGGCAAATGAAAAACAGTGACACGTGGCACGCCGTACAAGTGCGCTCTTCTGAAACAGTCCATAATTAGGGCAGTGTGAGAAATTGGGTATAACTCTTTCTTGAAGAATCAAAATTGGGTCAGACTTGTGGCATTGGAAAGAAGACTCAGAGGACTACTACAGGACCAAAAATTAGATATTGAGGATCTGAAATAACAGAGATACACCAAATTCAATATCGAGCTCCTAAAAGGCAAGAAAAAGCTAGATCATGTATTGTCAAGGATTGCAAAGGACTAGACTTTCTACGCCAGAAAAGCAAAACAAGGTGCAGCAGAGGGTAGCATGAAAAGAGTAGCAACCAAGGTGCATAATAGCAGCAATAATTTCATCATATGAAGTCTTCAAGTGGGCAGCACTGCATACAATCATTGTAAAGGTATCATTGTACTTAGTCATTGTAAATACATTATTGTACAAATTGTACTAGTGTCTATCTGCCAAGGATTGAAGAGGCAGTGTTGGGAGGTCTAGTATCATCATTAGGTGGTTGTGTCAAAGTTGGGGTTATGGTCTAGTATATCTTCTTCTTCTACATCATTCTATATCATTGTAAAGTGGACCATTTTCCCTGGTACGGGAGTCCGTTCTTCTTTTATTCTTCTATAGGGTGCTAGGGTGGTGCTAGGGTGAGTTGTAGCTCATTGGGTTGTGGGGCATCCGTTCAGTGACTACTAAAGAATCTCGGGCGTTGGAGCGTCCATCCAATGGGAGCTGGAGAAGAATGCTTTTCTACATTCTAGGAAGTTGGAGCTTTATTTTCAATTAGAGTTGACAAGAATTATTAGAAAAGCATTAGGTGGTTTTTGTCCTGGAGTGGGTTTCCACCTTAAAAACTATGTGCATTTGTGTTCCTCTTGTTTGTTGCTATCATTGTACAATCACTGATAATAATTGAATATTAAATAATGCTCTAATTGAAAGAAATACTGATGCACCCCCCTCTCAGTATTTCCAACATTTCGAGGGAGGATGGTTTTTGTAGCATCCACTTTTGCAATTTCTTGAGGAGAAGCAACATTTTGGCAGGGAGGGCTGTAATATTCCCAATTTTCCACAAGATAATTGGAATATTAGAGTTCTTAATTTTCATAATTAATTAAGTAAATAAGAGGATGGAGGGACCCACAAAACTCATAGATGAATAAAATACACTTTTGATGTGTGTATGTGGATATTTTAGAGCTAGATCTACATTATGGAGTAGTGGAGAAGCTTCTTAAATGAAGGAAGAGTGGATATCATGGATCATTAATGTAAAATCATGAAGATCTTAGAGGAGGTCAACTGAGATCATAGTGCATTCAAAGTAAGATCATAAAGCACTTATGATGAGATAGTGGAGGAAGTGGTGCATATAATGCACACATGATGGAGAGAGTGGGAATTAAATGCAGA
The DNA here is from genome assembly GCA_034641835.2 of Pinus albicaulis. Lineage (NCBI taxonomy): Eukaryota > Viridiplantae > Streptophyta > Pinopsida > Pinales > Pinaceae > Pinus > Pinus albicaulis. The sequence continues at coordinate 682,090,193 of CM076569.1, read as the reverse complement.
CATGATGGAGATCATGTAGAGACAACACAATCTTCATGGAGGCTAATGGCCACATATGCAACATAGTTATGAGGTGGTCTAGGGCTATGGAAGGCTCATAATCTATATAATGATGATAAAGGCACAATAGAAGGCAGGCTTTGTATTATTATTTTTGATCTGTTTAGATCTAGATTTTTCATTTGACATTTCTATGCATGCTTATTTTGTTTAGCTAAGTCTGCAGTTCTATTTAGAACACGGGTGTTTCCGAGTGGAAATCCAACCCTTACCCATGGGGGACTTTGAGTGCCTACTTTGGGAAGACTATTTTGAGTTGCCATATATCATCAGGCGTTAGTGCCACATTCATCCACTCTCATATGCACATTCAGTCTCAGGAATAACACATTCATGCTTGAGGGTTTGAGAGGTGGTGGTTGTTTCTAGCATTTCAGCTAGGAAATAACTGGAGGATTCATCATTTCACCTTGTGCTTCATATTCATCCTTTCAGGAGTAGAAAATCTATATCCGACATTGAGGCCATAATTTTATACCTCCATGTAGTAACAGTCCCCTCAAGGATTGTGCAGTCCAATCTTGCAGATCTAAAGGAGGAAGGAAGTTTCCAGTATTTCAGTTGGATATCATGTGAGGGACCATCCCCTCACCCTATATGCACTGATTCCACCATTGTTGAGATGATTTGAAATATTTAGCAGCAGGCTAGAGAGCCTCCCTCCTTGATAACACAGTTTTTTTTAAGCAATAATGTAGCAGCAGCTGCATTCAGTGGAAAAGGTTGGAGAAGCTAGATCTTAAGATTTTTTCTTAAGGATCTAATGAAGGGATACCCCCCTTCTTGCATTGAGATGATTTTATAACATTGCAGCCATATATTCTTCAATCCATGCAGCAGATCTGCAGACCCAACAGTTTATATGTGAAAGCCCTTAGAGGGTCACTTTCCTAGATTGCTAGATTTGGAAACCTATTTTTGGGTTATCTTTGGGATAAATCATATAGCCCGGATCTAAAGTTTAAGCATAATCAGAGCTCCAGAATTGACAGATCTACAGCTTTATATTTTTTCGGCAGTTGTAGTCTCGACATTTGCAGCAAGGTGAATGCAATATTCCTTCCAACAGTCCAACAGTTATGCAGTCCCTCTTGTGGGATCATTTCAGGGTCATTCTAGGCCATCTCTTTGATTTGAGTGTCTCATATTTTTTGCACGGTTGTAATTTTTATCCAGATCCTATATAATAAAACGACGCAGCTATTTTGTACATTTGTATGGTGTATTTAGATTATTTGTTTACATTTTTGCAATTCAGATATTATGTTTTAGTATTACTGCATTATCCCTTTTGGGATATTATACTCTTATTGCTTGGGAGGTTAGGTATTGTTCAAAGGTTTCTTTATATAAGATCTTTTGGTGATCGAGGATAAATATATCATCCAAATTTCTTCATTCTTGCAATAGTTTCTTCATAACTAGTTCCTCCTTACTTAGTTCATCTTTGGTGATATCCACCTCCATATCCACTTGGTCTAGAGGTTGAGATTGGTCCTCTTGATCATGAGGCTCTAATGGAGATTTTCTCTTAGTTTTCATGGATTTTGGATGAATGTTACCAGAGCCTTCCTCATACACCTGTTCAACTTCTTTTCCAAGGTCCCTTGTTTCTTGAAGGATTTCGAATCTGTTTTGGTTGGTTCTTGGTGTATTGTGATTATTCTGCAGGTTTGCATGTAGTTTCCCCATCCATTTTTTGCTTGTAACCATTTTAAAACCCTCCTCATTCTCCATAGGAACTCCCCCTCCTTGTGTCGGTGTCCCTTCTAGTTGTTCTAGGTCATTATAAAGAGGACAATATTTTAAGAGATGGTCGTATTCATGACATCTCCTACATCTAAATGGAATATTTTCATAATCATTAAGTTTTTGCCAAACCCCCCCTTCATATTCCAGTTCTATTGACTTAGGAATGGGATTCGTAGTATTCATATAAACACAAATTCGGGAAAAAGAAGTATACCTTCCTCTGTGTGTCGTTTCGGCTATCTTCACAAATCTCCCCAGCGAATTACCTATGCCTTCTAGAATCTTTGGGTCCCATAAATCAATAGGTAAAGCAAATAAAAGTACCTAGACTGGATTCAAGAGGAACTGCTCTTCATCTGGATTGTAGCATCCCTCCCATTGCCGAAGAAACAGTCCTGCATTGTAATAGAAGAAAGGACCTCCTTTAAAAATCATTCCTTTGTCCAGAAGGTTTGTGAATATTACTGTGAAAAACCCTCTGGCCCCAAACTTGATATCAATATGACCTTTCGATTGCCATTTGAGTTGAAAAACAGCATCATTACCTACTGCAACATAATACACTACCACATCCCTTCCTTGAATCATTCGATAACATTATATTTTCTTGCACAAAATACAACATATCACAACTAGCTTACCCCAACATAATGTTTGTTCGGTCAAAGACCGTGTGCCACAAATTTCCTCGAGACATATCATAATAATGAAAAATTGTTCTAAAAGTGATGTAAATGCAAAAAACCCAAAAATTGGAGGTCACATACCAAGATGTTGGACATTATGATACACCGTGTTGAAAATTTAAGAATGATATTAACATGTGAGATCTCTTTAGGAAGGCATGAAAAAAGAAAGAAAATAATATTTCTAAAATTATTATCTTTTTAATTAATATGGAGAATAAGTTTAAAAAAAAAAGCATACCAAAATGTTGATCTCAATGAACGATCTTATAGGATCATATGTTTGGAATATGGCCATTGCTAAATATCTTTAATATTATAAGTTAAGATTTCAGTGATAATGAAAATGATAGGGGTAGAATTTTGTTGTATCTCACCTATCTTTCTCCTCCTTTAATATTATAAGATAAGATTTTAGTGATAATGATAATGATAAGGGTAGAGTTGTGTGTATCTCATTTATCTTTCTCCTTCTTTAATATTGTAAGATAATATTTTAGTGATAATGATAATGATAGTTTTTGGATTTGTTGCACACTCAACCTAATAGTATAGATCCATTTTAAGTACGAATGTAACATGATCCGAGAGGGATAAAATTACTTCACGTGCAAATTTCTTTAGAGTATAAAATACAATGTGTTATTTTTCACTCTTTAAATTGTATTTTTTAATATTGACCAAATAAACATTTTAACCATAAAAATTTAAATTTTTCATGATATATACATAAAAATTTTAAATGATATATAAGGTATAAGTAATTGACATCAAAAAATTTTACATAACATGTACATCTAGACATTTTATGATGCAAATTAAATGATTTTTTATTATTAACATATTTTTAAGTATATGTCAACATTAATTCGTATTAAAATATGTATCAATAACCAAATTATAAGATTTAAACATCTTACTCACACATTTTTTTTTACTTCTAATTACTTTTTTCTTTTTTTTCTAAGTTGTGTTAATCTATTAATATTGAACATAGTTTACATAGTGAGACCAGCCACCTAGGTTGCCCATCTAGCCAACACCAGTGGGGGTCCTAAGAAAAAAGGCCAAAAAACAAGAAATGGAGCCGCCCATAACAGGGAAACCAGCCCAAAAGTTGCTGCTCATTATTGGGAAACCAACAGTCACAGAGTTATTAGTAGCATAATGTTTACAAAAATAACAGCAGATTATTTCCAGAAAACCTAACAACTAGCTAGCTGTCGGTGTGTGGAGGAGGATTCTCCTCCACTATTGGACAACTGTAATCATCCACATCCTCATCTGCTTCTTTGGAACGATGGGAAGGTCTCTCCGAAGCCAAGGAGGAGTCAAAGTTGTTGTGGAGCTTTGTCTTCTCATGTCCCGAACTGCTACCGCTTGCACTTGCGCCATCGTCGCTGGAGCTTGTGCCATCACCACTGGAGCTCGTAATGCCAACCTTGATGGGAAGAGAAACCTTCTTTCTGGTATCCAGAGGTTGCTGGTCCGAGATGGTGGACTTCCGGCGTTTTCTGGGACAAGAGGCTCCTCCTTCCTGCATTTCTTCCTGAAAAGAGACCGAGATAGTTGCAGTGATATGGGGTTGATCAATGGCACTTGTAAAGTGGAATTGGGTAGTATTGCTGGCCAGAGAAATGTGACTACTGGAGTCGTGGATGGACAGTGGTGGGTGGGAACCAACGCCCCTACCACCACCACCCCTACCGCCACCCCCCCTTCTGTAACGCATCCTATGCCGGCGTGACATGATGGTCCATGAATTAACAAGAGAATGCAAGGAGTTTGACTCAGCAGGCGAAGGAGGAGAATGCAGAGGGCAAGGAGCCGACGGAGACGGAGTCAACTGTGAGTGAAGGCCAAAAGAGCGTGTTAGATCCCTATATCACTAGTATAGTCCCTTATTATTGTTAGTGTAACCCCCTTATTGTTATTATTGTACCCTTGTAACCCCCATTTTGTTATTATTGTGCCCTTAAATTATTATTGTTAGGTCGGCTAGGATTACATTGTGGCCCACTAGGATTACATTATGGCCCCATGGACTCCTATATATAGAAAGGAGGTTTTGTAAATTGTATCATCCAAGAATTGTTCATTTATGTAATGTATTGGAGTTTTCCTCCTCGAAGTGGCTTATTTATAAGACGTTGATATCTCTTTTCTTCTATTTTTGGAGCTGGTTACACAACATTTGGTATCAGAGCTTTGGATTCTAGGGTTTCGCTGCTCCAAAAAGGTCATCGTGGAATTTTCACTATAAATTTTTTTCTACGAATTTTCAGAAGCTGAAATTTTTAAGGTGTGAAGCTAAAATCCTGAGGAAGATTTTCTAAAAAAATTTAGAGCTTGATTCGCAATATTTTTGGAGATATGATCTGTGGAAGTTAGGTCTTTTTTCAGGCTCTTAACAGGTCATCGTGGCATTTACACTATAACTTTTTTTCTACTAAGTTTCATAATCATAAATTTCTATGGTATGAAGAGGAAATCCTGAGAAAAATCATCAAAAAATTTCAGAGCTTGGTTCACAATATTTTGGAGATATGATCTGTGGAAGGCAGTGCTTTTTCAGGCTCCCGAATTACATCTCAAAGAGGTGATCGTGGGAAAATATTCATAACTCTCTCTCTGAGCATCGGATTGTAGTACCGTAAAAAGTGGTCACAATTACATGGATTTTAGTTTCTTGACTATCAATTTCAGATCTGAAGGAAGAAACAATGACATGGTGCAATTCATACAAGTTCGCTATACTGAACTAGTCAAAAATTGGGTCATTGTGGGAGATTGGACATAACTTTTCCTTGAAGAATCCAAATTAGATCAGACCTGTGGCATTTGAAAGAAGATTTAGAGGGCTACTACAGGGCTGAATTTCAGATATTGAAGATTTTCAATTACGGAGATAATTCAATTTCAATATCGAGCTCCTCAAAGAAAGTAAAAGGTGTGTATTTCTTTTTCCGAATTGCATAGTCTTCTTTGAAGAATCAAGTTGAATTGATTCCAAGGGCATATTATAGAATAGATATCAATATTGGATTCTAAAATGGCCCCTAAAAATAATTCAACACCCATTAAGCCTTTAGAAGGCTCTACTATGACTCATGAATACGAAGAATGGTAACATGACATATCAAAATTACAAGAGCAAGTGCAACAAATTTTGCTCTCGCAAAGAACAACAAAAAATGAAATGGAAGTTTTGAAGAAAGGCATGGAAACTAAGGTGGATGGTTTGAAGAAAGGCGTGGAAGCTAAGATGAATGGTTTGGAAGCTAAAATGGATGGCATGGAAGTGGGCATGGAAGCTAAGATGGATGACATGGAAGCTAAGATCGATGAAAAAATGAAAGACAACATGGAAAACATGAAGAAGGATCTAAAAGTAGACATCGAAGGTTTGGAAAAGTTGATACAAGAAATGTTTCCTAATTGTGAAAAGATAGTAGAGGGAACTCATGATGAGAAAAAAATAAATGTTAATCGTGATTTCATAAACTCTACTGTTGGAGGAAAGAACCACCATATTCCAAAAATGGATATGAGGAAGTTTGATGGAAATGATCCTGTAACATGGATACTACAGATGGAGCAATATTTTGATCTCCATAATGTGCAAAACACACAAAAGGTACACATTACAACTTTACATTTAGAACAAAATACATTTGTATGGTATCGATGGCTTTGCTCCCGTAAAAAAATTGTCACTTGGTCAATTTTTACGGAGGAAATGATAGCACATTATGAGGATACAAAGGGCAACACCTTCTTTAGCCAATTGATAAATCTCAAACAAAAGGGTTTAGTGGGGCAGCACATTGAGGACTTCCAAAAATTGAATATAAGGGTAACTGATATTCCAGAGGAACACAGGATTGATCTCTTCATAGGCACTTTAAAGGATAAAATTCAACATGAAGTTCGCGTTCTGGAACCTGATTCATTGGAGAAGGCATTCAGGTTGGCAAGAAAATTTGAATGTAAAATTATGGCGACAAGGAAGCCTACCACTCAATTCTATAAAGAAGGAAGTGTTGCTACGCCTAGATTTCCACAACCTACAAGGTTGACACCACAACAATTGGAAGAAAAAAGAGCAAGAGGGCTTTGCTACAGTTGTGATAGCAAATACACTAAAGGTCATAAGTGTGCTGAGAAGAAATTATTTTACATAGATTGTGAAGAGGAAGAAGAAAATGAACAAGAGGAGGATATACACTAGGAACCAACCCTAGAAGAGGAAGAAATGAATCCGACCATATCGTGTAATGCACTGGCAGGAATTACCACTCCTCAAACTCTCAAGATAGCAGGACAAATCAAGAAGAAAAAGGTAATAGTGTTGATTGATTCGGGTAGCACCCATAATTTTATTCATTGTAAGGTAGCCAAGGAATTAAATTGTTTCCTATACCCAGCACCAGAATGTCAAGTGATGGTTGCAAATGGAGGAACTATAAATTTCTCTGGGAAATGCCATAATATCAAGCTAACCATGGGGTAATATGTATTGACTAGTCCAATGCTTTCCATTCCTATGGGAGGTGTTGATGTTGTACTAGGAGTACAATGGTTACAATATTTGGGGACGGTAGCTTTTAATTTTCAAGAACTTTTCTTGAAATTTTTTTCAGAAGGAAATGAAGTCGAATTATGAGGTATTGTAGGGAAGCCAGGAAGGATAATAAGCTCTAATGTCATGACAAAGCTTCTAAAGAAAGAAAAACGAGGCGTAATTGCACAATTATGCTCACTAGAGGTTCCAACATCAAAATCATCTATTTCTACAGATCTCCAGCAAGTCTTAGACAATCATTCCAAGGTGTTTGAAACTCCCAAAGGACTCCCACCTATTTGTGATCATGATCATGCTATTCATTTGATTCCAGGAAGTGTTCCTCCAAACATCAGGCCTTATAGATATCGTTACGTCCAAAAGAGTGAAATTGAATGTATGATCGCAGAAATGTTAGAGGCGGGTATAATTCAACCTAGTCAAAGTTCTTTCTCTGCTCCTGTAGTATTGGTACACAAGAAGGATGGATCATGGCGAATGTATCCGGATTATAGGGACCTCAATAAGCTCACCATTAAAGATAAATTTCCCATTCCTGTGATTTATGAATTATTGGATGAATTACATGGAGCAATTTGTTTTACCAAGTTGGATCTTCGTTCAGGATATCATCAAATTAGAATGAAGACTGAAGATATTCCAAAAACAGCATTTCAAACTCATGAGCTTCATTATGAATTTTTGGTCATGCCTTTTGGCCTTACCAATGCACCTTCTACATTTCAAGGGTTGATGAATTCCATTTTCAAACCCTTCCTTAGAAAATTTGTGCTAGTATTTTTTGATGATATACTAATCTACAACAGGTCTTGGAAGGATCATGTTTAACATGTTGACAGGGTGCTCAAACTATTGCAGGAGAAACAATGATATGCAAAAACATCCAAATGTTTTTTTGGAGTACAAGAGGTGGAATATCTGGGTCATATTGTATCTCACGAGGGTGTTAAAGTAGACCCTAACAAAATTAAATCCATTAAGGAATGGAAAGTCCCCGCATCCATAAAGCAGTTGCGAGGATTTCTCGAGTTAACGGGGTATTATCGCAAGTTTGTTAAGAATTATGGGAGAATAGCAGCACCTCTAACAACATTATTGAAGAAATATGCATTTTCATGGACTCCTGAAGCAACTAAGGCCTTTGAACATCTTAAAGAGGCAATGTGTCAAGCACCAGTCTTAGCTACGCCAGACTTCACAAAAACCTTTATTGTGGAATGTGATGCCTCAGGAAATGGAATTGGTGCTGTTTTAATGCAGGAAGAAAGACCCATTGCTTTTGAAAGTCGTCCAATCAAAGGAAAGTATTTACAGAAACCTATTTATGAGAAGGAAATGTTAGCAATACTGCATGCACTAAAGAAATGGTGAACTTACCTAATGGGAAGACACTTCAAGGTAAAAACTGATCATGATAGTCTTAAACACTTTTTGGAACAAAGACTATCTTGAGAAGAGCAGCAAAAATGGGTCACAAAGATGTTGGGTTATGACTTTGAAATAATCTACAAAAAAGGAAAGCTTAATGTTGTTGCAGGTGCACTCTCAAGAAAGAATGAAGAGGTGGAAGCATTGCTTTGTGCCATTTCTATTATCCAACCAGATTGGATAACCGAAGCAAGAGATGAATGGAAGAAGGAAAAAGATGTATGGACACTCATTCAAAAATTGCAGCAATATCCTAGTACATCTGATACATTTAGTTCAAAAAATGATTCCTGATGGTACAAAGATCGCTTATATCTTTGTAAGAATTCCCAACTAAAACAAAAGATTCTTCTGGAATTGCACACTTCTCCTTTAGGAGGACACTCGCGATTTTTAAAAACTTACCACAGGGTGAAGAAAGAATTTTTTTGGGATGGCCTTAAATCTGATATTCAAAAATTTGAGACGGAATGTTTGGTTTTCCAGCAGAATAAATTTGAGACAATTAAGACCCCGGGACTTCTACAACCTTTATCCATTCCAAGTCAACATTGGGAGGAGATTTCAATGGATTTTATCACAAGTTTACCTAATTCCGAAGGAAAGAGTGTCATCATGGTGGTAGTTGATAGACTTACCAAGTATGCACACTTTTGTGCATTATCTCATCAATTTAAATCAAGTACGGTTGCTACTACATTTATGGACAGAATTCAAAAGCTACATGGAAGCCCAAGGGTTATTGTGAGCGACAGAGATCCCATTTTTACTGGAAATTTTTGGACGGAGTTATTTTCTTGTTTGGGTACTCAATTAGCTCATAGCTCATCTTATCATCCTCAATCTGATGGTTGAACTGAGATAGTAAATAAATGTTTGGAAGGATATCTTCGTTTTTTGTATCTGATAAACAAACAAAATGGATCAAGTGGTTACCTCTCGCTGAATGGTGGTATAACACTTCCTTCCATACTGCAGCAAAAATGACCCCATTTATGGCACTTAATGGATATCATCCACCATCCATCACATCATCTTTAAGAGAAAATTCATAGGTTCAAGCAGTGGAAGATCACATCGAGCATCAGCAAGAAGTTCTCCAACTCTTAAAGGATAACTTGAATTTGGCACAAAATCGAATGAAACAACAGGAAGATCAACATTGCAGCGAGAGAAGTTTTGATGTAGGAGATTTGGTATTTTTACGGCTACAACCATACAAACAAATGTCTTTCAAGCAAGCTAAGAAGGATAATAAATTATCACCAAAGTACTATGGTCCTTACAAGGTGTTGCAAAAGATTGGTACTATGGCATACAAATTGGAGCTTCCTGCTTCTTCGCGAGTACATCCAGTTTTCCATGTTTCATGCTTAAAGAAGGTTATAGGTGAAAATCTTCGAGTTCAAACAATATTGCCAGAACTTGATGAGGAAGGAAAAATAATATTGGAACCTGAAGTGGTCATGGAAACAAGAACTCGACAGCTACGGAATCGATCAATTTCAGAGTATCTCATCAAGTGGAAGAACTTGCCCACTGAAGATTCTACATGGGAGGATGAGAATTTTATACAGAAGCACCCGGAGCTACTCAAGCGTTGAGGACAACACTTTTTTGAAGGAGAGGGGCATGTTAGGTCCTTATATCACTAGTATAGTCCCTTATTATTGTTAGTGTAACCCCCTTATTGTTATTATTGTACCCTTGTAACCCTCATTTTGTTATTATTGTGCCCTTAAATTATTATTGTTAGGTCGGTTAGGATTACATTGTGGCCCACTAGGGTTACATTATGGCCCCATGGACTCCTATATATAGAAAGGAGGTTTTGTAAATTGTATCATCCAAGAATTGTTCATTTATGTAATGTATTGGAGGTTTCCCCCTCGAAGTGGCTTATTTCTAAGGCGTTGATATCTCTTTTCTTCTATTTTTGGAGCTGGTTATACAATAGAGTGTGGCGAGTTTGAAGGAGCAGATGGAGGAGCAAGTAGGGGCGATTGTAGATGAGGGTCGAGAAAATGTGGGGAAGACGGATGAACAAGGCGAGAGAATCTGGGAGAGCTTAGCCGAGGCTGGAAGAGAACCAGCAGAGGGACGAAGAACATGGGTGATCTGGAAAGCTAGCCTGAAGCCGAGATGGAGTGACTAGACACTCAGAAGCCTGGTTGAAGGCGCGGAAGAATACAGCTCTATGGAGCGTGCCTCCATTGAAGAATGTGAGGGGAAAACAAAACAATTACTGGCAGCATTATGACAGGGCGAGTGAGAATTGAAGGTTGAGACCTTCATTCTCCTAGTTTTAATGGCGTGTTTACTGCTCTAAAAGGACGGCATGTGGCCAAGCTAGGTGTTGGTCACCAGGCTAGCCACCGCCACAAACTTACCTCCCACACGCATCCAGGTATCTTCTATTTAATTTATAACATATTCATTCTTTTTTATTTATTATAGTTGAGGTTATTTTTTTATTATTTTTGTTTTAAAAGTTAACCGATGTATGGGAAAAATTAAGCATCTCCTTCAGCAATTTCGGGAAAAATTACGCATCTCCTTCATACTAGCTGTAGAATGAGCCTCTCAGCTCAATAATAGGCACTTAAAATGATTTATTTGAAGTTAACTGTGTTCAGTTAAACATCACCATTTACAAGCAAAGGTGGTTTTGACCTTCCAAATGCTTTATTTGGAGTTATCAATGTGCAAATTTGATGGAACATGGTTTCGTATATTTACCTTTAACTAAAGAAAAAAAGAAAATGAATGAGTTCATAAAGACTTGGTTTATACTTAGTTTATTTTTTCTTAACTTAGATGTTGAAATAATGAATGGTTTCATGAATATTGTGTTTAGATTTTGTTTATTGATGCTTTAACCAGAGGTTGAAAAAATAGCAGTAAGATGGGGTAATCACTTCTCAAACAAGGATAAGCTGCAACACAAGTATTCCTTGCCCTAAGTCATGTTTGACTTTCTCATTGTGTTGAGCTAGTGCTAGTGCTCAATATTCCTTTCCCTAAGTTGTGTTTGACTTGCTCATTATGTTGAGCTAGTGTTAGTGCTCAACCTGACACGCTCACGAATTTTGTTGTGGTCGAGGAGGTCACATGGGAAGAAGCTGAATCAAGGATACATTGCATGTATTATTCAAGGAATTTATTGTATAATTTTGAGGTTCATGGAATTACTATTGACAAATATATTTTCACAATTTTAAAATTTTAATTTATTTGTGGATTGTTACAAGATATTATTTTTTCAATTATTAATAAAAAATCATTAATTAGGCTTATTTCAAGTGGTTTATAAGATTGATTATATCATTCTATTTATATTTTATTTCCTCAAGTCACATGATGAATTTTTTTCTAAGGGCTTAGGATCTTGGTTGAACCTAAACACCTTATCACGGATGGTTTTGTGAAATAATACATCTATAATTAAGATTCAACCCAAAAAATCCAATAGTTTTCTACCCATGTCCATATACTATAAATCAACAAAACCAATGGTTCTCTACCGAAGTCCATAAATTATAAGGCGACATTTATATGAGATTTAATAATTATGTCAAGGAGGAGATTTTTTATTTCTGGTTAATTACTCAACCAACTTAACCTAGTCCATAAGTATGCTCTTAGTCTTATATTTAGGGTTTCTCATTGGAAAAGTATTTTTATTAGTCTTAAATATTATTAATCATACATTTTCTATTGAATTGTAGACCAAGCTAGTAAACTTATGAGACCCTCGGTGTTATATGCACAAACGACAATATTTCTCACTTATTAAAATGACCTAAGTTAAATGCATGAAAATGGAGGTATCATTCAAAGGGTCCTACTTATTAAATTTTAGCTAAATGGCTCTTAATTTACCTAGAAGTCTCTAATAGGTAAGTTCAATGTGGTTTCAGAGTTGTTGAAGTAGTCACTAGAAAGTTTGGCCCAATTTCCGACGGCCACTTCGTTGCTATTCTGACACATAGTCATCGCAAGAGCGACAGTTAAAGTTCAGACAAAATGTGGTTATCCATTACGTCGCAATTCCAACGCTTTGCCAAAGTGTCACAATACCGACACCTTTTCCGACATTTCCAAACAACCGTCGCTCTTCCGACGTTTTACATACCGTCGCTCTTCCAACGTTTGTAAACTATCGCAATTCCGATGATATGGGGTCCGACGTTTTGAACGTCTCTCTTCGGACGCTTATTAAAGTGTCGCAAGATGGACGCTTTTCTGAAGTGTCGCAATTTCGACGACATGGGGTCCGATGTTTTGAACGTCGCTCTTCCGACGCTTATTAAAATGTCGCAATACCAACGCTTTGTAAAAGTGTCGCAAGACTGATGCTTTTCTGAAGTGTCGTAATATCGACGCTTTTCAAGAGTGTCACAAGACCAACGCTTTGCTAAAGTGTCGCAATATTGATGCTTTGCAAGAGCGTCACAAGACCGACGCCAGGAAGAGGTGTCGCAATACCGACGAGAAATTTTATTTTTTTTAAATGGAACGTCGCAAGACTGATGCCTATAAGGCGTCGCAAGACTAACGCTTATAAAGCATCGGTATACCGACAACGGGTTAAATTTAAAAAAAAAATGAAAATTACTATTCTAGTGCGCATAAACCATATATATATCTTATGTTATAAGTTTGGACCTTTTTATAAAGCACTCGAATTATAATAGAAATCCTACCCTTATATACTGTATAAAAAGGAAAATATCTCGAGGCTCACAACTTAACCACACACTTATATCATAGGTGAACCCCTTCCTTTATTTTGTTTTATCAACTGTATTATCTGACTCACTACTAAACCCCCTCTCTCTAAGGTTTGAATCATAACATAACAACTGCTTCGTATTCCGACCTTATCACGTATCATTAAACCAATGCTTCGACAACTTTAACATATGCACCAGCACTTATAACATTCAACCATAGGTTATAACATTAACACGACATTTTTATAACGTATTGTATTTACGGGCCCCACACATCGAAACTCATAAATGAGTGATTTTCAACATGATTCAATGGTTCATACCTTAAATTAACCTCTGTGCAATTGAACGCGCGATATTCATGAGCTCTCTTGACCTCTAGATCGGATGACGCACAACAATGTCGTTTTTTTTGCTCGCCTGACTTTAACACTTCAAAAAAATGCGATGAGGGCGGTATTACCCCAGCGACGTGGCATCATGTAATAGGATCGTATTTTTTTTTAATGGTTTCGCCTCCGGCCAAAAGTTGTGCGATGAGGGCTATTTTGGTTTCACAAAACCACTCCCGGGTTTTGAATAGTACTCGACCGGACTTCTACTATGGTTAGCACATTTCTTTGTATAACCTCCACCCCATTAACTCTGGGGTCAAGCCTCAATGATATCATTCAACTCAAAATAAAACAAGTTAAATTCTTCAACGGGCAGGGTTTGCCACCTTCGACAGGGTTTCAAATCTCTTTGGGCAACCAAAGCATAACAGGGTTTCACTCCTATGAAGTTTGTTCGAACACATAGAACTCAATGCCTTATACAAAAGTTTAATATCCTCACCTGGACTAAGAACCACTACAACTCACTCTCGGCCTCTTATAGGGGTTATATACCAAGTTTACACATTCACATTAATCACATAGACTTGCGTTCAACCACAGACAGAGAGGGCCACTAGAGATTTAACACAGCAATTGTTCTTCTTCCAATTATACATAGAGTTCACAATTCAGAAGAGTAATTCTTCGGATAATGTCAATAGCACATACACAGTTAGGCAATAAGGCTTAAATCTTATTCAATAGAGAAAACAGTTTCTCAATTCAACCTTTCGTTGTCATTCAATCACAAACTATCATTGACTATGAGGGATTTATCAACAAAGGCAATTTTAATGAAAGAGGCAAAGATTAAATAATCAAACAAGCTCTAGCCCATCTAATCCTTTAGTGAAATCAAATCACTTCAGGGAACATGCACCTAAACTCAAAGAAGCAACTCTTCAGGGACCCCATATGCCCGCAGATGGTTGACCGTGATAGTTATACATGCTCCATAGTACGTGACCACCAGTTCTCGATACACTGCCCAAGAGGTGTTCGTGCCTGGCCAGTTGCAGTACATGACCAGGAAAGGAAGGATTATGGGGAACATGCACCTAAACTCAAAGAAGCAACTAAGAGGGTCTTGAAACTACCCACAACTTTCTCATAACCAAAACAACTTTAGCAAGAAGACATTCCAATCACCAATGAAACAATGTAAGAACCTAAATTCATGGAGAATTGCTTACAAAAACAAGAAAATGCACCATCCGTGTTGGCAAAACAATGATCAACTACGTAGCAAACCTCTTCTGAAGAGAACAGGATCACATGAAGCAATTAGCCAGGATCATCCCCATCATCAATCCAAAGAGCTCAATAATGTAGTGATACCCATGAGAAAACAACACCAACAATGAGTTGTCCATGTAGATCAAGATAATGAGAGTTACTTCATCATCAATGCATACATATGGTGCATCAAATCCATTGAAGAAAAGACATCAATATCATAGAAGATACCCTTACTTTTTCTCAACAAGGCACCCTAGCATGCATGCAACAAGGAATATCTCTCGAAAATAGTGGGGCACCTAATTCCTAGGGACCAAGGTCCTCGTACCTACAATAAGATTGTAGGTACAAAATGAACCATTCACCAACTATCCATAAACAATTAGCGAATACAATGTCACTAAAATCCTTTGTACAATCGTCACGAACAAGCAAGTTTAAATTTTGAAATATATCTGGAAAAAAACTAAGCCTCCCAATCAAAAAACATGCGTCAAAAACGAAATCACGTGGATATATCATATTGCATGTTTTAACAAGACTTCTTGCACAACAACAAACATTTATAAACAACATTTCACATTTTTCTATGGGCTGGAATTTTAAGAAAATTTTTGTGGTTGGAATCCAAAATAACCATTCTCTTTCACCATCGGAACATTACATGATTCAAAGCAAGGGTTTCATCACCATTATAACCTTGCATGATTCAAAGCAAGGGTTTCATCACTATTGAGATTTTTTTCATCAAAACCAGCATAAAAAACTCTTGAATATCATATCCTCTACACATCACCATAACAATTAAATACTCACACTATAAAGCATAGAAAACCAGATTGCACAATATTATAAAATACCCCGTCAGTAACAACAGATGGCAAAGAATTTCAAATGATTA
>CM076569.1:681870429-682074329 GCA_034641835.2 Pinus albicaulis | reverse complement strand
TGATATGTTCGAGGTAAAGTATTTGGCGATGGTAACAAATATTCACCCAACAATCTACAGCATAAACAAAAACTAGTTAATGTAAAGATTATTAATTATATATATATATATATATATATATATATATATATATATATATATATATATATATATATATATATATATATATATATATATATATATATATATATATATAGTATTAACTATTATTTTTATACATTTATTATAAAATCTAAAAAAAGGGAAAATAACTGTAACATTTGCAGTGACTGTATATACAGATATTTATTATCTAGAGTTGTGTCATACATTTGTTCGACAAATTATTCATAACCTTTAAGTTCACTAGCAACAATGTAGCAGAGAGAAGAGTTGCATTTGAGTGTTCAAAAAGTTGTTCACTTGACCTTTTAATCAAAGGTACATCATAAATACCGTCACTGCTATCTCCACCATCATCATCTGACTCACCATACAAGTCTTGGAGCATTTTATTTGTCCCATCATTAATGTGAATTGTCTCATTACTGTCATCATGATCTACCTCCATGGGATCATTAAAATTACCTTCATCATTCACTTCATGTTCTTCACCTTGTACAACATCATTTCCAATACTAATATTTGCTGCAATATTCTCTTGTACTGGTGCAACATCATCTAATCTACTACTATTTAGCTGTGGAAGTTGGTTGATCATCTGCAAAAATTTGGGGGGCAACTGTGCCTTTATGAAAATTACAAACATTAATCATTAAACATTAGTGCGCATATAAAAAATATTAAAATAATATAAAATTTTACGATATAATCAAAATGAAGATAGATAATTAATTACCACGGGACGATAGTCATTCAATCCACCATCAATGTGCCCATATTTTAAAAGCCGTGATCTTGCTTATATTTGGATTAAAACCCAAATTATAACTCTGCCTATGTGGACTTAACATTCAACCATTCAAACGTTTTCGTGGAACCCACATTACATATGGCCCACCTCCATTAACAAGCCACTCGCATCCAACGGCAGACAGCTTATCACGTAGGGTTGAGTGATCCGATGAATGTAAACTAATATTGCATTAATTTATTGCATGAGGGTTAATTTCCCAACATCACGCGATATAAATTGTTTTTGTAAACCACTTATGGCCACGTGTCCATCGTAGGCCCATATTGCATTTTTATTTTGAAATCTGCTTACAGCCTACTTACCCACATGATACTGCTGGTTTTCGATTTCAAAACCGCTTCCACTATTTTCTAATCAATGTTCCACTTCTTGGTTCCACCTCTTTTGTTCACAGTTCTATGCCTTTGTTCACTTGTTCTTTTCGCATGGGATTTAATCACCACAACTACATGAATGGATTTCGTCCAAACGTCGCAAGAGCGACACTCTGCCACCAACCGTCGCCAGAGCGACACATTTCCACCAACCGTCGCTAGAGCGACACTTTGCCACCAACCATCGGAAGAGTGAAAAATATCCTAACCGTCGCAAGAGCCTAACCTGTTAGTATCAAATCATCTACATAAATTACAATGATCAGCATCTTACCCTCAACCACAATCTAGTACAGGTTAGGATCCGCCTCACTCTTGGTAAAACCAAGTCCGGTGAAATAACTGTCTATCCATGTGTACGAAGCACGAGGTGCTTGTTTCAACCCATACAACGCTCTTTTGAGCCTGCACACATGCGACTCGCTGCTGAAGATTTTGAAACCTTCAGGCTGCTCTATGTACACCTCCTCCCCAATGACTCCATTGAGGAACACAATCTTCACATCCATGTGATGCATGGAAAATTTTAGGGGCTAATATTCGCAGGTGGGCTAATTTTCCATGGTTTTTCCAAAAAAAAGATTCGCAAATTTCCATTTTCTTCTAAAAGTGATTCGCCCAAATTTTATAGTATAAAATTATGTTATCCTAAAAATCGCCAAAAAATTATAGAGACTATATAAAGTTATTAGAAATTTGAATATATTTAAAAAAATATCACCAAATATTTTATAGTATGCATATTATGTACATGTAAGATTTGCCAAGGTTTCTAAACTTTAAGATAAATTTCCATCCTTAAAATTTTCCCTAATCTGATGAATGTGCCAACCCATCTGCACTGAGAGAGAAAGGATGGTCCGTATGGAAGAATACCTTGCGACAGGTGCAAAGGTTTCTTCATAGTCGATCCCCTCGATCTGTGAGAAGCCCCGGGAAAATAATATTGCCTTATGCTTCTATGGCTACCTTCCCCTATCCCTTATATGCATTGTGAGCCTTCTCACTTTGGGTCCCACTCATTAAAGCCTTCTCACCTTAGGTCCCAATATGTCATGATATATATTAACTCTAGATATATATGAGAAGGAATAATTATAAAGACATAGATTGATAGATCAGGTGGCGATACAAGGGGAGTCACAAGGGAGAGATGGAGATAAACTAAATGAGAGGGGAGAGAAGGAATGGATCAGTTGAGAGAGAGAGAGGGAGAGGAGTGAGAGAGGTAGAGAAGGGTAAGAGAGGGAGATAGTGACAACATAAGCAACTTACCCCAGAGATGGATAAGATAAAACTTGACAACATATTGGTCAATTTCCTTGACCCTTTATTGGTTATTCAGAAGGATTATGAATACACCAATATCATTAATATCAAGGTAACCAGCCCCTATCAGATCAAGTGGTTAAGGGGTTTAACAAGGCACACCCGACCGAACGATGCCACAAGGGAGCGAATGGAAAACGGGCCACCCAAACATGCACAAGGCACCCAGGCAGTCACAACTTAGCAAAACTGATACGGGCACCCTCGAACAAAATGGCCTGAACTGAATGCGCCCGTTCGGCCAACCTCGCACAGCACGACACAGCGCACCCGACCAAATGAGGACACAAGGGAAAAAAATGGAAAACGGGCTACCCGAACATGCACAAGGCACCCGGGCGGTCACAAGTTAGAAAAACTGATACGGGCGCCCTCGAACAAAATGGCCCTAACCTAATGCGCCTGGTTGGGCGACCTCGCACGACACGACATGACATGCCTGAACGAACGATGCCACAAGGGAGAAAATGGAAAACGGGCCACCCGAACGTGCACAAGGCACCTGGGTGATCACAACTTAGCAAAACTAATACGGGAGCCCTTGAACGAAACGGCCCGACCCGAATATGCCCGGTCGGGCAACCTCACATGGTGCGATATGGCATGCCCGACTGAACGATGCCACGAAAGAGAAAATGGCAAACAGGCTGCCCGAACATGCACATGACACTCAGGTGGTCACAACTTAGCAAAACTGATACGGACGCCCTAGAATGAAACCACCTAACCCGAACACGCCCAGTCAGGTGACCTCGCACAATGCGACATGATGCGCCCGGCCGAACGATGCCACAAGGGAGAAAACAACAAACAGGCTACCCAAAGGTGCACAAGGCACCTAGGTGATCACAAGTTAGTATGAAAACTGATACGGGCACCTTCGAACAAAACGACCCGACCTAAACGCACCCGGTCGGGCGACCTCTCATGGCGCTACACGGCATGCCCGACTGAAAAATGCCACAAGGGATAAAATGGAAAATGGGCCACCTGAAGGTGCACAAGGCCCCTGGGCGGTCACAACTTAGCATGAAAACTGACACGGGCACCCTTGAACGAAACGACCCAACCCGAACGCGCCTGATCGGGCGACCTCGCACGGTGCGACATGACGCGCCCGACCAAACTTTGCCACAAGGGATAAAATTGCAAACGGGCCGTCGAACATGCACAAGGCACCTGGGCAATCACAACTAATTATCAAAACTGATACGGGCGCCCTTGAACGAAACGGCCCGACCCGAACGTGCCTGATCGGGTGACCTCACACGGCACGAAACGATGCACCTGATCGAACGAATATCCCACAAGGGAGAAAACAAAAAATGGGTCACCCGAACATGCACAAGGCACCTGGGTGGTCACAACTTAGCAAAACTGATACAGGTGCCCTCGATCAAAACGGCCCGAACCGAACGTGCACAAGGGAGCAAATGGAAAACGGGTCACCCGAATGTGCACAAGGCACCAGGGCAGTCACAACTTAGAAAAAATGTTATGGGCGCCATCAAACAAGACGGCCCTACCCAAACACACCCAGTTGGGCGCCCTCACACGGCACGACACGACGTGCCCGACCGAACGATGCCACAAGGGAGAAAATGACAAACGGGCCACCCGAATGTGCACAAGGCACCCAGGAGATCATAATTTAGCAAATGTGACACGGGTGCCCTCGCATGAAACAGCCCGAGCCAGGCGCCCTTGATCATGCGGCGTCACACAGTGCGACACGACGCGCCCAGATGCACGGAGGCACAAGGTATAAAACGGAAAACAGGTTGCCCGAACATGCACAAGCTGGCACCTGGGCAGTCACAAGTTAGAAAATCTGACACGGGTGCCCTTGCATGTAACAGCCCGACCCGGGCGCCCTTGGTTGTGCGACGTCATAAGGCACGACACGGCATGCCCGGCCGCCCGGAGGAACAAGGTAGCAAATGGAAAACGGGTCACCTAAACATGCACAAGGCACCCAAGCGGTCACAAGTTAGCAAATCTGACACAAGCACCCTCGCACGAAATAGCCAGACCCAGGCGCCCTTGGTCGTGCGGCGTCACACGGCGTGAGATGGCGTGCCCAGCCGCACGGAGGCACAAGGTAGCAAACGGAAAACGGGCCGCCCGAATGTGCACAAGCTGGCACCCGGGTGGTCACAAGTTAGCAAATGTGACACGGGTGCCTTTGCATGAAACGGCCAGACCCAGGCGCCCTTGGTCGTGTGGCGTCACATGGCGCGACACGGCGTGCCCGGCCGCACGGAGGCACAAGGTAGAAAACGGTAAACAGGCTACTCGAACGTGCACAAGCTGGCACCCGGGCGGTCACAAGTTAGTAAATGTGACACGGATGCCCTCGAAGAAAATGACCCGACCCAGGCGCCTTTGGTTGTGTGGTGTCACATGGTGCGACACGGCCCGCCCAGCTGCACGGAGGCACAAGGTAGCAAATGGAAAATGGGCCGCCCGAACGTGCACAAGCTGGCACCCGGGCGATCACAAGTTAGCAAATCTGACATGAGAACCCTCACATGAAATGGCCCAACCCAGGCGCCCTTGGTCATGAGGCATCACACGCCGCGACACAGCACGCCCCGCCGTCCAGAGGAACAAGGTAAAAAATGGCAAACGGGCCCCCCAAACGTGCAAATTAAGACACTCGGGCGGTCTCAAGTTAGCAAATCTGACACGGGCGCCCTCGCACGAAACGGCCCGACCCAGGTGCCCTTGGTCATGCGACGTCACACGGCATGCCCGGCTGCCCAGAGACACAAGTTAGCAAACAGAAAACGGGTTGCCCGAATGTGCACATTAAGGCACCCGAGCAGTCACAAGTTAGCAAATGGCAAACGGGCTACCTGAACGTGCACATTAAGGCATCCGGGCGGTCACAAGTTAGCAAATCTGACACAGGTGCCCTCGCACGAAACGGCCCGACCCGGGCGCCCTTGGTCGTGTGGCATCACATGGCGCGCCCGGCCGCCCAGAGACACAAGGTAGCAAATGGAAAATGGGCCATGTATGAAGATTTCATAGCTTAAAAATTTCCGGACGAGAAGATAGCCAAAATACCAAGCTGACCATGATTTGAGAAAGAATTCTAGAGCATACATAAACCCTAACTTCCTTAGAGCATATCTCTGAAAATATAACGAACAAAGATCTGATGCTTGGACTAGATGTTCAAAAAATTGTATCCTTAACATGGTCGAAGTTTCATGGCATGCAACCTCACATAAAAATTTTATAGCAATAATGTTGAACTAGCCCTAATTAATTCAAATAATATCAAATCATTGTTGACATATGTCGAAATTCAGTTAGAGAGTGAATTAGACTCGACACAGCCCAAACTGTCGCAAGAGCGACACTTAGCCTAAACCGTCGCAATAGTGGCGTTTCTGCCGAAAATGTCACAATAGCAACACCTTAGCCTGAACTGTCGCAATAGCGACGCTTTCCTCAAATGTCACAATAGCGACACTTTCCTCTATTCTGTCGCAATTCCGATGCTATTGCTGAAACTGTCGCAATTCCGACAGATTCCTCCAAACTTCGCAATTGCGACACTTTGTCTAAGTGTTAGTATTGTGAAAATTGTCTCTAAACATCAGTATAGCGATGGTTTCGGGCGGGATTTGAAAAATTTGAAAAAATTTGGGGAAATTTCCGACATTTGGTCAAAAGTGTCAGAACCAAGTGTCGGAATTTCTGCCAAATGTACTACTGAGTATTTTATTTAATTTATAATTTTGCAATGATTAATTGTTTTAAAATCCTCTTAAAATGAAACCAAAACCAACCTCATTAAACAAACCAAAATAAAATCATTAAAATAATTTTATGAAAATTTCAAACTATGTTATCACACATAATACATTCATATATTGAAAATAAAAGAAATTCAATTATTCAAATATTCACACCACATACACATAAGTCGAAAGGTGAAAACCACCAGTCTTCGCAAAAGGAAAAAATACATGGTCATTCAACTCTCATTTAAAATATAAAAAAGTAACATAACTCAAACAAAATGAAATCACGATGGCATGTGATCGCGCCTTGAGTGGGCCCAACTCAAGGCATAGTTCATGGACATAAACTTCTAACTACATAGGACAAAAAAGTGAAAACAAGAAAGCTTTCAACACATACTTATCAGGTGCTCAAAATTATGCTAAAATTAAAAAATTTTAGAATGGTGTGGAACCTAAACGACTGTGTCGATCTCCTCATTCTGAATCTAGCACAACATGTTACGCGGAAAACCAACACCGTATTCTCCTAGAAATTCATTTTTTCCACTTTGTCAAATAGGTAAATTTTAAAAAAAATGTAGGATAACCCAGTCAGCAGTCTGTACAGTTGACTAGGCATGCTTACATGGTAGGGTGACTGTGCAGGTTGAATTGGTCAATGGTTTTCCTTTGGAGAATGGGATCGCTCCAAGTGGCACTTTGTTATTAGTTTGAAATGGTGTGTTTTAATTGGTTGATTTGGTGGCCAACAACAGGTTTCCATGTGGCCCTGCCAGGGGCCGCCATGTGGCAGCCTGAAGGCCACCAAAATTATATTGAAGTTCAAGCAAAGTGGGCAAGGGTCAAACCTACGACCTACAAGTTCAAGCACCAAGCCTTTACCACTATACCATGCCTTTTTTCCTTGATATATAATGTATTCAACATATTTTTGTTTCAATTTTGATTCTGCCATGGGGGAGGGGGTCGAGGTCTAGCCCCAGCCCTAGTCACCATCGAAGGTGGGACCATGGGCAGGAAGCTAGCCCCATGCCCCCCCCTAATGGTCCATAACCGTTACTAAGCCATATGTCAAAGGTAAACATGTGCCCGTTATTAACATTGAATGTCGGCGGTTAGTAGAAAAAATTGTGCGGGAATTTGTTTATTTAAAAAAAAAATTAATTGACCATATATAATATGGTTGGAAATTCGGATTTTAGGCCTTATTGGGAAAATTAGTGTAGCGACAATTTCTCCCGATTTGGGCAAATTTGGCGCTCAGTTAGCACAATTCCGGGCGGATTTGTAGGAGGGTGCCAGTTTTTGTGGAAAATGTGGAGCGATTAGTGCCAAAACTTGGGGAAGTCATAACTTGATCAGGTTTTTACCAAATTCGATGCAGAAAGAGGCTAAACAAGAATTTTTGGGCATTATGAAACTTATGTAATAGGTTTCATAGTTGTTTGAGCATTGTAAACGCATGTAATCACACTTTTTAGCATAATAGAAGAGGGCCAAGCCATTGGAAGCTAGACCAAGGATACATAGCCCAGGCAGGGTGAAATTCTTCATCATGTGTCATTATGCTACTATTTATGGTCATGTTCATGTCTGTTAGATGTTGTTGTTCAGTGTTTTTTATGTTAATTTGATCAATAAATTCACATAAAAACTCATGAAAAACTTCAAATTTACCTCATAATTCTCAAGAATTTTTTTTATATTAAGAATTGGATCTTAGCACAGCAAACACTAATATTCCCATTCACATCAAGTTGGTATCATAGCACTAGGTTTACTTGCGAAAGGAGGATTTAACTATTTTTCAAGTTTTTAAATGCTTACAAGGTTTAAGCTCAAGAGAGGAGAAGGAAATCTTGTGGGTGTAGGTTCTCTAGTTGGAGCAAGGAGAAGGAGGGCATAGTTGCCACAATTTCCACCACAAGATTCACCTCATGTTGTGCATGACGCTTCAATAAGAATGTCTCATGAAGGAAGAATTAATAACATGACAGAGGATGAGGAGGCTTTTAGGAAGGCTTTCTTTGACATGACAGAGATGGTGAAAGTCCTCTATGAAGAGAGGAATACAAGGTTGCAGGGTGAAATCTCTAGGTCTCCAAGAGGAGAGGGTTCTCCAGAAGGAGGAGGTAATGGAAATGGTGATAAGCCACCATCTACTTAACCATCATCCTGACCACCATCTTCACCTTCATCTCATCCTCTTCCACTACTACAAACCTTACTCATACTCATCAACATACCTCAAAAGGAATTGGTAAACAACCCTTGTTAAAACTTGATATTAAATTTGAGTTTCCTATGTATAATGGTGAAGTGAATTCAGAGAAGCTTGAAAATTGGGTTTTTAAATTAAATTTCTACTACGAAATTCAAAACCTTCAAAATGATGACACAAATATTCAACTATCTTCCTTTATATTGGAAGGGACATCACTAGTATGGTGGGAAGCCAAGACACAAGAATAGATTAAAAACCATGGAAGTATTTCAATCTCTTGGTATGATTTTATTGTTTCAATTAAAAGATAATTTTACCCTCTAGATTATATACAGAAAGCTATTATGGACTGGCAGAATTTTATACAACTAAAGGGACAAAGTGTTCAAAATTATACTCAAGAGTTTAGGAGAAGAGCACTAGTTTTGGGTGTCAATTTTTCTTCTGAAGACACTTTTTTAAATTATATTGGGGGTTTGCACATCTATCTTAGGCATACTATTCTTATGTTCAATCCCACAAACTTAGATGAGGTTTTTGTTCATGTCACACATCTAGAAGCAAGAGAGAAACATAGTGCATATGAGAAAAGTGATAGTTCCCTTGAGTATGAAGCAAATAAAAAGGGTAAGTTTAAGGGAAAAGGAAAGAAAAATGGTTCTATTAAATTAGATAAAGAGAAACTCACATGAAAAATTGTTTGCAAAATGGCCATGATGAATACCATTGTTGGCAACTCCATCTAGATTTGAAGCCCAACAAACTTAAAACCAAAGAGAGATAAAACAATTGTAATCATTGAACATGAATTAGGTTCAGATTCAGGAGATGAAAAAAAGATTACAACAATGGGTTTGAAAGGTAAGAACATAGCAAGAACTAGTTCTTCAAGTTTTTCTAATGTAACTCAAGATGATGATACAAGAATTGAACTCTTTCATATTAGATTTGTTTCAAAGCATTCCAAAATAGACACACTATTTTATAGTGGTTCTCAAGCCAATTTGATTTATGAAGACTTAGTTAAGAGGTTAAATATAGAAATTTTTGCAAATCCAAGACCTTATCCTTTAGGATGGATATGCAATAATGCAAACTTACAGGTAACAAGGAATTGCATCCTAAGGTTTGCAATCAATTCAAACTTTCTTGACGAAGTTGAACTTGATGTAGTTCCACTTCACATTTCAGGTATTGTTTTGGGAAGTCTGTATCGTTATGATAGGAGGGAAATATTTCATCGCCATGAGAATAAGTACCACTTGTTCAAGAACGGAATTGAGTACATATTTAGAGTGCATAAGAAGAAGATGAGTTTGTCTCTTATGCATGTAGGGAAAAAGAAGAGAATAGTGAATGTGATTCAAAAAAATTCTTTGTTAATGTTCAAGCATAATGATGTTTTGAATGGGACATTTCAAGCAGATGCATGAAATGAACAAGATGAGTTCAATGAAGCTTATAATGGTTGTAATAAGATGCTTCAGGGCTCTAACATGTTGCCTTTGAAAAGAGGTAAACAATATGTGAAATATTTGCAGCAGTCCACATCATTATTGAACAGTGATGGGAACAAGATGTCAGTGTTGAATGGTGAAAAAATAAAAGAACAAGCGCCAAAGAAAAATGACAAAGAAGGCATATGTTCCACAATTACTTTTTTTGGGTTTCAAAATGGTACATGACAATGGCGAAAACACTAGGTCAAAAGTCGATGCAAGTGATGAGATCCATCATTAGACATATTTGGAGGGGTTAATAGTCACCTTTTTGCCTTCTTAGATCTCTTTTTCTTGAATTTTTATTATTATTTGGTTTTATGATGCTAGTGTAGGTGGTGATTAAGGCTAACATACTCTGAGTACCTAATATAAGGTTGAGTGCAGAAAATCATGATTTATTAAGCATATTTATAAATATTTTACCATAAAGACTTGGAGGAGACAACAAAGAGGAATTATAAGAGGATTTTCCACCCTCAAGGAAGCCGAAGGATCCCAAAGATTCTCTCCAGCAATTTGAATTTGAAAAGTAGCCAAAGGATCCCCAGGGATTCTCTCCAGCAATTCAAATTCCAGAGGTAGCCAAGAAACTCAAAGAGGAGTGCACCCAATCCTTGTTCATTGAGAGTCAAGTGGACTCAATCACCATTTTCTAGGGATCCGTTGGTAGCTTCCGTGTATAATAAATAGAGAAGAGCTAGCGCTAGGAAGAGTTAATATATTCGGGTCTCGATTCCATTCAGAACTATTGTTGGGAGCTATTGAGATTTTTTTTTATCCAGGGATCAAACTTTCATAGATGTATGCAATTATTATTTTATGAAATGAGCAGAATGATTTCATTCGACTGATTCAAGTTTCAGAGGGCTAGGATCATGGATTAGGGCCCAATCCTTGTGCCTCAGCTTCTTTGTTTACTATCATTTCCTTTCTGTCATTTAGCTAGTTTTGCTTCTTTCATTTAAGTTAGATCTGCTTCTGATAAGTTTCATTGTTGTTTAGTTTTTGTGTTGTTGTAGTTTTAATTGCTTATGCATAGTAAAATAGAGGAAAAACCCCAAAAACTATGGTCAAGTCTCCCCCCTCTCATCTTTGTTAATAGAGTTCGAGTAGGGCAGACCTTCCCACACGCCAAAATTTCTTTCTATTTGAGTTTTGGGAAGAATTTGTTTTACCAAGTCCAAGCCTTTCCTCCACTGTTTCATCCTGCATTTTTGTTTATTTCTGGTGCATGAATCTGCAGGTGTGTCTCACTTCTGAGAACTACTCTTACACCTCCAGTCCCCTCCTTTTCTTCTCATCTTAATGTTGTACTTACCTTTTCTTTGCCTAACATACTCAGGCCCTTCAAAGCCTTATTTCTCTGTTTTTTCTTCGTTCACGACCGCCTTAATTTTTTATGAAAAACACGTGAAAAACCATTCAAAACCACCAAAAACCTGACCTACACCTTTTCTCCTCAAGTCTCCCACCACCGTACGTCGCACTTCGCAAATCGTAACATTAAGCTTTACCTTTAACACTTACCGCTAGTTCTTTTTGATTGCGATATTGCAAAATCGCAAATCGCACTTCACACACTTTAGCTTTTCCTGTTAACACTTACTGCTCATTCTTGCGATTGCGATATTGCGAAATCCCGCCCCGCCGTCGGTCCCACCGCCATGTCATACCTATCGCAAATCACATCCGGCAAATATTTTATACTATCACAAATCGTATCCCAAAGTTCTTATCCTATTGAAAATCGCATCCCACAACTTTTTCCTTTCTCCCTTGACACTTACAATTGTTCTGGCCGATTGCGATATTGCGATTGCGCCTTGTTGTTAGTCCCACTGCCACGTTGCACTTTGCACCATTTATATTTTACCTTTAAACACTTACCTCTTGTTCTTGTGATTGCGATATTGCGAAATCACAAATCGCAAATCGCATCATTTACCTTTTTTCATAACACTTACTGCTTATTCTGCCGATGCGATAACTCCACCACGTCACACATCATAAATCACACTTCGCACATTTTAGTTTGTTCCATTAACCTTTACCGCTATCCCTTTAAACTTTTGAAGTTGCATTGTGACATCACACATCACAAATTTTGTCCTCCATCGCACTCTGCCATCGCACTTTTGAGTTATGTCCGCTCCAAATTAATTTCTCATGCTATAATAATGTTTCATAAGGGTTTAACCCCCTCTTTCCGCTTCCAAACGTTGTTCCATGTGTCAAACCCCTCCACTATCCTGTTTTAGCCCTTTTCTTCCCTCCAAGATGCCAATTAACTCTTTTTAATTAGAATTAAATCATGGATAGCCTATTTTCATGGATAGAAGCATGGTAGATAGATCATAGGATAAGTAGAGTGCATTTAGACGTTTGGCGAAGTTGAGTGTGGTTTAGGACTAGTTTCCTTTCCGCTATTTGTTTTCTGCAAATTAAATTAGTTTCCTTCCTGTTATTTCTTTTTAGCAATTTAATTTTGTTTCTTATAGTCATTTCCTTCATGCACATTCAATTAGTTCCATTTCTGTCATTTCCTTTATGTAATCTAGTTTAGTTTCATCGAAGTGTGACAGACTTCACTGAGAACCCTTAGAAGTAGCACCCTTTCATAAAGCAGAATGGAATGACATGAACATAATTCATCTGTTGTGTATATATCACTATCACCTCAAAGTTTGTATGAACCCCAGGTTGATAGAGTAAAGTAGGGCAACCCCTGAGAGTTGCAGCACTCTTGGTGCAATACCAGGGCTCACCACTTTTTGACGTCGTTGCTAGAGAGGTGTCTAGTATATGTTTTGATTTTGTTTTTATCATTCTTTTCTACTTTCATTTCTTTTCATGTCATTTCATAAATATTTAAAATAATACAAAAATATCTGATTTTCATGCCTCATAGGACTAGGAGTACCCAAAGACAAATCTTACCTAAAACCCCCACATCACCTCCTAGCCACCCTTCACTTTTCTTCATTGCCAGTGAGATTGAACCCCCTATAGGAGAGCCTTATGAATATTTTGAGGATCCTATTGGGGAAGAAGAAGAAGACCTTGTTTCAACTGAGGGACCTACTTCACCTATCTTAACCATGGCTGGGACCCAGAGAGCCTTTCCCATAAGAGAGGCAGATTGGGAAACTAAGATGAAAAACATTAGCCCCTCAGCTCTTCCACACTTCCATGGACTTATCTTTGAGGACCCTGACACATTCATGCTTGAATTTTTTGTTGTTTGTAGGACTTATGACTACACCTCTGATGATCATAAGTTGAATATATTCCCATCCACCTTTAAGGATACAACGTTGCGTTGGTTCATGGGTCTGACTAGGGATAGCATCACTACCTGGGCATAGATGGAAGACACCTTTAGCAGCAAGTACAAAGACTACTGTAGGTCCAAGGAAACTAAGGATGAGATATTTAGGATGACTCTAGGGCCTGATGAATCCCTAGAGGATTATGAAGGAAGGTTTCAATTAAACTATAAGAGAGCCAACTGTACTCTTGATCTTGACTCACTTAAACTTGTACTTCTTCGATGGAATAGTGAAGAGATGATAGAAACCTTGAATATTTTATCAGGAGGGGATATCTACAAAAAACCCTATGAAACAATCAAAACTTTCTTCTGGAACCATTCTAGGGCATTTAGGAAGAAGGGCAGAGCTAGCCAAAGTACATCCAATACCCCTTTCTCTTCCACCTTCATAAAACATGAGATTGGAAACATACTAGAGGACTTCAAGAGTGACATGCTTCACACCTTTGCTTTGAAAATGGACATAATGTAGGTCAAAAGGAAGGAAGAGGAAGCAGAGAGAGCCTTGGGCATATTTTGTCCTAGATGTACCAGGAAGCATCCAAGAAATGAATTTCCATTAAATGTCATAGAGTTTTGCTTATTCTGTGAAGAGAATCATGCCACAGACAAGTGTCCCTCCTTACCTGGACTTAAAGTTGTATATCAAGGTGGGGAAACAGTGCCAAAGCAACTCGGTTTCATCAACCAGAGAAGGCCTCAAGGCCCTCGGCCATATCAACATGGTATGCAAGGTGCACCTTATTCCTACTATTACAACAATCAGAGTCCACCCATGCAACCTTGGTACACCCCCACTCCTGCATCCTAGTCTACACCTTATACTTGACCTTCCCACCCTTCATATCATCCTCAACTAGTAAACCAACCATTTCAGTAGTATGTTCCACAACAATCTCAGTGGAACAACCCATCCCAAGGGTGGAGGCCTCAACAAAATCAACTACCTGCTCTAATGCCTCCACCCCAACCTCAACCTCAGCTTACTCATGTTTCTCCACATATGCTACCTATACCTGCACAACCTAATCCAAACCTGAACAACAGACAGGCACAACGGGCTCCCAATGGAGAAACATCCCATCCAGCTTATGCTGTGGAGATACAGGAGGTTAATCTCAATTCGAGAAGAGTACTCCGAGGCAACCATCCCCCATATCCACCTGTAGAGGTTGAGGAGGAAAAGGAAGAAGATAACTCTCAGATCCAACAACCTCCTTTTCCCAAGTGCTTGATCCACCCTAGTCAACACACCCTAGAGGAGACTGAACTCCTGGGAGAATTGGAAAATTTTAGTGTAAATATACCACTTCTCCATGCCATTAAGGTTGTCACTATCTATAATAGGCTTATCAAACAAAAGTGCTTCAAGAAGCCTAGGATAAGGAAGAGAGATACCCCCACCATCAATGTGGTAGGACAATTGTCTGACCTGATGCTGGGGAAGGTGATATTTCAAAAATACCTAGACACTGGTAGTCTAGTTGCTGATGTGCATATAGACGATGTCATAGTCCCCAACACTCTAATTGATCTAGGGGTTGACATCAATATCATAACCAATGAAACTATGTTTAAACTTAATCTCCAAGGGACTTTGAGGAAAACCACAATAGTTCTGCAACTTGAAAATCGGATCCACAGTAACTCCAGAAGGAATTTTTGAGGATGTTATGGTTACCATTGACTCTTGGGAGTATCCTACAGATTTCCTGGTCCTACAACCAAAAAACAAGTTTAATGGTTATCCTCTCATCTTAGGGAGACCTTGGTTAGCCACTACAGATGCTTATATTAGTTGTCGGGTTGGAAACATGACTATAAAAAATGGACCTTTTTCTAAACAGCTAGTGTTATATCCTCTAGCCCAACCTTCCATTTATCATGATCTCCTTATATGGTTGGAGGATGAAGAAGATGATTTATATAACACTGCCACTATGTGTACCATAGATGTTATTCTTAGAGGGGGCAGCTTGATGAAGATGAACTCATCGACCATGCCATTCAAAACCAGTCCTCTGCTAACACTCCTCTCGAAACCTTAGTTAAAGAGTTTGAAAGCCAACCTTGGATGGAAGTGCACTCTGAAGAGAAGAAGCTATGCTAGCTTTTGAAAGAAAATATTGAAGATTTTTCTTGGGATTACAAGGACGTGAAAGGGGTGCATCCTTTAGTATGCAGGCATCACATTTACATCAAAGAAGGATGCAAGCCTGTGAGACAAACCCAAAGAAGGATGAACCTAGCTCTAAAGGGCATAGTCAAAGAAGAGTTACATAAAATATTGGATGCAGGGTTCCTATATCCTATATCCGACAGTGAGTGGGTATCTCCTCTTGTCCTAGTCCCAAAGAATAATGGGAAGTGGGAATTTGTGTTGATTATCAAGAACTTAACAAAGCCACCATGAAAGACCATTTCCCTTTTCCCTTTATAGACCAAGTCTTGGATGGCCTTGCAAGGAAGAAATTATTTTCCTTCTTAGATGGGTTCAGTGGGTACAATCATATTCAAATCAGCCCTGAAGACCAGGATAAGACTACTTTCACCTACCCTTCGGGTACCTTTTTTTATAGAGTCCTACCCTTTGGGTTATGAAATGCCCCAGCCACCTTCCAAAGGGATGTCTTGAGAATATTTTTGAGTTATTCCATGAATCTATCGAAATTTACATGGATTATTTCACACCATATGGGGGTGACTTCCAGGAAGCTCTCTCCAATTTGGGTAAAGTACTAAGAAGGTGCATTGAGATTCATCTCTCCTTGAGCCCAGAAAAGTGTGAATTCCTAAAGAAATCAGGGGTTGTATTAGGACACTCCATATCCCAAGCAGGAATATAGGTAGACCCGAAAAAAATCACTATCATCAAAAGGGTACCTGCTCCTCAAAAGAAAAAATATGTCAGGAGTTTCTTAGGCTTAGTTGGTTACTATAGAAGGTTCATCAAATATTTTAGAAAGATGGCTTCGCCATTATTTGGCTTATTGGCCAAAGATTCTGAGTTTATTTGGTCTGGTCCTTGTCAAGAGGCTTTCAAGATGATTAAGGAATAGTTGACTACTACCCCCATCCTCTGAGGTCCAAATTGGACTCTCCCTTTCCACATCCACACTAATGCATCTGACAAGGTTGTAGGGGTAGCATTAGGACAATTAGAGGACAAAATCCCTTATGCCATTTATTTCATCAGCAAGAACTTGTCCAAGGCCGAGCTGAATTATACTGTTACTGAGAAGGAGATGTTAGCCATTATTCATTCTTTGAAAAAATTCAAGCATTATGTAACTAGATATTAGAACTTTCTTCACACTAACCATGCAGCCATCAAGTATTTAATGAAAAAACCGGATGTTAATGCTAGAATAATTAGATGGTTGTTACTTTTGTAGCAATTTGATTTCACTATTGTTGATCAACCTGGAAAGGAGAATGTTGTTGCACATTTTTTATCCAGGTTAGCTCTCTCTGCAGGTGAAGAAGGAATGGTGGATGACCAGCTCTCGAATGATCGTCTCTTTGCTATATCAGCACTCTCACCATGGTTTTTTGATATATCCAACTACTTGGTTTCTAAGAGAATCTCCTAATATTTCATTTAGGGAGAGGAGCAGAATCATCAAAAAAAGCGCCCCTTTCACATGGATTGGGGGAAATATTTTCAAGCTAGGCCTTGATAAAATCCTAAGAAGATGTGTGAGGGAGGAAGAAGTTTTTTATATCCTCTCTGCATGTCATGACAGCCCGTGTGTAGGCCACTTTGCTGCAAAAATAACTGCTTACAAATTTTTGCAGACAGGATACTATTGGCCTACCCTTCATCAAGATTGCAGAAGATACACCAGCAGGTGTGACCAATGTCAAAGGATTGGGAAACACACATAAAGGGATGAAATTCCTTTACACCCTCAGGTGGATTTTGAGCCATTTGATAAGTGGGGCCATGGACTTTTTTGGACCTATCGATCCACCATATGGACAAAAGAATTATATCATACTCTGCATTGATTACCTAAAAAGGTGGACTAAAGCAAAAGCAGTGAAGGTAGCAACCGAGGAGAAAGTAGCGGAATTTCTAAGGGAGAATATGTTTTAAAAATTTGGATACCCCAGAGAAATAGTCATTGATCAGGGAGCACAATTCACCTCTCACCTCATTGAGAATCTTTTGAGGAAGAACAAGATTAAGCATAGAACTTCTACTTCCTATCACCCTAAGGCGAATGGCCAAGTAGAAGTAACTAACATAGCTTTAGAGAGCATCCTCACCAAGGTTGTGAGCAGCACCAAAAAATATTGGGCACACAAATTGGTAGAAGCTACTTAGGCCTACAACACTACCTAGAAGACAACAATAGGATTCACTCCTTATGAACTAGTCTATGGTAAGAAAGCTCTAATTTCAGTTGATTTTGAATTCAATACTTTAATAATGGCAACTAAATTAAATCTAGATCTATCAAATTCCCAAAATGAGAGGTTGTTGAAACTAAATGGATTGGATGAGTTTAGAATGCAATCACTTGAGTTACACAAAGGTAGTTTAGTTGCAAGGGAATGTATGGCATGACAAGAACATCAAAGAAAATACCTTCCAAGAAGGATATTGGGCGATGTTGTATGATTCAAGGTTTAAATATTTTAAAGGCAAGTTTATGACAAGATGGTTAGGACCTTACACAGTGGAAAAATGTTTTGATAATGGCACAGTTCAAATTAGAACCATAGCTAAGGAAGGAATCCCCTTGCTTGTCAATGGTCACAGACTTAAAATTTACAAGAAGCCTTTGTCAAAGGTAAAGTTCATAAATTCAATAAGCAAAGAGGTGTATGTAATGGGAAACTCCATAGTTTCCCACACCTCCTGAAAAAAAAATTGGGGGGGGGGGGGGGGGGGGGGGGAGAAAAAAGAATAAGCTTGTGGGTTGAAAACCTTGATGGAGGCAAATCACTTGCTCAAAAAAAAGAAAAAAAGAATAAAGATCCATGGGTGAGAACCTCTCTAAGGTACCAAAGGCAAGTATGTGGGTTGAAAACCTCCATGAAGGCAGCCCACTTTCTTTAAAAAAAAAAAAAAAAAAAATACATCTACATTTCTGTGTTTTATGTGTTTGTTTTTTTATAGGTTATTAATGGTTTTTGGAAACACAGTAAGGCATTCATCTTCTTTTCTCATATTCTATTTTACCATCCATCCCATCATTCACTCCATTCATATTTATAGCTTCCTCCATCGCCTCCATACACCACATTCCTCCATTCCTTAGCACAATGTAGCAAGAGAAGCAACACATAGATTGCTACAAATACTAGGAAGTTCCTTCAGAAAACAAATTTGTTCATGGACTTCCAAAAATAAAATAAATGAAATCTGCATAACAGACTCGAGGAGAACGAGAATTCCACCTATGGCATCTCAAGCACCCCACGTGAGATCCACAGCAGAGAAAAACAATAAACAAAGATTAGCAACTCACTCAGGAAGCTACTCATTCAGCAAGCTTCTCATTCAGAGTACAGGAATATAGTGAGGGATGCAGCATCTAAAAGGCTTGTCTCCAACATAGATCTCCTGCAACCGCCTTGGAAACAATATTTAAACTCAGGTATAGCTTCTCACCCCTTGCTACGCATCCATAATAGCTAGAAATAATTAATTTGGAGACTTGGAGTTTAAGGGGAAAAAAGGTGGCCAGCTGACTCAGCCACCACTGTGAGGAATGACTGAAAAAAACTAGAAGTACACGCCACCTGGGCATACAAAAGAAAAGAATTTAAATTAGTGGAGTAGAGGAGAACGAGGGGAGGAAACACACAGTCCATCATGAAATAACAAGAGAAGGAAAGAACTACCTACAACAGAACTGGAGTTTAGACGAGTTACATAAGCACTCCAAAATTAGTCGCGTTATCTAATAAAAGGAGATGTCATCTCATCCAAACCAGTATATTGAAAATTTTTAAAGGGAGAGAGACTGATAGAAGGATGCAACGCTTAAAGAAGAAGAGGAAGAACCAAAAAAAACAAGAAGAACCAGAAGAAGAAGAGGAAGAACCAGCAGAAACAAGAAGAACCAGAAAAAGAAGAGGAATAGACAAAGGGCCAAAGAAAAACAGAAGAGATGGACATATAAGTCATAGAGATAGCAGAAAGTGGGTGAGAAAAAAACTCACAACACAACACCACATCCCCTCAATACAAAAAGATAGTTGCCACCATAGCTCCTCTGATCGCAAAGAGAAAACGACAGACCTCTAGGTATTCCAAAGCTGACAAGAATCAGAGAGAGCCATAAACTTATCCCACAATCCCGATTATCATTGAAGAATCACTAAGGGGGGAGGAAATAATCAAAGAGATAATTCTGAAGGAGCAACTACAAAAGGCATAGGAAGAGAATGTAGCACTAAAGGAACAATTGCAACAAAAAGAGGAGCAAGTAGCCACCATGGCGGAATTATGCATAGAAGCCCTTCGGCACAGATTCCCCTCTGACTCATATGTTATGTACCTCAAAGAACAATGACTTCTATTTCAAATCAAAACTCTAGCCTCCAATGGATCAGTACCTTTCCAAGATTGCAGACAATTCATGAATTTCTACAAGTAAGCTAACATGGCTGATCAGGAAAAGATAGAAAATTTTTATGTGGATAACTTTGTGCTAACAAATCTGGATATTTGGGGCCCCAATCCTACAATGGGGGATATGCAATTAATGGGTTTAGCATCTTGGATGGTGAATGAAGACACTTGATAAAAAGATATATGGAAGGTCATGGGAAGAAGAAATAGAGAACCCTTATATATCAGACCATAATTGTTCAACCCAAGAGGAGTCATCCTTAACCATCGAGATATTGAAAGGGACCCTGCACTAGTGGAAAGCTACCTTTAGACTCAAAACTAGGTGATAGGCCACTTTGATGATGTTTCTAGGCAGATAGAGGAGGAGTGCATTATGGCCAGCTAGAGGAGATGGAATAGTCTCCCTCATAGCCTCAAGAATAGGGAGTACCATACTCCAGAAAGACTAAGAGGTGCACTGGAAAGGGAACCATTATACAAGAGGGCCATGCAGGACAAAAATATCTAATGGTTGGGACTAAAGCTCAGACCACCTTTGTTGCTAGGGTTGATTGATGAAGAGGACATAGATGCACAAGATAGAGAATGGGAGAGTGCATAAAAGAATATTTTTTTTACCCCCTTCGGGAAACTCCCATACTTCTTCCTTAGGAAATCAAGGCGGTTGTCAGGACCTTAAAAGAAATGCAGGAGGAGGATTAGTTGCTTAGAGGATG
Source organism: Pinus albicaulis (assembly GCA_034641835.2). Taxonomy (NCBI): domain Eukaryota; kingdom Viridiplantae; phylum Streptophyta; class Pinopsida; order Pinales; family Pinaceae; genus Pinus; species Pinus albicaulis. The sequence goes on along the minus strand of CM076569.1, from coordinate 682,053,584 downwards.
AGAAACCATTCAGTAGGGGGATGATGATGAGCTCCATCGTTAGACATATTTGGAGGGGTTAATAGTCACCTTTTTTCCTTCTTAGATCTCTTTTTCTTGCATTTTTATTATTATTTGGTTTTATGATGCTAGTATAGGTGGTTATTAAGGCTAACATAATCTAAGTACCTAATATAAGGTTGAGTGCAAAAAATCATGGCTTATTAAGAATTTTTATAACTATTTTACCATAAATACTTGGGGGAGACAAAAAAGAGCAATTATAGGAGGATTGTCCACCCTCAAAGGCAGCCGAAGGATCCCAAAGATTCTCTCCAACAATTCAAATTCCAAAAGAAACCAAAGGATCCCCAAGGATTCTCTCCAGCAATTCGAATTCTAGAGGCGGCCAAGCAAATCAAAGAGGAGTGCACCCAATCCTTGTTCACTGAGAGTCAAGTGGACTCAATCACCATTTTCTAGGGAGATGTTGGTAGCTGCCATATAGAATAAATAGAGCAGATCTAGAGCTAGGAAGATTTAGTCTATTATAGTCTCGATTCCATTCAAAACTATTGTTGGGAGCTATTGAGGTTTTTGTTTTATTGAGGGATCAAAATTTCAGATATGTATGCAGTTATTCTTTTATGAAATGAGCAGACTGATTTCATTCGACTGATTTAAGTTTCAAAGGGCTAGGCTCATGGGTTAGGGCCCAATCCATGTGCCTTGGCTTCTCTGTTGTTACGATATTTTCGTTTCTATCATTTAGCTAGGTTTTCTTCTGCCATTTAAGTTATATCTACTTCTGATAAGTTTCATTGATGTTTAGTTTTTGTGATGTTGTATTTTTAATTGTTTATGAGTAGTAAAATAGACGAAAAACCCCAAAAATTATGGTCAAGTGTCTCCCCCCTCTCATCTCTGTCAATAGAGTTCGAGTAGGGCAAACCTTCCCACTGGCTAAAATTTCTTTCTGTTTGAGTTTTAGGAAGAATTTGTGTTACCAAGTCCAAGCCTTTCTTTCACTGTTTCATCCCACATTTCTGTCGGTTTCCCGTGCATGAATCCATAGGTGTGTCTCACTTTTGAGCACTCCTATTACGCCTCCATTCCCCTCCTTTTCTTCTCATCTTTACGTTGTACTTATCTTTTCTTTGCCTAACACACTCAAGCCCTTCAAACCCTTATTTCTATGTTTTTTCTCTATTCATGGCCGCCTTAATTTTTTATGAAAAACACGTGAAAAACCATTCAAAACCACTGAAAACCCGACCTCCGCCACTATACATCACACTTCACAAATCGCAACATTTGGCTTTTATCTTTAACACTTACTACTCGTTCTTTGCGATTGCGATATTGAAAAATCGCAAATCGCACTTCGCACCGTTTAGATTTTCCCCTTAACACTTACCGCTAGTTCTTGCGATTGTGATATTGCAAAATCACACCATGCCATCGGTTCCACTGCCACATCATCCCTATCACAAATTGCATCCCACATTTCTTTTATCCTAACGCAAATCGCATCTTGTAGTTCTTATCCTATCATAAATCGCATCCTACAACATTTTCCTTTCTCCCTTAACACTTACCGTTGTTCTGGCCGATTGAGATATTTAGATCATGCCCCACTGTCGATCCTACCGCCACGTCACCCATCGTAGATCACACTTTGCACCATTTATCTTTTACCTTTAAATACTTACCACTTGTTCTTATGATTTCGATATTGCGAAATCGCAAATCGCATCATTTACATTTTTTGCATAACACTTACCGCTTATTCTTTCGCTGCAATAACTCCGCCACGTCATGCATCACAAATCACACTTCGCACATTTTAGTTCGTTCTGTTAACCTTTACCGCTATCCCTTTAAACTTGCGAAGTTGCGATTGCAACATTACACATCGAAACTTTTGTCCTCCATCACACTCTGCCATCGTACTTTTGAATTTTGTCCAAATTCATTTCTCATGCTATAATAAATTTTCATAAGCGTTTAACCCCCTCTTTCCTCTTCCAAACCTCATTTCATGTGTCAAACCCCCCACTAGCCTCTTTTAGCCCTTTTCTTCCCTCCAAGCTACAAATTAACTCTTTTTCATTAGAATTAAGTCATGGATAGCCTAGTTGCATGGATAGAAGCATCGTAGCTAGATCATAGGATAAGTAGAGTGCATTTAGCCGTCTGTCCAAGTTAAGTGTGGTTTAGAATTAGTTTCCTTTCTGCTATTTTTTTTTCTGCAAATTAAATTTGTTTCCTTCCTGTCATTTCTTTTCAGCAATTTAATTTAGTTTCTTACAGTCATTTCCTTCCCGTGCATTAAATTAGTTCCATTTCTGTCATTTCCTTTCTACAATTTAGTTTAGTTTCATTGAAGTGTGACAGACTTCACTAAGAAGCCCTAGAAGTAGCACTCTTTCGTAAAGTAGAAGATGGTGACATGAACAGAATGCATCTGCTATGTATATAACATTGTCACCTCAAAGTTTTTACAAACCCTAGGTTGATAAAGTAAAGTAGGGCAGCCCCTGGGAGTTGCAGCACTCTTGGTGCAATACTAGGGCTCACCACAAGTACAAGGCAAGACAAGCTAAAAATTGCCATGTCGACAGTGTTCGATGTGACAAAATTTTCAAGTTATTCAAGTTTTATTATATTTACGACCAAGGAAGGAACATTTTTGTTTCTTCAAGGATAATTTGATGTTCTGCAAATTATGGGAAATTGTAGCAAGATAGTATCTACAACAGCAAGACAGGTTCTCTAGAATCAAGGAAAAATTCGAGTTTCATGGAAAGCTCAATTTGTTGAATTCAAGAAAATTCCAGTGGATTGAGACTGGAAGGGTGAGGGGGTTGTACCCTCATCCACATGTTGAGTAATGAAAGAGATTTTGTGGTAAAAAATATTCCAATGGGTAGGAGTGATTAGGTGCTCAAAATTATGTTAAAAATTTAAAGTTATTGGAATGGTATGGAACCTGAATGACCGCGTAGATCTCATCATTCTGAATCCAACACTACTCATTTCATGGAAACCCGACACCGTATGCTCCCAGAAACACGTTTTTTCCACTTTGTCAAATAATCAGTTTTTAAGAAAAAAATGCAAGACAACCCAATCAGTAGTTCGTATAGCTGACTGGGCTTGCCCATGTGGCAGAGTGACTTGGTCAATGGATTTTCTCCAATGAATGATGTTGTGCCAAGTGGCACATTACCGTTGGTTTGAAATGGAATTTTTTGATTGGGTATTGTGGAGGCCAATCACAGGCTGCCATGTGGCCCGGCCAAGGGCTACCACGTGGTAGCCCTAGGGCCACCAAAATTGTGGTTATAGTACAATCACAGTGCATGGGGGTCAAACCTGCGACCTCCAAACACTAGCATCAAGGCTTTACCAATATGCCACAACATGTGTCTTAACATCATAAGGTTGCGGCATATATTTATGTTGTAATGTTTTTGGAGTTGGGGGTGGGGGCCAAGGTCTAACCCCAGCCCTGGTCACCACACCAATCCAGGACCATGGGCGAGAGGCTAGCCCCGCTCCCCACAACCACTAACCATAACCGTAACAATTAAATTTCAACGCCATGTGTACACACTGCCGAGAACGCCATTGAATCCATTCGGTAACTAGTCGTCTGCCTAACCGCCCATACAATCCACGAATATGACCGCCATGAACTTAATCATTGGCGGTTAGCAAAATTTTATATAAAAAATATATTTGCATCGAAACCATAGGGTATGAAATCCTGAAATTAGGTGTTATTGGAAAATTAATGCCCCGATAATTTCGCCCTATTATTGTGCAATTTGGCACTCTGTTAGCCAATTTGGGGGTGAAATTGTGGGATGGTGTCAGATTTGGTGGAAATTGTGGAGCGGTTAGTTCAAAAACTTGGGGAAGTCATAACTTACTCAGTTTTTACCACATTCGAGGCAGAAAGAGGCTACACAAGCATTTTTGGGCATACTTGAGCCATTGGAACAGGTTTCAGAGTTGTTTGAACATTGTAAACATATGTAATCACACTTTTGTGCATAATAGAAGAGGTCCAAGCCATTGGAAGCTGGACCAAGGAGATGTAGCCCAGGCAAGGTAAAATCCTTCATCATGTGTTGTTATGTTACTTTTTATGGTGATGTTCATGTCTATTAGATGTTGTTTTTCAATTTTTTATTTATGTTAATTTTCTCAAGAAATTCACATTAAAACTCATGGTTAACTTGAAATTTACCTCATAATCCTCAAGAACTTTGTTTATATTCTGAATTGGAATTTAGCATAGAAAACACTAATTTTCCCATTCATATCATAGATCCTAAAGCTACTTCCCTGCATAAATAATATGTTGTATATTTGTTGTATATTTGCAAGATAAACCAATCAATTTTTTATACTCTTCTTATTAATATATTTGTATATTTGTTTCTCTCATATATTTGCAAGATAAACCAATCAATTTTATTTTATACTCTTCTTATTAATATGTTGTATATTAATATATTTGCAGGCCAAAGGTGGCACACTCGCCGAACTAGACTCACAAGTTGATATATTTTCATCAAACTTTACATCTCTTCTAATGATTATATTTTTGGATTTGGGTTGAAGAAGTCTACATCCTTTGAAATATTTAGAATATCCAACAAAAATACATTTTTCACTCTTAGGTTTTAAGGCTTTATGTTTTGCATCTGGAATATGGGCCCAAGCATCACTTCCAAAAACATGAAAGTGACTTACATCTGGTTTGATTGAGCTCCAAGCTTCTTCTGGAGTTATATTCTTTAAAACCTTAGTAGGAGTGAGATTTACTATGTAATTTGCACAGTTAATGGCTTCTGCCCAAAAATTGAGACCAAGTCCATTAGATTGAAGCATACAATTAGCCATTTATTTCAAGGTGTGATTCTTCCTTTCAGCTACACCATTTTTTTGTGGAGTACATGGAACAATATGTTGCAATTGAATGCCATGCTCAGTGCAGAAGTTGATAAATTTGTTGTTAACATATTCTCCGCCATTGTTTGATCTTAACTTAATAATTTGATGTCCAGATTGTTTCTCAACAAAGGCCTTAAAGGCCAAGAACATGTTAAAAACTTCACTCTTGAGTTTTAAGAAATATACCCAAGTGCGTCTGGAAAAATCATCAATGAAGGTTAAGAATTACTTGCAACCAAAGAAAGAAACAACAGGAAGTGGAGCACATAAATCACTGTGCACAAGCTGCAAATGTGATGAAGCATGCCAAGAGGCACGTTTGTCAAAACTATCTTGATGATGTTTTCCAAGTAGACATCCGGAGCGAACACCATCCCCGCAAGATACCATAGGAAGGCTCGTCACCATATTTTCCTTACACATAGTTTGAAGAGAGCGATAGTTTAAGTGACCAAATCGCTCATGCCAAATTTTGCTCAAATCATCATTATGAGCAACAAAAATAGAGGGAAGAGATGATGACCCAAATTTGTCAAACTTATACAACCTTGTGGAATCATCAGCAATGCCAGTAGCTAAAATATTTTTAGGATCTTTGAGGTCCTTGATTACAACATCATGAGGTGAGAATTCTACTATTTTCACTTCACCTGAATGAGTTATCTGATAAACAGATAGAAGGTTGCATGACAAGGTAGGAACACATAGTACATCATTAAACTGACCATTATCTAGATGAATGGTTCCAGATCCTACAACACTAAGAGATCTATCATCACCAACATAAATATGTTTGGTGTTACAATCATTTAAAGAAGAAAACATGGACTTATTTTTAGCCATGTAGTAATAAGCTCCAAAATCAGTGAGCCACTCATGAGAAGGAGAAGAAGAAGATACATTTAATGCATAACCAGATCTTGATTCTTGACAACCACAAGCAGAAAGTGCCATGCCTAAAGATGAAGGTGAAGAGTGCTCCAAATTGATGTTGTGCTTCTTCATTGTTGCTTCTAAGGCTTCCATCTTCTTAAAACATTTGAACTCTAAATGGCCATCATGATTGCAAAAGTTGCAATGTCTATCTGTCTTCTTTCCTTTGTTTTTATATGCCTTATCATTTTGGTGAGTTGCTTTTTCAGTTTGTGGCTGAAATTGCTTAGGACCCTTGTTTGGTTTCAGACCATACTTTTTAGGATACTGCTTCTTGGGATTCTTTTGATATGATTGATGTTGGGCTGCTAAGGATTTCTTAGAAGCATTTCCAGCAGGGATAAGACCAAGGTGTAAAATTTTTCATGTTCTCTTATCAAAGAATCACAAAAGGCATCAAAAGAGGGATTCTTGTAGGTGGTTCCTGAAGAAATGATGGCTTCTCTAGTGGAATGGAAGGCGGAAAAAAATACAAAGTATGCAGGGCCAAGCTTAGTAAGAATGCAATAGATGAGGCTATCATCTTCATTTTTGACCTTACAACCTTCTAAAAGAACTCTGAGGGTCTTGAATTTGGACAAAAAATCTTCAATAAAGGAGAAATTATTGGGGTCCAAAGTAAGCAACTCATTTTCAAGCTGATGGGCCCTGATTTGATTTTGAATGCCAAAGACAGTATTTAGCTTGTCCAGGGCTTCATGAGGGGTGTCAATGTTAAGGATATGAAATCGAAGATCTTGAGCAATGGACATTCCTATCAACCCTCATGCTTGTTCTTGTTTATTTTCCCATTTAGCAACTTTATCATCATCAGAAGGTTTAGTTTCTAGCCCTGTGGCTATTCTATAAAGCCCTTTACTTCTAAGTATATATACCATGTTAGGTAGCCATTGGAAATAATTGGTGTTGTTAATAATAACCGGGCATGCACTTTCCAATTTTTTTTTTTTTAAATTGAAGCTGAGAAAAGTTGAAACTAACTGCTCCAATGGAAATATCTCGAAAAATTGGGCCGTTTCAAAAAAAACGACTCGAAAAACGGCTTTCGGATGAAGAAGTTATGCCTTTTGAAAAAAACTGAGTTGTAGATGTCGAATAGTTACGGGAACGGGATGAAGTGAGGCTCTTTAAAAAAAATTCCGCCCCTTTGAACAAAAACTTTTTACAAAAGAAGCTTGAGAATGAGACTTGAACCCAAGACCTCTATTCTCATAAACTAACCCCTCACCAAGTGAGATTGTAAAAGGATTATTTTATTTTAGAAAGGAGGAAGGGCGGATGATTATTATTATTATTATTATTATTATTATTATTATGGGGGAGGTGTGCGTGCCTTTTCCTGCACAAAAAACGAGCAAAATAAACGAAATGCAAAGCCTTACGGCAAAATGTTCGATTCTCAGTTAGCCTTACTGGCAACTATCACTTTTTTTACTATTTCTGATTTCTCGAGATCGCACAAAGACGCGGGGAAAGAGCATACGTAGCAAAAAAAAAAAAAAAAAATCCCTTTTTCCTGTTTCTGTTTTGCCGAGATCGCACGGGGTGCACAAAAAATAGCATACACAGAGAAGAGGGTATAGATCTAACAAATAAATAAAACCTTAATATAAGAAAAAAACCAAAATAAACAGAACTATTAACAAATATAACTGCAAAATAGATGCTTTATACCTCCAGATCTAAACTGACATAACTTGGGCAACCGGAAACCTTTTCGCATGAAACGAAAGGCGTTCCTCATTGTAACAAAAGCTCCGGACACAACCAAGCAGTTCTTGAAGCCCAAAAATGTTCATAAATAGTATTTCTGCAAAATAGCAGTCGCATGCAGTCAAACCGGCTTCAGATTTTGATCAACAATGGGCGCGGCCCTCAAAATAGTTATGATACCATGTAGGAATTTACAGGGTAAGTTTTGTAGATCAAGAACCAAAAGTTACCGCTCACAAATAGATCACAAATCAGTACACCAGTATAATCACGTGGTTGAAACCCTCAAAGAGGGAAACAGTCCACGCCCTGAGCCAACACGGCCACTTCAGGGAATTTATTAATATAAAAGAAAAGTTACATATGTTTCTCTCATAAACGGTTACCGGAAAAATGACCCTCCATTCTCTTTAAATAAAGATCATGGACCAATCCGGTGTTAAGCCACGGATCAAGTGTCGTTAATACCGAGGTGAAAGATAACCGTCAGATCACTACAAATCATGACCGTCGGATTATAAGTTACAAATGTACATGGTAAAGAAAAACACTTTACCTAGCTCTACACTAGACTAAGTTATTCTTAACTATTTCCTATGTGTCGAAATATCCTAACAGAGATCGGTAGCCAAAATGCTCTGTAGGACATCACAATCTACCACTGACCTTATCCTTGGAAGATTGTGTGCTCTTCATTTCCCTTCAATAACAAGGATATATTGCATATCTCAAATAGGTGGCCCAAAAACGCAAGTGAAGAAATCTCATAGGCTCTTCCTACATATGAAACCCTAAATCACAAAGCATACTCCAGTTGTCTTCTTCCACCAATCATTTTTCTAAGGACTTATTATTTGTATGAAGGAAATAACTTGTGATAACTCACCCACTACTTGGCTCTTATTGAGGTGCATTTTTTATATGTATACCTACTATCAAGACCTACATCTAGTAGAAAACTCTCAGATGTGAATGCAAGGGAAGCAACGACTAAAAGTCCTATTCAAATTCCTATATAACAAGGCATATATCATTTTGGAACAAGATTCACTCTACTTATTCATTCTTTTAATAAGCTAGAGTTAAACCAAACCAAGGTGAAATATGCTCACATAGGAAATATATCAACTTAGGTTGGGTCAAAAGAAATGTTTTACCATTGATTATAAATAATGAGAAAATATAAAATACAAGAGTATGAGCCTACTTATGGACTAGATCGAGTTCCTTAAGCAATAAAAATTCTCATGCTTGTTGTTATAAAATTTCATATAAAATGTTATATTATAATCTATGGACTCGGGTAGAGATCTACTATATTTATTTGGTTGAATCTTAGGCACTAGCTTTCTTAGGTTGAATCTTAATTGTAGATGTTATTTTTAACAAAGCCTTAGGAAATAACACTTCTCCTAATTAGTTAAAAAAGAAAAAGAAAAAAAAGTTGAAGATATATTTTTTAGGTATTGTCGAGTCTCAACAATAAGGCTAGTAGCCATTACAATAAAGTTCATCATGTCACTTGTGAGAATTGAATTTTTATAGAGAATATAATAATCACTCTTTCGAACCACCTAAATTAAACCTATTTGATAATTTTTTATAAATACTTTATAATAATCAAACTAATATCTTATACCAATCACCAAATAACTTATAATTTTTAAATTATGAAAATATAACCTTTCATTGCAATTTCATAAACCTTTAACTTATACACTAAAGTCTTAAGACATGTAATGCAGTCTTGATTCAACTTCAACATTCCAGATGCTCCCACATCACTTCCTTTCCCACAACAAAATTTGTGAGTGTGTCACTGTGGGCGTTAGCTCAACACAATGGCCATGTCAAATGCAATTTAGGGTAGGGAATAATTTTGTTGCAACTTATCCTTGTTTGAAAAGTGATGACCCCATCTCACTACTGTATTTTGAACGAGTTAAAATAGAAATAAACAAACTCTAAACAAAGTCTTCATGAAACCATTTATTAATATTTTTAAAAAGAAAACGTGAGGGTGCCAAAATCATATTTCACCAAATTTTCACATATATAACTCCACATACATCACTTTTCTTGTGATTCATGATTTTTCATCAAACTTGCTCATAAATAAGTCCAAATAAACCATTTTAATGCCCATTATCTAGTTGATATTGAGTGCACAATAGATCTAAGGAATATAATCTTATTATTTCCTACTTCCACCAGGGATTATAAAATTTCGCCTCATAGTCAAAGACCCTTGACCATGTATTAGTTTGCAAAGTTATTCAATTTAACGAAAGTTTTCAGAAAATGCTAATTATATCCATTTTTCCGTAAATTAAAAAATATCATTTCTAATTTTTTAAAATATTATTTCTAATTTTCCATTGGCTGAGTGAACATTCATGTGACATGATTTTCTTGTTGGAGGGAGATTTATTTTCAGTATTGTTCATACATTGGAAAATAAAAGTTTAAATTAGGAAAAAAAGACTTACATGATTGGTTGTTATAGAGGCTCTAACATTAGCTATCACAATTGATTTGCAGTGGATGTTGCAGTCTATGTTAATACTATGATGACAAGGATCAACAACAAAGGTTCACAGAAAAAATCTATGGCTTATGAGGAGCAAGTTCATATACGTAAATTGGTTGTGGGGGAGGTAAGGTGTTAGGGGTGTGTTTGTATACGTAAGCGAGGAGGGTTCTGTACCCTAATAGAATGGATCTTACCTGAAATGCTTAGCGTGTGTCCAGATGTTTAAATCAATGGTGGACAACGTTTATGATCTATCTACTTGTTAATTTTCTCCTATTATTTATTTATGAGGTGATTCCAAGCTCATGTGAGCCGACCCAACCCATTTTTTTGCTTGTAGACCACAAATTTGACTATACAAGGCAAACATGTGATCATTTGATGTGACCTTGTCCTTAAACTTTGATCATTAATACTTTTAGGCTCACCCTTAGGTCATGATATGGCCATGCCATGTGATTGTGTCTTAAAATATAAATTAATAAAATTTATATTTTATTAATTTCAATTTCTTATTAAAAAAAAATCCTTTAATTTTCAAGTATTTTTTCTACTAAGAAATACTACTTTTAGTTACAAGGCAAACTTTATTGAGTTCATGTTAATTTATTTACAACTTTTAAGGATTCTTAAATTTTTCTTAAAATTCCACATTAATTGAATTTATCGATGGAAATTTAACTTTTGATTGATGGAAATTCAAAAATTAATTTCTAAGTTATGTGATGTAAAATTATTTTCTTATTTCATACAATTTAATTTTTACAATTGTTAGAATTGTTAGAACAAACTAATGATTTTAAACAAACAAATTTATGAGTGTACATTTTGATAGGCTCTAACACTACAATCTATCAAGCTTTAACAAATTTTGCAGTCAATCATGAAGCTTATCATTTAAGTTACATTCAGATATCACCATGCCCCACCAACAACACTAGCCTCAAGCATCATGATCTATGACACCTTTTCTCCTTATGTACTATCTCCCCACCTCTTCACTAGCTTGTGACCACTACTCCTACATAAGGCTTTCTAATACTAGTGAGATAGAGCTTTAGAAGCAAGAAAGAGAGGTGAGAAAGAGAAAAATGTTGTGAATAGCATATAAGTAGCAAATTCATGTGTGCGTGAGTGACTATGCCACTACCAAGTGACCATTACATATATGGGTGGGCATACCTTCTATCTATGCATACTAGGAAGGCAAGGATGCAAACATTTAAGGTGTAAACAATGCCCACTACAATATTGTATCTAATGGGAAAAATCAAGATGCTCATCTTACTTTGATCAAAGAGGCATTTGTCTAAGGATTTTTTTGGCATGTGCTTATATATGGGGATCTTATGAGATTCATTTGTGCAAAAGACAAGTAATTGTACTAGATTCCAAAGCAATAGTTCTTGTGTATTGTTCCTATTGTTCAATTTTTTGTTTGTCATTAATAAATTTGAAATATTTCATTTTTCATAACATCGATTGTTAGGAAAAATAGAATGTAGGTATATGAAATACAAATAAACAAAAACAACATGTGTGTTACAATTTTAAGGATTAGATATATGTGATCTATGCATATGAGATACATATAGCACTTGCAAATTTTCCATTTTCCCTTTTGATTATATTAATGAATTTAAACATAGAATTTTGAGATTCATTTTCTAATTGTCATATTTTGTAAAGTTATTTTTGCATTTATTCACATCCTGGAAACTATAAAACTAAGCCTCTAAGCTATAAATTTACATGATAGAAGAGAATGTGCATCTCTTGCTATAAATTTATAGAATCTCCCACTATTGAAAAAGGATAGGAGAGCCACTTCTGCATGGCATAACAATAATAGCTCATAATATTTTTTATTAATCTACTCTTCCACTCATGTAACCTATAGACTTGTAATATTCTCAATTTTCTTATCTAGACTTTCCCCCTCCCCATGCATTGTGATTTCTTACCTTCCTCTCTATTAGAAATAATCAAAATAAAATTATTAGAGATATTACAAACAAAGAACTCATGCAAATATTTCTAATTTCTCTAGGAATTAGTTCCATGCCTTTAATTCCTTGTGCTCTATTTTCATGCCTCTAAGCTCTTATATTCTGAGTAACATGTTCCATGCATTTAAGTTCTTATGCTCTTCTGCTCTACTAATATGTACCATGCCCTTAAGTTCAAGTTTATCTAGTAATGTGTTCCATGCTTTTAACCTCGTGGAAGAGAGAGAGAAATTCACAATGCCTTAAGTATAAGATGCATACACCTAACTTACCTATCCAATCCATATTTCTAAGGACTTATTAACGCTATGGAGGAAATCACCTAGTTAAAACTGAGTCATTGCTCGCCCCTTGTTGAGGTGCATTTTGGAGTTGCCTGCTTACTATCAACACCTATGGCTAATACAAAGCTCCACGATGTGGTTGCAAGGGTATAGTATTACTAAAAGTCCTATCCAAATTCCTGTAAAACAAAACCTATATCATTTTGGAATAAGAGTCACTTTTATTATTCATTCTTTTAAACCAAACTAAAGTGGAATATAGTCAAATAAAAGAATCAACTCATTTAAACTTTAAAAAAATTATTAAACACTAATTATAAATAATATGAAAAGCCATAATATAAGACTAAGAGCTTACTTATGGACTAGTTGAGTTACTTGAACGAATTAAACAACAATAACAAATCTCCTCCTTGACATTATTAAATCTCATATAAAATCTTGCCTTCGAATTTAGAATTTATGGACATAGCTAGATAACCATTGGTTTTGTTGCTTTATAATATAGGAAGTTCGTAGAAATTTTTTTGGCTCTTTTGAATTGAATATTGTTTCACAAACTTATCCATGTTGAAGTGTTTAGATTCAACAAAGACCCTCAACCATTACAAAAAAAAAAATCTATCCTATCTCACTTGTGGAACCGAATCCCAATAAAATAATAAACCACTTTAGATCAAATTAATTGACAAAATTTTTATTAATATGGTAAAATTAATATCTTATACAAATCAATTATAGTTTTTATATTGTGAAAAGAAAACCTTGAATTGCAATTCCATAAATCTTACAACTTATACAGTAAAGTTTACTTATCATAAAATTAAAGCAAGTACACCATCTAACCATAAACAGTATATATGCCCAAAGGTATTTATTGCAAAATAACCTCACAAATAAAACTCGCTACATGTGACCTCCTCGACCACAACAAAATGCCGTGAGCATGTCAGGCTGGGCGCTAGCTCAACACAATGGGCAAGTCAAACGCGACTTAGGACCAGGAATACTTGCGTTGCACCTTATCCTTGTTTGAGAAGTGATTACCCCATCTTACTAGACTAATAAATAAACTTTAAACAAAATGAAACCATTCAGTTTTTAACATTTAAGTTACAACATCAATAAACAAACTCTAAACCAACCAAATCTTCATGAAATAACGAAACCATTTTCCACCAAATTCGCACATTTATCACTCCAAATAGAGCCGTTGGAAGGTCAAAACCACCTTTGCCGGTGAATGGTGATATTTAACCAAACATAATTAACTCCAAATAAACCATTTTAAGTGCCCATTATATGCTGAGTGTGCAGCAAATCCAATTGCTATTATTAAATCTCTGTAATGCAAAATATGGAACCGAAGGAGCAGAAAGATAGGTGAGATACAACACACCTCTACCCTTCATATTCTACTTGGAGCGCTCTTATCATGTCTTCCATAGCACACACAGAAGGCCCTTTCTACCCATCTTCGTCTTCTTCACTCACTGCCTTCATGGCCGCTTCTCTTATCTCTTTCGCTCTCTGTCTCACTTCATTGCCTTTTTCTTCCCTCATCAACGTTCCTACACTTGTCTCCACCCTCTCCCGTTTCAGCTTTCCCTCTTTTCCCCTCCACATCTCGATGCACACCCCCACCTCCTCCTCCAACATTTTCGAATTCGCAAACATGGGCCATCCGATCGATAGGCACCGCTTTGCTCAGGGTTTCCAGCGTCGAATTCCATCCACAGTGACTAAGGAACCCTCCCGTCGAAGGATGGGACAGGATCAGCAGCTGAGGCGCCCACTTTTTTATCAGCAATCCCTGCTTCTTTTCCATCACTCACTCTTCGAATCCCTCTGGTAGAAACTCCGCCGAGAACTCTGAATTAAGTGGGACCTCCAGCGGCGGTCTGACGACCCAAATGAAAGTCTGTTGGCTCGATTCCAGCCCTAGAGCCAGCTCCTTCATATGTGACGACGATATCGAATTCTGGCTTCCAAAGGAAACATAGAGCACAGAGGAGGGCGCCTGGGAATCGAGCCATAGCAAAGATGCCCTTGCATATTCTGCCTCTGCCAGCTTGCCCTGCAGTAGAACATCCGAATCAACCGTTGTATTTGAAGAAGAAGAAGAGAGAAATGAAGAGCGTAGGATCGGTCCGACCGCCCAAACCGGCCTGCCAGTGGATTTTCTGAGGTGCTGGAGACTGCTATGCTCCAGCTCTTCGAACGTATTACAGATTGACCCCCAACTACGCACGTTGCGAGATATCTGGCGACTGAGTAACAAGGTCCAGGGATCGGATCCTGTGGCCGTTTTTAAAGATAGGGGGAGTTGAGATCGATCCAGTGTAACATGAGGCATGTCGGGCAGAACAAACTCGTGGGCGTCAATCTTGGTGTGAGGTAGATGAGTGCATAGGGAGTAAAAGACGGAGGTGCCATAAGCCCCAGCAGTGCAGGACTGAATCCTTGGTATCCACAACCTGTTCCCTAGGTCCAGCGTCCATCCCAAGAACATGTCGCTGATGATACACAGAGGCAGGCGCCCGCCGTCTTTTTGAGTGATGTGACCGATGAGGCGCTCGAAATGCGGTTCCAGGTGCTCCGAGACTTCATCCAGATCGTGGAAAAGATGGTAAGAGAGGGAGTCTGTGTTTTAGGTGTGAGGAGGCCCATTACAAGAAAGGGCCATTTAGCTTCACATTAGTGCTATTATTTGTAAAGGATTTGAGAAATTTTTACTTTTTAAATAGTGGTACAAAAGTGGTAATAATGTGGAGATATGCAAGTGGTTTTATGTTTTTTGGTGCAAAAGTGGAGTTAGTAAAAAATGTTAAATTTGGTGTTAAATGCATATGTGGCATTCCATGGTGTATGGTGCAAACCACCAAAAACCAATCTAACATGGATCAAGATATTGTGATGCAAAGCACCAAAACAAATTTTACAAAAATTAAAAATTTATCATAAAAATATGAAAATTATTATAATAATAATAAATTGTATATGGTGCAAAGCACCATAAAACAAAAAATGATGCAAAAAAACAATTTTTATTATTATAATAATAAAATTGTATATGGTGCAAAAACAAGATAACCTCCTTTATTTAGAAAGGTTATATATTGCCAAGGTTTAAAAATAGACTAAGAAGTTGTCACTAGTCTAAAAATAGGTTTTTCTCATGAAGTGGAGAAATGACATTAAATCAATATTGGTGGGAGCAATACATTTCAATATGAAGATTACAAAGATAATTTTATGAATATGCCCATGGGGTATCATCACAATTCCAGTGGTTATTATTTTCTAAACTATTACAATGACTCTAATTGGATTTCTTACAAATTTATAATTTTTTTGAGAGATTGAATCTGCACGTTGACCATTCCTTTGGAGCTGGGAATGTTTGCAGCCAATCTCAGATATGGGTTGGATCTAAGCTGGAACACTCTATCTGGATATATTCCTCCTCAAATAGGCAGCTTGACCTTGCTTCAATCGTTTCCTCTTGGGAAATATTCCTCAATCTATCATTAGCTTGCACATGAAAACCTTGCAGAGTAAGAAAAAGAATGCACACGACAGATACATCTAATTATGAAGTAGAAGGTTATAGACTTCAAGTGAAAAAGCGTTGGAAAACTCATTATCAATAACATCAACCACGTCAACCACAAAATGGTATAGCATAGGATGTGTCAATACATCAAGAAAATCAAATACATATGCATTACCACGGCTTGTTTCAAAGACAATATTTAAATCTCCTGCCATTCAAGAATTTCATTAGTTACCAATTCGGGCCATAAAAATTATAGACAAAATAGCCATCTTGAAAAGAGAGAACTCAACTAACTCCCTTAAACTTGGACTCTTCTTAGTGAAACAAAATAACAACATAAAAGTTGTGTAATTGTGAATATAAATAGCTAAACACTCTGAAAACTACTAAAGCAATCCAGATCAATGCAACAGAAAGAACAAGCAGGTAACAAGCAATGAAATTTAGCTCAAGGAATAAAAACTGGAAGAAAAGTTCTCAAAAGTATGGCATGTAAAGGAAGCTCTAAGGCACTAGAATAGCATAGACAACAAGAAAATCAAAGGAAACTAAAAATATCAAGCAATAAAAACTACCCACAAAAAAATGTCAAGTATTGAATAAGAAATATATGATGTCTCAACCCTAAAGAATACATCCACAAAACTAAACAACTTTCTGCTTCCCAGAGGTTATAAGAACTTGGCTTAAAAATACACAAGCATTATAAAAATTAGAGAAAAATGTTAAATGCCATAAAAAGGTCGGAAATGATTAATAGTTTGTACTCACCTTTACATATTTTCCATAAAGGACTGAATGGAGGTCTTTAATGGTGTTGTCAGCTCTGCTCCTCATGGACAATTTATACACCACTACACAATCAAGAAAATCATATTGTTGTCAATATGATTTCTTAATTGACAATTCGAAAGCAAAGATTCTAATACAAGGATACAATTGAAAATTATCTGAAATGCTACGATGCATAGTCAAGAAAGTCTTAATGTTGACAATATGCTTTCTTAAATAACAATTCGGAAGCAGAGAATCTAATACAAGGATACAATTGAAAATTATCAAAAATGGATTCTGATCCCACATGCTTGGTAGGCTTGCCTCATCATGAATAGGATATAGACTACCCTCATAAGACTAGACAATTCAGTATATGGTTGATTTCTTAAGTTGCAAGTAAATATGTATCTTGAATACCACACACCATCACTGTCATTTCCATAAATCAAATACACACACACACACACCAAACTCCATGACATCTAGGCATGTTAGAGTGGTAACACTCTATAAGTATTGTTCAGGAGTCATTAATACTTTGCCACATTTTATTTTTAATATGTGACCAATGTAATCTTAGATTTTGTAGTTAGGGGCAGGAGTCATTAATACTTTTCCACATTTTATTTTTAATATGTGACCAATGTAATATTAGATGTTGTAGTTAGGGGCAGTAAGTAGGGGTGAGGAGTCATTAATAAATTGCTACATTTTATTTCTAATCACTGCATTTGTCCAACTTTAACATTTTCAAAGTTTCAAAAAGCAATGAAGAAAGTCGAAACAGACAACCATAGAATCCTTCAAATTCCGAGTTTCTGGGTGGAAGAGATTCATCCAATCATAGTTTCAAAGATAAAGATAATATGCACAATGTAGGATGGTCATGACTTTGTGTGACTTATTAAGACTTGAAAGGAAAAGATGATGGAGGATGCCTTCTTGAGTTGCAGGGTATCTCAGGATTTCTCAAGTTTGATCATAATTGAGTACTCAATGTTGTTTTGGATCCAATTTGTAGTGACCCACTAAGATCTCCTTCATGTACATGGTTCATTCATATTCTCAATGAACTCCACCTAAATGTATAGGAAACTTCAGGAAGGCCTATCACACCCCCTAGAGTTTACAACCAACACAATCCACTCATAGAGAATTCAACTGACAAATGTCCCATACTCTATCAGAGGTTGTGACGCTCACATTAGGAGGGAGCTATATATATGGCATTGGATACACATACTAAGCAACCAGTGCAAACTTAAGCTTTCTCTAGCTAGGTGAGGTGTCTTCTCCCTATTGGATTTGCACTCATAAACACATGACAAATTAATCAAAGGAAACCCTAAGATTGCAGAATAGAATTTTTAACATCATGCATTGCCTCCACTTATACACTAGGCTTCTTTAATATGCCATGATGGTCAACTCACTTTTTCAATACGATAGGAAGCAACTATGATCTACAAGACTGAACTGTGAAGAACATAGCCCGTTGAATCAATGCTTCTGGCATTCCCTTGTACTTTAAATCCAACTTCTAAGATGTGAGAAAATTGAAAGCTAGAACAAACAAGAAAAGTTGATCCCAAGTTTTATGTTGGCCATCTATTTAAACCCACTTTTTCAACTAGTTGTTCATTGCACTCAAATACAAGAAACAACATTCCAAGGAGCTTGCAGAAACTGAAATCCTGCTAAATTTTTCGCTTCTTTTTATTCCAAAATCCAAACTCTCTGAGATAGTTACAACCCTGAACTTTGTGCTTCAGAGGATAGCTCAAATTTTCTATCCATGTCACAATAAATTTTACGCTCTACATTACCCCTTATCAAAGCTCTGACATGTGTCTACACACTAAGAATCAAGAATACACCATTCAATCCTAATGCTATGTAAAGACCCAGGAATAGGGGAAAAAGGAACCTCTCACAAATGGTCTTAATAACTTTGTACATTTAAATAATAAGAAAAGTATAATATATACAATTTTAAAGGTAAATGCAGTGACCTCATTTACCAATACTAGATATTGTGGACTTACAAGAATTCACCTTTTTGTGCAGGAAGGAAATACTTCCAAATATCACCAACTACAATAAAGTATATAAAAATGTTGTTGCAGTGTTCTGCAGTATAAAGGAAGTTTGGTTTCAATTAGTCAAGCACACTATTCATAGCCAACGAGGGCATGGTGAATGGACAACTTCAAATTCCATGCAATTTTTTAATTGCCAAGATAACACCCGTATTTTTGTGTGTTGAAATGATTTAAGAAATCTCACAGCCATGCATGTCTTGAAAACTACCTAGTTAAACGAGTTTTAGTCCAAATTACAAATGCTTAGAAGGAAATACTCCAACATTTCAGCAACTGAAATACAGTATACAAACTCAAAATAGCAGCAATGCCTCCACTTAAAATTCAACTAGGAACAATGCACATACCAATCATGTTTTTGAAGTATGTTAGTTATGGGGCAATTAGCTTGTTAATGAGCTTTCTCCAAGTCATCTAATACCAAGTGAATACGTTCAGGTTAGCCATAAAATGAAGTATTGTTTATTGTTGAAAGTGCAGGGTTTATTGTTTGTTGTTAAGTATATAAAAATGTTGCTGCAGTGTTCTGCAGTATAAAGGAAGTCCAATTTCAATTAATCAAGCACACTATTCATAGGCAACGAGGGCATGGTGAATGGAAAACTTCAAATTCCATGCCATTTTTTAATTGCCAATATAACACCCCTATTTTTGTGTGCTGAAATGATTTAAGCAATCTCACAGCCAGGCATGTCTTGAAAACTGCTTAATTAAACGAGTTTTAGTCCAAATTACAAATTCTTAGAAGGAAATACTCCCACATTTCACCAACTGAAATACAATATACAAACTCAAAGTAGCAGCAATGCCTCCACTTAGAATTCAATTAGGAACAACACACATACCAATCATGTTTTTGAAGCATGTTAGTTATGGGGCAATTAGCTTGTTAATGAGCTTGCTCCAAGTCATCTAATACAAAGTGAATAAGTTCAGGTTAGCCACAAAATGAAGTAATGTTTATTGTTGAAAGTGCAGGGTTTGTTGTAAAACGCATGCAAGATAATAAGAAGGGAAACCAAGTTCAACACTATGTTTTACGGTTACTCTGTTAATGTTGGTTTAACCAATTTTTTTCTTGTTTCAGTCTCTTTTGTTGGCAAGCATGGTTGTGCTGCTTGGTATGCAATTAACACTGCTATTCTCTATTCTGGGCATCACAGAAAAATATACTTCTTGGCATTTTTGTTGGAAATCATAAAATAGGTCCCCTGGTTGTTTCAGACTTGGGAATAACCTTGATGGAGTTGAAAGAACAGTGTTTCAACTGTCCAGACGAACCAATACACATATTGTGCAATCTAACTTTCATGTCCAATAGAACTCTAGCCTACCCAATATATGATACAAAGTATTGTTTTTTACAACATTTTTACAAATTCTAGCCAAATATAAATGCATCTCTATTTGATTTAATTAGGGAGGATAAATCTTAATAGACATCCACAAATTGATGTGCAAGAGATTGGTGCTGAACTAGAAACCTGTACAAATGGTTTTTTATACCCTTCCTATATTACCAAACCCAAAAGAAACCTTATTTCCTAATAAACCTTCAAGTATTCAGTTCTCGGACCCTTGTAATGATCCTCTTTTAAGTGGAGAAGTGAGAAGGGATTTTATTTTTATAGGTCACAAATAGAAGTGCATCACCCAGCATCGATTTCATGACCCTGCAGGTAACCACGTTCTGTAGCACACATCATGGTCAAGTTGTACATTCACATGGAAAGACAACACTTAGCAAGTTCAGGTAATTGGTACTAGAAGGTTTGGCCAAGGTAATGCATATCTTAGAGTACCTTGCTTGAGGACTCGATAGGATCAGTGTAGCTCCAGATACATCTAGAGGGGATAGGTAAGCAGTTTTGGGTGTCTTAGTGGCCAACTCTAGGGAATTTGACCTTGTAGAGAAAACAAAGATCCTAAGCCAAAATTTCTAAACATAAGGATAGAACCCACAAAGAAAGATTACATCATCCTATATAGCGTCTCTGAGAAGATCAGGTGGAGCTCCTCCATAAGGAGTTGCAATATGTACGTAGATGCATGTAATGTACTTGTGCATATGGGTCATCATCAGGCTTATACAATTGCATAACAAGCACTGGTATTTCTATTACACTTTTCATTTAAAGGCACTGCATGAATATGGAGAACCTTGCAATGTACCGAAGTTAAAGCTTCAAACAGATCTATGAGAATCCCAGAATGGGAAATGATATTTACAATGAACCTCATCATAGACTGGACATGTAAAAGATAAGTGTTTCATGTTTCTAGTTCAGCAAATCCTTTCATCTCTTGGGATGTGATGATTTGTCTCAACGCCAAACTAATTAGAGCAAACCCGAAGTGGGCTCAGGTATGATTTTAGTCCAAAAGACAGATTGATATGACCCAAATCGTAAATAACCTATTTCTGTCTTTAGATATATGTAAAAATAATGCATAGATTTTCCCTGTGAAGTTACATGAAGATCTACCCAAGCAAATCTTAATAGGAAGATTAAATGGTGGTTATGGCCACCTCCTTTGCTGAGAAACAAGAGAAAACACCCACAAAATAACAGAAATAGGGAAACAACGATCTTTGACACACTGAATTCTTTTATAGACAGTTGCACCAAGTTCTTAAGGAACACAAAATTACTTCAAGAGGGAAGCAAATATCTAGAAGAAACAGAACTCTGCATCTTCAAGGCTTACATATTTTAAAATTTTGTAGAGCCAATCAGCTTCAAGGAATAGTAGCCGCATCTTTGATTTAAAAGTTTTAAAATTTGAAACTAGGGAAAAATTCCATTTTTTGATAGCTCCAATTGGGGAGATAATTGCAACATTGAACTCCTCTCTTCGAGAGGACCAAAATCGATATAAATTTTGTCTCATTTGGACAAGCGAAAGTGGGTTTTTTATTTTATCCTCTCACACGTAATTTTTCAAGTTCGGCCCCTCACCTTATGTCGACTGAATTAGCCCAAGAGACACGTCTATTCATATTCCATCGTATTATATAAATAGGGGAGCCTTCTCCCTCATTTGGACACATGATAAGGGCTTGATCTATGGCTGAGGAAGCGGTGGCCTTCAAGGAGGAAAAAAGAAGTTATGTTGTTGGGTTGGCTTCTCTTCTAGGACCGAGTCTTCCACAGATGGTCAGCCACAGGTAAGGAGTATCTTGTTTGGGTTATCTCTCTATTGTTGGCTCATACTCTGGCAAGACAAGTTATTTTTTGGGCTCTTCTCTGAAGGAGGAACCCTCTCCTCATGAGGTCGCATCACTGTCCTCTTATTTCTGTTAGGACGGCTGCATATATCTCAAGGAATGGAGGTTGAGATTCCTATCTTGATTAGAATCTCATTCGAATCAAAGATACTTATATCTTAAGGTAAGCCGCGGTCAAGAGGACGAGTTTTGGATGGTTATCAATGATTCTTGTGCATCCTTAACCAGTCTCAGGTAGATGACTATATTTAGCCCTAACTAGACTTATCCTTCTCGGCTATCTATAGTTCATGCATAGATTACAGTTGTAAGTAGATCACTGTTTTGTATTTTTTAAGGGATGTCATGATGAGATCTTCATATTGACAAGTCAGCATTGAATTTGAACCATTGTGATTTCCTCTCTCTCTCTCTCTCTACTAAACATTTGATGATTAATAATAAGAAGATTTGAACAAGGGTTTTTCCCTGGCTTGAACCATATTCTTGTGTCTTTCTACCTTGGCTTGTCTTCAACATCTATAATTTATGTTCTTTCGTTAGTTACTGTCATATATTGTTTTAAGTGATTTCTAATGGAATAATGGGCATTTGGTTGAATCAAGTATCTAACCTTATCAAAGAAAATGTTTACTAAAATTAACATGATTTCAGAGATAGGTTGAGGACAAGCCCAAGACAAAGAGAGAAATCACTAAATATATTCAGAAAAATCTCCATGGTCCCTTCCTCCTCCAAGATTAGACAACATTGAATTATGAAGATTTCCAATTTCTGGGTCATATGGATTTGCTGGAATTTTTGTCTATTGCAGAAGGGCAAGGCTTGAAGGTTGATGGAACAGTTAATCCGGCCCTAATTTGGGAATTTCCTTTCAAGAAGCTCTTAAGGTTACAATTCTGTGAATCTCCCTGCTTTGAAAATTCCAGGGTTTAGGGCACCATTCTTGAAGCTCAAGAAGTTAAGCGAAGAGCTGGAAGGTTAAGGACTGTAGTGCACAAAGTTACATTTCAGAGATGCGAATTACATGACTGAGATACAAGTTATTCCAACTGTGAAGACAGAAATGCAAGATAGTAATGTGAGGTTGATGCCCAGGTTTGACAGTAGTTCAAGGTAGTTTGTGTTATCTTTTGAGGTATGACAACATTTTTCTTGAGGTATGACTAGATGTAACCTTAATCTATGTTAGAAATAGTAGTGACCTTGATGACATGACAAGTGATATGTATATGACAGTAACTCTGATGTATAACAATGATCTTGATCTTTATGATATATAACCTTGACTAAATGGCAGCAACCTTGTTATAAGGCAGTCACTCTTGTTATATATGCAGTCACCTTATTACATAACAGTAACCCTTGAGACTGTGGTACATAGTAGCAATTAGGTCATATAATAGTGATACATTTGGAAGTATGACAATGATTAAAATGACAATTGTCTCCATAAAATATAAGCTCTGCTATATACCCATGTGATGCGAAGTACTCTAAGTTATGGCAACTATTATCATTCTAAGTAAGAAAAAAACGTGACAGTGATCCTAGCTCAAGATAGTGATCTTAAATGACAGTGAAATGTGGCAGATGTGATAGATATATATACCCTTGTACATTGGTGTAGTAGAAATGTCAATTCAATCATGTCAATGCACATTTCAGTTCAGATCTTGCTAAGGCTAAATATGATCAAATGCGGTGCTTCGTAAGATCTCAGTTCAAAGTACCACCATGGTTGTAGAAAAGCATGAAGTGAAACTACAAGTTGAGTCTTTGTTTGAGCTGCGGGATTTGCTTGAACCGAGGCTATGGGTATACATATATATCTGGACGAAGCCCTTATTCAAGCTACAATATGTCTAGATAAAAAGGGCTTGTGTGTGTGTGTGTGTGTGTGTGTGTGTATATATATATATATATATATATATATATATATATATATATATATATATATATCACAATGTAAAGGATAGTGGTTATTCTTCACGTAGCATTTCCAGTTGAAATTATATCTACATATAGTATGCATTTTGATGAAACCTAGTGCTCAGAATAAGAGATAATTGTAAACCTGATAGCTATCTCTTTTATCTCAATTTTCCTTGATCTTTGGATATCATATAACCTACAGTGGTCTTGACCATAATTCTCATCATGGTGCTGTGACTACGGTATACTTGGGATGTTAACAGTAACTCTACTTTGTGATGTATCTGACTGGACAATGTCAAATTTCATTTCAACTCACATAAAGTATATCTTCTGCATGAGGAAGAATGGCATCATATTTACACAAAAACCTATTTCTACATCATCATGCACCCATACTTATAGGCAGCATTGGAAAAAGGTAATTGGTATGTGCCCAACATCCTTACAAATCATTGAAATTTTGATCTAAGTTGGATCTAGTGATGAACTTGGACATTTTCATATCTATTGAACCTCTAGCCTCTCTTCAATATGTCTAAGAAAAGAAGAGGCACAGTTCTCCTATTATTCTAGGCATCTCTAAAGAAAAAGGATTCGAGCCTTCTATGTGCAAAGGAAACATTGGTCGTTAGTAAAATCCTATCACCTTGCTTTTCAGATTTTAACAGTAGCCCGAAAGGATTAATGCATCTATTCATTATACCAAGATACATGATGATGTATAATTTTTATGATTAAGATATATGACCCGAACCAAGAAATATAAATTCTAGTTGAGCCATCTTGAGCAAATATTCAGTTCTTCAATAGCTTCAGATGTCAAGAAATGAAAGCTTCTGTAAGCATCTAATTTATAGTTTTGGAAAGAAAAATTGAAATCTCATATACAGCCTTAGGAAACTTCAGTAGCAGAAAAAAATCTCTGTTATAAGGAGGAACAGTCTTCCTGAAATAGAAACCTAAGGCTATCAATTAAGGACAAAACCCTGCCCTAAAAAGATTCATGGTTTCTTCATCATATGTGGCATCAGTACTACTATGTGAGGTTTAATACTATGTATGGCTTCTCAGCTTATTTAGCGCAGCATATTCTATGGTACCCAAATTTCAACAAAAAAGATCAAGCACAAACTTGATTTCAAACACTTCAAAACACTATTGTTAAAGACTACAATTCACCATGTTTTCTTAGCTCTCTATATTTTGATTGAAGAGGGTGCACATATTTGGGATGGAAAACTTGAGTATCAAGCTTTTCTTTAGTCTTTTGTAATGAAGTAACAAGTATTATGCAAACAAAAGTAATTTGCATGGATATAAATAGTGGAGGAGCAAGTTCTCTTCAATCCTTGATGATAATATTACATGCACCACTGATTAAAAATAAGAAATCACTTCTTACTACTTTTTTTGATAAAATTAATTGTAATAAGTATTAATTTAAATTCTTCTTAATTTTGGACCATTAATTTTAATTCGGAAATTAATAAACATAAAATATCAAATAAAAATTTGATTTAAAATAACCAAGGATTCTGCTATAAAAAAATGTAATTCACTGACATTTCATAATTCTGGATGCCATTTCATTGGATTAGACAATAAAATAGCGGTGACTTTGCAGCTCCGTGGCTCTTATTTTATGAGAATGATGTGTTGGTTTGTTTTAAATTTTTATTTTATGATAGTATTATGTTGGTTGATGTTATATCTATATTTTACGACGAGGAAAGGTTTATTTTGATCTTGATTTCGATGTGTAAACCGGCTTATTAATGAATGGAAAAAAAATAGAAAAACCCTGATTATAGAATTGACACTCTCTCGGTTTGAGAAAGTTCTTAGACTAATGTCAAATTCAAATGATCAAATCCCTCCCCATCTCCAATATATATTTGTAAAACCATAATGAAAACATAAAAACAAAATTTAGCATTTAGCTCACTTCTGGGGCTAATGTAAAGACCAATAGAATGAATTACAATGAATTTTTAAGAAACATTAAAAAGTGTCAAAATTATCTATAGAGAATAACCATTCATAGTAATAAACGAAATCCTTCTCAAGGTCCGAGATAGAAGCATGTTAAGCGCACTGAAATTGCAAGCTAATGCGTAGGATTTGCCACTGTATAATAGAAGACCCTTCATTTTCAGTCTCAGAAAATAAAGGTTACTATTGGTAAAACAAGAGGGGCAGTGATCCTTCACCATTTGAATGTAGATGGACAATTTCCTGTGAGAGCCACATGAATATAAGAGGGGAATTGGCATACTCTAAGAGTCAGTATCAATATGAGAATCCTTGGTCATTTTATTAGCTTGCTCAACTATTAGGGCTGAAGAGAACCCTCTATCAAGTTGTCCAACATAATTGTTGCCGTGATGCAACACTGAGGTCGAATCTCCGGCATGCTTTGGGATGGAACCACAATCCTTATCTTGAGGCTAGATACATGGAAGCATAGCTTTCTCAACTGTTAGGGCTGAAGAGAACCCTCTGTCATCATATCCAAAAACATTGTTGCTATGATGTGACACCAAGATCGAATCTCCAGTGTGCTTTGGGATTGAACTGCATTCCCTATCTTTAGGTTGGATACATGAAAGCCCCTTGGAGGATGACCTATTGGTGAATCCAACAACATTTTTTCCGTGATGTGACACTAAGGCCAAATCTCCAGCATGCTTTGGGATTGAACTAAAGTCCCTATCTTTAGGTTGAATGCATGGAATTCCCTCGAAGGATGACCTATGGGTGTTGGCTGAGAAAGGGGCATCCAAATTTGGAGAAATTTTACTTTTGGGAGACCTTACAACAATCCATTCACCGGTGAGGCTTTCAAACCAATTCGGTCTCTCTTCAACACTATCGATTTCACCGTCTGCTGTCAATTGCAAAATCCGATCTCAGGGCGAAGGACTTTGGCATGGCTCAAATGCCCTCATTCCTTGTCTTCCACTATATTCACCTGCCTGCCTTGCAGTGCACAGATTACTAGACATTACAAATATAGGACAAATGGGCAAATTTCTAGGCAAGGTGGGACAAATTTTTGATCCACCAGAAGATCAGGGACTACGATCATGGTGCTATGACTACGATATACTTGGGATGTTAACAATAACTCTACTTTGTGATGTCTTCAACTAGACAGTGTCAAATTGCATTTCAACTCACATAAAGTATCTCTTCTACATGAGGAAGAATGGCATCACATTTACAGGAAAACCTATTTCAGCATCATCATGCACACATACTTACAGTCAGCATTGGAAAAAGGTAATTGGTATGTGCTCGACATCCTTACAAATCATTGAAATTTTGATCTAAGTTGGATCGAGTCATGACCTTGGACATTTTCCTGTCCCGTGAACTTCTAGCCTCTCTTCAATATGTCTAAGAAAAGAAGAGGCACAGTTCTCCTATTATTCTAGGCATCTCTAAAGAAAAAGGATTCGAGCCTTCTATGTGCAAAGGAAACCTTGGTCGTTAGTAAAATCCTATCACCTTGTTTTTCAGATTTTAACAGTATCTCAAAAGGTTTAATGCATCAGTTCATTCTACCAAGATACATGATGATGTCTATTTTTTATGATTGAGATATATGACCTACACCAAGCAGGAAAAATTCTAGTTGAGCCATCTTGAGCAAATCTTCATTTCTTTAATAGCTTCAGACGTTAAGAAATGAAAGCTTCTGTAAGCATCTAATTTATAGTTCTGGAAAGAAAAATTGAAATCTCATATACACCCTTAGGAAAATTTAGTAGCAGAACAAAATCTGTTTTATAAGGAGGAACAGTCTTCCTGAAATAGAAACCTAAGGCTATCATTTAAGGATAGAACCCTGCCCTACAAATATTCCTAGTTTCTTCATCATATGTGGCATCAGTCCTACTATGTGAGGTTTTAACCTATGTATGGATTCTTAGCTTATTCAGTGCAACATCCTCTATGGTATTTTTTGTGTCCTGTACAGTTCCATAGCCATGATGATGTGATGTAACGATTGATTATCTTGTTCGCAACTTCGTTGTGAACAAGACCGATGTGAATTTTGATAGCTTATCCCTTGACATGATATTTACTATAAGAAGTTGCTGGGATCTACTAGTAAAATATTTTTCAGCACCCTCTAGCTTTAAGTGCAGCTCACTTAGAGCTTTTATTCTTGAAGGAAATCTAATCAAGTTCTTTGTATCACTTCTTATCAGCATGAAAAATAGAGGTACCCGGAAGAAAATGCAATGATGCATATCAGATTTTATGTCTCATCAAGCACGACAAGAAGTAGTCCCTAGGTTCGATAACCTAGATACAATCTCATAAAGAATGGCTCTTTAGAATACCCAAATGAGAAAGACTCCTCATTACGATTCTCCTCATTATGGATTGAGTAATTTGATGCGTTGGTAGTAGTCATCTAGTAATGAAGGGCCATACAATTGTTCAGAAATAATGTCATGGGAAGATTTCTTCTTCTTGGTTGAAGAAGGACCGTAATCCACTTTGAGAGGGAGCTATAAAATCCATGATAACTTTTCTTGTCTAATTCTTGATGAGACCAAGCCATGACCATTGAGTTTGAATAACTCTGATGATCTAAGTTTCATAATTACAGCACATGAAGCACAAGATTAATAACAGTTTGAAAATGACTTAATGGTTATAATAAAGCCTTTTTTCCCAACATTCAGAGGGATATATAATGTTTAATGCCTATCCATAAGATAATGATTCTCTCATTTATCACTATAAGATCAATATTATTTTTCTTCAAAAAGAGGCCTAGAATCATGGTTAGACTTTATTAAGAGGGTCTCGGTTGAACATTGAGCTCTGGGAGCTCCTAGGGGCTTGGGGTACTTATTAAACTATGAGCGACCATAGGTTGAATGGTTCACATTTCCCTAATGGTGCGTTGTGTACAAAGTGAGTGGTTCACCTTCCCATGTGATACCCCATGACATGTGTATAGGGTGAGTGGTTCACTTTCCCCTACGATTGCAGACACATGTGTGTAGGGTGAGCGGTTCACCTTCCCCTACTATTGATTTCATATGCATAGGATGAGTGTTTCACCTCCTCCTATGGCATATAAGCAGGATGAGTGGTTCACATTCTCCTACGGATACCCTAGTGAGAGATGCATTCAGGCATCTTCTTGTGGACATGTTGGTGGGATGTGGTTCATCCTTTCCCCACGTAGGATCCTTCCTACTATTATTGGTTTGCATGTGGGTAGGACGTGGTTCATCCTTACCCTAATCTTGGTGTTTTTGCATACCTGTAGGAGTTTCCTTTCCCTACATGTGGTTGTGATATATGTAGGAAGTGGTTCATCCTTTTGCTACATATGGTTGTGATATATGTTTCGTAGGATGTGGTTCATCCTTTCCCTACATATGGTTGTGATATGCATTTTGTAGGATGTGGTTCATCCTTTCCATACCTGTGGTTGTGATATGTGTGTCATAGGATGAGGTTCATCATTTCTCGACATGTGATTGTGATGTGTATTTGTAGGATGTGGTTTCTCCTTTCCCTACGTGTGATTATGAGTATGATGTGATCTATTCTTTCCCTGTTGATGTTCTTGCAACATCCTACCCATGTATTTCGAGACTCATGGGAAGTACCCCTCATTTGGCCAGTGAGTTGGGAAATGAGGATAGAGACCATAACACTATCGATGGATGCATCATGTATTGCCATACTCTCTATTCTAGGATGCATGGTGTTCAAACATCTTGACATAGGATGAACTGAGGTTCTACCTCTAGATTGAATTGTGTCAGTGGAGAGTGGCAAGGTCTTGTGACTCACTCTCGATCAATTCTTCTTCATTATTACTTCATGGTTCAGCAGAGCTGAGCAAAGATAACTAAGATGGTATACAACATCTGATGGCATGATGATGGATATATTGACAAGTGGAATTCTCCCTAGTTGAAAGGGAGTGTTAAAATTTTCAACTAGGAAAAAATATCATTTTTGGATAGCTCCAATTGGGAAGATAATTACAACATTGAAATCCTCTTTTCGAGGAGACCAAAATCGATATAAAGTTTGTCTCATTTGGACAAGCAGAAGTGGGTTTTTGATTTTTTTCCTTTTACATGTAATTTATCAAGGTTGGCCCTCACCTTATGTCGGCTCAATTAGCCCAAGAGACACGTCTATTCATCTTCCATCATATTATATAAATAAGGGAGCCTTCTTCCTCATTTGGACACATGATAAGGGCTTGATCTATGGCTGAGGTAGTGATGGTCTTCAAGGAGGACGAAGGAAGGTCTGTTGCTGAGTGAACTTCTGTTCTAGGGCCGAGTCTTCCACAGATGTTCAACCACAAGTGAGTATCTTATTTGGGTTATCTCTCTATTTTTGGCTGATACTCTAGCAGGCCGAGTTAGTTTTTGGGATCTTTTCTGAAGGAGGAACCCTTTCCTCATTAGGTCACATCATTGTCCTCCTATTTCTGTTAGGGTTGCCGCATACATCTCAAGGAAAGTGGGTTAGCTTGAACCAATTGAGGCTAAGAGTAAGCCCTGGGTATCTTTGGAAAAATAGATACCATCCCACACATAGAAATGGGAATAGTAGTTACAAAGGGAATTGAAATTTCTCTATGAGATCCTAAAGCTCCAAAACAAGTAACAATTTTTTTCTAACAATAAATGTGGAGAAAACTCAACTTCAAAAAAACAATTGTTGGAAAAAATCTTGAACAAATTGGTCAAGGAGCTCAATGCCTGAATCTATATGATTAGCAAGTTGAAGGAAGCAAATACTAAAGAGAAGGAATGAACTAGACTATTGGAAATATTTTTGAGATTAGAAGGAGCAAGCACGCAACATTGTAAACCCTTAAATAGATGGAATTGTGTATATCTAACAAACAAGATATTCTAGATTAAGGAGTATATAATGAACCAATCAATATCGTAGGTACCAATAACCGAAGGAAACCAATAGAGAAATTCATAATAAACAATGCACACTATTCTCTATATAGCGTCACTTTTTTTCATTTGAAATTTGGTTTTATCAATTCTCAATTGATCTTATTTTTAACTATAAAACAAATATAAGTATTGGTATTATTTGAGCCACTGATTCATCAATGACTACCAGGGTGACATTCTCACCTTCCTAGCATGAATTTTAATGGGAAGATAAACTGGGTGCAAGCACTGGGGAGAT
This sequence comes from Pinus albicaulis, assembly GCA_034641835.2. Classification (NCBI taxonomy): domain Eukaryota; kingdom Viridiplantae; phylum Streptophyta; class Pinopsida; order Pinales; family Pinaceae; genus Pinus; species Pinus albicaulis. Next base: position 682,022,351 of record CM076569.1, on the reverse strand, counting down.
TTTACAAAATAACATCCCTTGCATTTAGCATGTACACCAAAAAGAAATCTGCTCTTTTTGGTGCAGTCTACAGGTAACATCTCTTGAATCATTAAAAGAAATGGAAAAAAATTATTGCATTGATTTGGGAATTCTTGTGGTTTTCATACTTCTTGATGCTTCATATTCACTTTCTTTAGTAATTTTACTACTATTTCATTGGAAGCCCTCATAGAACCATGACACCAATAGTGATAAGATAAGACAATTTTAATAAAATATCCATGAGATAACCATAGAAGTGGTTGATTATTCTTTCTATTCATAGAAAATCATCTAGGAATTGCAAATTGCTTCATCTCATCCAAAGAATGACCAAAAAAAGCAAGTCAATGGGATTACAAGACGATAGCTGACCATTCCATCTATTCATAGTAAATTATCTTGAAATTACACCTAACCTCACCTATTTGACCATAAAAATTAGGCAGAATTACATGAGAATGGAGCATCCATTTGTGAGGCAACATTAAAGTTGAGGATAGAACCAGAGGAATGGACCATCCATTGACTTCACCAGTGAACAAATCCTCATTGGAAATGTATTGTTATTATTCTATACCAGGAATTTTAGACCAGATATGGACAAATGATGACAATACATATATGGATAAAAAAGAGTACACATAAGTTCTATGATGGTCAGATTAAAGTTTAAAATAACCAATTCATCATAAAAAACAGAAAATGTTTTGCAGAAACAAACCTAACACTTTCTCTATAAGGATGAAAGCACCACAGAGCAAATTTCACCCTTGATGCGGTCTGAGAGATTGCAAATATCATCTTTCGAAACTCGGTCGTAATCTTGAAAGTAGCCATTAGGCTAACGAGAATGTCTAGACCTCCAAGGGCATAGTGGCATTAGCGGGATCCACATCAACATCGTCAACATTGATACTTGACTTCCACTCATTTCTGCTAACCCTCACCTAGCCCTTTGTACTTGGAGACACAACGGACTACTCAACTCCCATTGTGGGATTCTCCCTGAGGGGAATCAACGATTCCAGCAAAAAATAACAGGCCCATCTCTAGTTCGCCAGCCCTAGGTCCTTCACTATTTTCCCGAAACGAGTCCTTCACTATTTTCCCAAAACCCTTGTCATAAAAACCCTCGAGGGCAATAAAAACAGTCAAGCAGGATCAATAGCACTCTCTAGCAATGAATGTAGCACAACCCTAAGCACAGTAACACCTTTTCTATGCTCCACGATGAATTTCAAGAGACCCTCTAGGTACAATTTTTCGCAAATACACTTGAGACTATTTTCACTCTTTCCACTTTAAATGTCCATGAGGTTGGCCTTAATTTTCTCTTCTAACTGAGTGAGATACGTTTCATCGTTCAATTCTATCAATTACTCTCTTTTGTCCAACAATTCTTCAGTTTCTTTAGTTTTGAGCTCCATATTTTTCCCCTTCTCTGTAAGTTCTTCAAATTTTTTCTGGAGCGAATTGTCCAGTGAAACATAGTGGTATGTGAGTTCCTTCCATTGGAGAGTGAATTTATCTATAACTTATATTGGGTATCTAGAACTATAAATTCTTCCTCCAATTGTTGCTTATCTACCTCCATTGAACACATCTGTGCAATGCTAAACCCTAAACCCTAGGTGGCCTAATGTTGGGAAAATGGCTTTGAAACAAAAGTCTCGGGTTCAATTAGTGGCATGAGTGGTTAATGAGAATAATAGAGGTATAAAGAGGCGGTACTCCATAGTATCCCATTTTGCAAAAAATAGTAAAATCCAAAAACATAGTTCCATAGACATGGATGTTAAAATTTCATTAATTAATTCCTCAAGGCTAATATTTTTTCGTTTTCCATTGTTTTTTATAACAAGTTTTTGCAAAAAAATAAATAATCTTAGGAACATGAGCCTACTCAAGTCAACATAAATGAGGAACACTATGAGGGCCTACTCAAGTCAAAGTTTGTTGAGTTGTGGTTTAACCATAATGTAGGTGCATGATTTTTTTTAATTAAAAAAAATTATATATATATATATATATATATATATATATATATATATATTCCTAATTAAAATAAAAATCATTATATTATTATAAATATAAAGATGGGCTTAAGATGATTTGTAACTTTTGATATATTTTTCAAGTTTTGGTGCCATGGATGTGAGAATTTCTTTCTCATGGGTATTTAAACTAATTTTCATCTTTGAAGAATAATCAAAGGAATAGTAAATTAGTGATATTGTGATCCACACTCACATTTAATGTGGAATATGTCTAACCCTATGCATTAGAGCCACCCAAGGGTGCTAATTAACTTCCCTCCCCCATGACACTTAGAATGTGACCCTCATCCATGCATTTGATGAGCTTTATAAACATAATCATTGTCAACGGAGGGGAAGCTCCTCACTCCAAGGTGTTCTTCTCAATGCCTGTGTGCTTCAATTGTCATTCAAACACACTCCAATCTTCTCTCCTTTACTTTGTGTTATGTCCCTCATAATAAAATTTTATTACATAAACATTGAAGATAAATGCAACATCTGCCCACTTGCATTCCATTTTGTGTTTCAACCCTTCATGCATTCGGCTTGGCACTCCAACCCAAACTAATTTTATATCATCAATGTTATGTTTTTACCCTTTTTCTATTAGATTGATGTTGGTGGAAGTAGAAATAAATGGGATTCAAGGTTGTTTTGTTGAACTAGAGAATGTGGCTTATCGCCCAAGATATTACCCAAAGGCCACCCTTTCTTGCTATTATATTTCAAGAATTTGGAATTCATCTGAGGCTAGTTGATTTATACTCAGGATACTTCCTTCATCACACCACTCATTTAGTGTTCAAAGGAAACACTTAGCAATAGTTGCAGTTGTCATTTTGAGATATTCGGTTTCATTATCCTGGGCTACCATTCATTGGGCCTTATTTTCCTTTCTTCTCTTTTTTCTTATATATAGGACTAAGGGAATGAGGCTTTCATCAATTTGGAACAACTTATAGATATAACATTTACATGAATTTTCACTTCAACCTTAGAGTTTAGACTTAGATACATCATTCTAGTGTATCTTTAATGATTTTGGCTTTCAATTTTTTCTTTTCTTTCATCACAAATGACAAAAGGGAAACTAATTGCCACTAATCTATTGAATGATTAGTCATAAAGGTGCCTCCTGAAGAAAATTAATGAATGTCATATGGAATGACATGGGATAAAATTTGAATAACTGAAATAAGGGGTACATTAAATTTGATGTATAGCACCTACTCAAATCACCAATAATATTCCAAAACCATCAAGATGACACCCTTCTTTGAGTAAAATAATGAAACACCATGGAATAATCTAGCTTAGAACTTATAGCCAAAGAATCAAGAGTTATAATAGAGGGCTTATGTGATCACAATGGAAACAATACACGTTGAAGATATCATATGCACATGGAGCATACATATCAAGCTAAATGTGCTAGCTAAAGCAACCTCTTCCTACACCTAGGGTCATAGATGGCCAAGGAAAGGTGTCATCAAACCAATGATACATCCATGAGTTACATATAGATGCATATACCTTGGTTGGAAAATAATCAATGTGAGAATAATCCCAGAGGCTGAGATGGCAATGAAAATTTATAAATTTCCTCTAAAAACCCATATAGAAAGTGGGGTAACGGGTCCTATGACATCTAACCTACAATTTACAATGGGAAACCCTCAAAAGTCTCTTTTAGTAAATTTGTCCCACTGAGGGCCAATATGAAGTATGAGACCTCGCTAATTTTATAGTTGAAGGAGTTTAAACATTAGTTTGTCAATTTTGGCCCTAAGCGGGCAAGGCAACATGGAAGGAGGTGACCCCCTTAAAATAGTTCAAATGGGGAAGGGAACATAAGGCCTTATATAAATATCTAAATCCAAGGACATCCCTCATAAAAAGAGCTAGACATGTATTGAAATAATGTAGACAACAACCCATCCAAATTTTAATAAAGACAATATAATGTCCCTTAATAATAAATGGGGCTTCTAGGTTCATGGATTCTAGGTTAGGGATTAGTGGGTTAAGATTTAATGGTTCAAGGGATTAATGGGTTATGAGTTATGAGTGTAGGTGTCAAGTAATTATGGCTTGGGGGTTGAGGGGATAGGGATTTTAGTATTTATGGGTTAAAGACTTATGGGTTGTGATAATGGGGCCCCTAATTCCATTCTCCCCGGAATGGGCTCAAAACACTGGTCGATGAGACTGGAAATCGACCTCAAATTAGGACCAAGAAATAATCCCTTTAGATTTGAAGCATTTTGGCTCTGGGACCCTAAGTTGTTGGGGCAACTCGAAGAATGGTGGAAGAACAATGAAGTGGTGAGAAGAAATCTTATGCATACATTCCAACTCAAGCTAAAAGAGATCAAGCAAAGGATCAAGAACTAGAACAAAGAGGACTTTGGAAACATCTTAAAAGACCAGGAGGAGTTAACGAAGAAGATAGAGACTGTCAAACAACATATTATCACAGATGGCATATCAAAACTTCTAGTAGAAGAAGAGGGGAGGCTTATAATGCAACTAGAATAATGCAGAAAATAGGAGGAGATACTTTGGAAGCAGAAATCTGGAGTCAAATAGTTGAGTGAAGGAGATAAGAACACACACTTCTTCCATAAAGCAATGGTCCAACACAGAAAACATAACATGATCTTCTCACTGAAAAATGAGGCTGAAGACAGAATAGTCTATCATGAGGACATGGAAGAATTGGTTGTACATCACGTTCATACCTTGCTCTCTAAACTGGAGTAGGATCCCTATGAGGAAATCCATAGAATCACCCAAAAAATTTGGTGTCTCATTACCAGAGATTAAAACCTCAGCCTTATCTGGGTGGTCACACTAGAGGAGGTGATAAAAGGTATGGAAAAAAATAAAGCCCTAGGCCCTGATGGTCTCACTATGGAATTATTCCAAGCTGCATGGAAATTCATATGACAAGACGTTTTGGAAGTGGTGGAGGAGTCAAGATGACACCAAAAGGCATGCCCAAGTCTCACTGTTACTTTTATAACGTCGATTCCTAAATCTACTAAATCAGAGGATCCCCAAGGATTTTGTCCACTTGTTTTATGTAATGTCATATACAAGATCATTGTAACTATTATGGTTAAGCACCTTGAACCTTTGTTTCCTTCCCTCATATCATCTAAAAAAAATGGTTTTGTAGAGGGCCGTCAAATCCTAGATGGTTTTATTACCTCCCAAGGAGCAATTCACTCATTGAAGCATATGAAAATCCCAGGGAAGATGATCAAACTAGATTTATCTAAAGCCAATGACCACATAATTTGGACCTTCCTCACCAAAGTCCTTCAAGCCTATGAGTCTGATCAGAGATGGATCTGATGGATACAAGCTATGATTTCCTCTCCTACCTATTCCATTCTCCTAAATGGTTCCCCCACCAAATATTCTAACCATACTTGGGGGCTAAGACAAGGAGATCCCCTGTCCCCATTCTTATTTATTCTGGTTGATGAAGGCCTTGGCAAACTCTGTTGATCAGCGGTTGTCATTGATGTCAACCCAAGCAGTACCAGGGGCTAACCCAATATTGCAAGGGAATTTTGACCTACCAAATTAATATATTCTGGGCCAATAATGCTTTTGATGGTTTCTCTTGTTGAGATGTTTCCGTTGATATATGGCATGCCATGTAATTCTTCACGGTTTGAGAGATATTCATGTTTGAAGTTTGTAACCCCAGTTTGTGGGCTAAAACCCCATGGGGTTGGGGGATGGGTCATTGAAAAGTCATAATTAATATTTTTTAAGCTCCTAAAATCCCTCCCACGTTCACTTTTTGAAGCCCCTCTCAACTTAAGAATTCATATAAATTGTGATCTTCATTTCCTCCTTATGCAAGGGATTCGGCCATCTGAAATAGGTCATCGTGGAATTTCATGATGACCTGAAATTTTTATGAGGGGAAGCCGAAATCCTGAGGAAGCTGCAGTAAAAAATTTCAAATCAAGGTGCGAAATATTTTTGGAGATATGATCCGTGGAAGTCAGAGTTTTTGTAGGCTCCTGAAATTCATCTCAAAGAAGTGACCTTGGTAAATTCGTCATAACTCTCTCTCTGAGTATCAGATTGGAATTCCGTAAAAAATGGTGGATAGTTCACAATCTATAATTTTTTCTCTATCAATTTCAGAGACAAATGAAGAAACATCGAGACGTGGCACACCATACAAGTGTGCTTTGCTGAAACAATCCTTAATTAGGGCATTGTGAGATATTGGGTATAAATCTCTCTTGAAGAATCCAAATTGGGTTAGACCTGTGGCATTGGAAAGAAGACTCAAAGGAATACCACAAGACCGAAAATCAGATATTTAGGATCTGAAATAACAGAGATACACCAGATTCAATATCAAGCTCCTAGAAGGAAAGAAAAAGCTAGATCATGTGTTGTCAAGGATTGCAAAGGACCATACTTTCTATGGCAGAAAAGCAAAAAAAGGTGCAACATAGGATAGCATGACAAGAGCAGCAACCAAGGTGCATAACAGTAGCAAGAAGTTCATCATATGAAGTCTTCAAGTGGGTAGCACTGCCTACAATCATTGTAAAGGTATCATTGTACTTAGTCATTGTAAATACATTATTGTACAAATTGTACTAGTATCTATCTGCCAAGGGTTGAAGAGGTAGTGTTGGGAGGTCTAGGATCATCTTTAGGTGGTTGTATCAAAGTTGGGGTTATGGTATAGTATATCTTCTTCTTCTACATCATTCTATATCATTGTAAAGTGGACCATTTTCCCTGGTATGGGAGTCCATTCTTCTTTTGTTCTTCTATAGGGTGGTAGGGTGGTGCTAGGGTGAGTTGTAGCTTATTGGGTGTTGGGGCATCCGTTCAGTTGACTACTGAAGAATCTCGAGCATTGGAGCGTCCATCCAGTGGGAGATGGAGAAGAATGCTTTTCTAGATTCTAGGAATTTGGAGCTTTATTTTCAATTGGAGTTGAATATTAAAGAATTATTAGAAAAGCATTAGGTGGTTTTTGTCTCGGAGTGGGTTTCCACCTTAAAAACTGTGTGCATTTGTGTTCCTCTTGTTTTTTGCTATCATTGTACAAACACTGATAATAATTGAAGATTAACTAATGCTCTAATTGAAAGGAATATTGATTCATGGCACCCCCGCCCCCCCCCCCTCTCATTATTTCCAACAAAATCCTAAAGAAGGAAGCTCGTAATCTCAAGATTCATGGTCTTAGGCTCTGGGGCAATGACCTCCCTCTTACCCACTAGCAATTTGTTAACAACATTATGATGTTTTGTCATGTCTAGTTGAAGGTTGGGTTGGGGCCAAAAAAACCATCAATACATAGCTTCAAGCCAGCTTCCATGACATGTAGGTCTTCATTACAAATTCAAGGAATTAGGATTTTAGAAGGGGATTCGTCATTTTTGTTTAAGGATCCTTGTGGGAGGAGGAAACCTTTGTTTGTGTTGTTGTCCACTTCCTTGTTTGAACCTCTGAGTATGTGAAAAAATTGGTATGAGGAGAAGTCTAACAGTATAAAATTCAGCCTTCAAAGGCTCTTGTTTAGGATAAATTATCAATGTGGACTTGAATCAGTTAATTAAAAGTGATAAATTCAATTAGCTAGTGGATTTCGAGTTAGATGTAGTTGGTGAGGCATGCAGAGTAATTCTAGGTTTCATAGAGTTCGAAGTGCAGTGGTGCATTAGTTAATGCAATTTGTAAACATTTTAACTCAGTTAAGTGAGTTAAACTCAGTTGTGCTAGTTGTAACTGAAGATAAACTAGTGAGAGATCAAGTGAATTAAATATTAATCAATTCACAATCAATGATCTCACATGCAACTGAGGATTTACTATTATAAGCTGCATGCATGTCAGATCCAGTGGAGACCCTGTTGAGTTCTAGGTGAAAGGGAAGTTGAGTATCAGTTGTAGGATTATTGAGTTGCACACATGCAAACAAACACCCATTGTAGTTCCCATGATACTTGCACAGTCAAGGTAGGAATTCCTATCTTTTAGGGATCTATACCATCAAGGATTGCGCAAGCAAGACAAGCTATCTGGAGGCTGAGAATTGGCTATGTGTTGGTCAGTTTTGCATATGACAGTGAGACAATTAGCTGAGTACTAGAGGGTTCTTGTGAGAAGAGTTTTGTATGTAATTGTTTCATGATCCATGTTGAATATACAATAGAAGATAATGGGGTTTTTATCTGTAAGCTTTCCCCAGGAAATTATCTGTGTTGTGTGTGATTGTTCTTTCTTCATGTTCATGTGATTAGAAATTGTGTTTTTAATTCCACAAAAGATTTGTAGAAGCTATTCAGTGTTTAATTTGAGTACATTTTTAGATCGAGTGAATCCAAGATATACATGCACGTTGTATAATTTCTACAAGGTAGCCCTGCCTTAATTCCCTCCAGGCTTGAAAGTAATTGGCAGGTCTACCATTGACAAGCGAGGAAATCCAAGGCTTATCTGTGCATGCTATGATCAGGTTGACGAAATTAGAGGATAACCCAAAGGTAAGAAGGAATTTATAGAGGAACGAGAGATTAACCCTGTAAAAGGAATTTTCCATGTCAGGCTTGATCAACATCCCTTTCTCCTTCCGTTGATGGCTGGAATGCATTGCTTTTTGTACTTGTACGACATTATCCAGGATGTGTTTGCCTTTGAAAAACCCACCTTGAGAGGGGGAGATGAGATTCCCCAGCAATGGCTTGATTTTGTTGGCTAGGATCTTGACGAGGATTTTGTACAAAGCATTGCAGAGGGAGATGGGCCTGAATCTTTCAAAGGATCTGGGGTTCACCTCTTTAGGTATTAAGGCTAAGAAGGTGGAAATGGTGCCACCCCCCACCTTAGCTTTATAATGGAAACCTTTGATCATTCTCAGCAGATCGAATTTGATAATGTCCCAACAAATTATGTAGAAATGGATTGGAAAACCATCACGGCCAAGGGCCTTGTCTGGTTCCATTGACCATATGACTTTGCAGATTTCTTCATCAGATAAAGGCTTCACGAGGTTAGTATTGTCTTCTCTATTGACAAGGGAGGGGATATCAGAGAGGAAGTCCTTTGTGTCCTATTAATTGATATCACTCTCTTTTCTATATAGATTTTGGAAGTGAGACTCTGCAGCTTCTTTGATATTGTCGAAACCTTTGCAGACCAACCCTTTAGGAGTGGTGACTTTTGATATGTGATTGCATGAGAGGCGAGCTCCGTACTATAAATGGAAGAAAGAAGTATTTCGGTCTCCAGCTTTTAGCCATAGTCTGCGGGACTTAATCCTCCAATATTCTTCTTCAGTATGGAAAGTGCGATAGGAGTTTCTTTGTGCAATATGTTCCTTTTCAAGCTCCATAGAGGTGTTGTCTCTTTTTTCCATTTCCATTTGCAAGCCTTCCAACAATTGGACTGTTTCTTTTCTCTAACTGGTTGGGGTATTTGTGGGCTTTCTGATCCACTCTTTTAGCACGTGTTTTGTAGCCTTAAGTTTTTGCTCCCACACATAGCTTGGGGATCCTATGATAGATTTTGACCAAGCAAAGCGAACAATGTCGAGAAACCTGTCTCTCTCACTCTAGAGAGGGTTGAACCAAAATAGGATTGGGCCTAAGTTTTCTTCCTCTTCCAAGAGGAGCAGGATAGTCTTATGATCAGAGGTTAGCTTGGGAATGATTTTGGAGGAAATTAGCCTTTGTTCCAGTAGCAAAGAACTTTGTACAAGAAACCGGTCAAGGTGAGAAGAGATGTGGTCTTCCCCTACTCTGTTGTTGGACCAAGAGAATATTCCTCTCGTTGATTTAAAGTCCAGGAGGTCCCATTGGAGTACAAGGTATTCCACCTTGGGGAACATTTGGTCGCTACTGCTACTACCTCCTCTCTTTTCTTTCAAGTCCAGGACAATAGTTAGGTCTTCGGCTAATATGATGTTCTTGTGAGAGTGAAGATCTAAAAATTCAGAAAGAGATTGCCAACAATCTCTTTTTTCAGCATACAACACAGGAACATAAAGATTAAAAAGATCAAAGGTTAAATTACTTGTGGAGTTCCTTATCTCGATGAAAATCTAGTTCTGGGTTTTGAAGGAGCTCTCCAAATGAAATTTTTCCTCTGACCACAGAGTGGCAATTCCACCTAAGGAGCCCCTTGCAGTTATGATCCTCCTTGCATTTTTCTTCCATTTCAATTTGTTGATGTCAAGAAGGGTGTCCCCTTCAATTTTAGTCTCTTGGAGCATGAGGATTTCATGAGGTTCCATCTTCAGTAGATCTTTGATAGCTTCAGCTTTCATAGGGTTCCCTAAGCCTCTGCAATTCCAAGAGAAAATTTTCATTATTTTTTGTTGGAGGGGTTGGTAGCTCCTTCCTTGGGAGGCCTTATTTTGGTATTTCTCCCGATGGAAATTTCAGTTGTGGATTGAATTCCTTGAGTATTTTGTCATTCATCTTCTTCTTCCCTGGCTTCTTTATGTGATTTTATTCCCACTCTTTTCGAAGGCCTCTCAAAGGTTTCATCCTCTGAGGAGCAAGAGTTTTCCAATGGTTTATTTTTTATCATTTCAGCATATGAGGGTGGAGAGGAGGTACCTGGGATTACTCCAGAGGGGGATGTTTCTTCATTACCTTTTCCCAAGGAGGAGGAAGTATTCTACTATTCTATGGTTTCCAAAGTTGTTACTGAGGGGTCTATAGGAGTGTTAGGCTCTTCAATAGGTTTTTCGGCTTCAACCGAAGGGGAACATAGCTCTCTGCCCCAAGAGTCTTCCCTACTACTCATACTTTGGTCCCTTTTGTTACTCCTTTTCCTTTAGCTTTTTTCGAGGATGATTTCTGAACCAGGGTCCATTATTCTCCTTTCGAATTCTCACTTTCTTCTTCTGCCTTATTTTTGTAGTGCCTTGCAAAATGGCTATAGCCATGACAATGCCTGCATTAAAATGGAAGCTGCTCATAATCCAGCTCCTGGATATGGGTCCAATTAGCAACTATTAGTTTGATAGCTTCAGGTAGCCCAACTTCCAAATCCACCTCGACATATATACGTGCTTATGAGTATTGATCTTTTCTCATTGCTTTATCAATATACTTTAATCCGAGGGTATTGCCAATGGTTTGGAGAGACTTTTGGTTCCAAAAATGATGTGGGAGATGTTGGAGGCATACCCACACTGGAATAGTTGAAGGCACATCTTGAGTAGTATCGAAGTCAGGGGTCCATTTATTTAAGTATAGTCCCTTAGGACCCATAAAATGTGGGTCATTTTTGAAGATGAGGCTTCTGTCGTCCAAATTCTCAAAAACAAAAAAAATGTATCCTTTGCTTATGAAGTGGATTTTGATGCCTTTCGAGACTAAAGGAATATAGTTCCTCTGGACCCAGTATTCCATAGCTTTGGGAGAAGGCCAGAGGCTAGTAAACTGTCCAATGAGTCCTCTTTCAGCCAGGTTCAATGCAAATCGACAATTTTTTTCGATTGGAAGGCCACCGAAGGGATGCTATCCAGCTTCTTCACGAACTTTTACTAAGATTCAATCAGAGGGCGCTTGCTGTTAGATGTTATCAATTTATTGAATGCAAGGAATTATGGAGGGGGAGGAAGGGGAGCCTCGGGTCCCCCTCCTGATGCCATGGTAGCTGGGAGGTTGCAGGTAGGTCAGCCTACGCTCAACCTGTTAGAGCGCGCGCTAGCTGGTACAATAGTATCATCTAGTTGTATATTTTAACCCTAGACTAAATTAGTCATTTAAATTAGTAATTTTTAGTTTAGTCACTTAAAATTGATCAAATTTAGTAGTAATTCACTTGAAATAATTATGGTGACTAAATTTTTTAGTCACCTAGTCACTAATTTCATCATTTTCTACTAATGCATCCTCTCGGAGAAATGGATGCTAAATGATTGGAAAATGGCTCCTCAGGAAGCAAGAATTCTCCAGGGCCCCCACATAGAGCCTAGCATGGTCTCCACAGCTTCTTAGAAAGCTATCCCTGACATAGGGGACACCATCAGGATCTTCAAACCTCCTCTATAAGGATTCATCAAACTCAACTTTGATGGGGCCTCAAAAGGCAATCCGGGGCAAGCAAGGGTTGGAGGGATTTTTCAAGATCATCAAGGCACAACAAGATTCATATATGCTGACTCCTATGGCTTTGCTAACAATAATGAAGCATAATTCATAGGAGTGCACCGAGGTCTCCTCTTAGCCATCAGGCTAGGATACAAAAAGCTAGTAATCGAAGGAGACTCTTAATTGGTTACAAACACTCTCAAAAAACCTAATCAAGGAATGAAGTGGGACAAACTAAGCCAGAGATGGCGTAATTATTTTCATGTGCAGCGATTGGAGGATACAATCAAGAAATTTGATTGTATCATTATCACCCATGTAAGGAGGGAAGAAAACAAAGCAGCTAACCTTCTAGAAAATTGTGGTTGCACTCACCCGAATGAACCTATTGAATTAAGTAGGCCTCCTAATCTTGAGGAAGAACCATGGATCAAGTTGTAGAGCATCATAGAGCAGGACAGGTTGGAGGGAGAGCTCACCCATATTTCCCGGACTCAGCTCCCTGATCGGGGTGTAACAAAGAAGATCGACCCTCCCATCAGTGTTAATAGTAGTAGCCTTGGGGTTGAAGCCCACCACCTTACACATGAGTGGCAAGGGCAGCAGGTTGTACTGTCGCATGCAGCACGAGGTGAGGTGGCGAGACAGAGGCCCACGCATGGAGCTTAAAACAGGGTGGAGGAATGTGTGGGGGTTTTGTTATGACAAAGGACTTTGGTGCATGCGCAACAATGGGATAACGAACCTCCATTACACTTCCACCACAGTGAAACTCAGGTATGTGCTTGGTTTCCTCTCCCTTTTTCATGCTATGTTTATATTTTATGATTTGGGCCGGTCTCTATGGGAGCCTAAGGGGATTAATCTAGACTAGTATAGTCTTCTGCTGGGTAGGGGAGAGTGAAACCATTCCAACTCTGGTTGGGGGAAGGTTGGGGTTATTTTGGGTCTTTGCCTCTGTTTCAGAGTAGGAATTGGGCATGGCCTTAGTATGCACCCAAGTGTGAGTCTGTCGAGTGAGGGATGCCAACAAGAAGGAATGGTGAGGGTTCGACAATCCTGCCAGGGAATAGATTTAACGATCACTCTTGGGTTGTATTTATTTCAGAGGCTTTGCTGGTGTATACCACCTTGAGCTACTTGGGTTTGGTGCGCATGCGGAATGGGAGAGGGATTCCACCTAGGCCTGAGCAATGGGCAACGATGCCTCCTCTGTCAATTTCGAGGGTGGGAGGTATGACGAGAGAGAGGAAACCAAAAGGGAGTTTAGGAGATTGAAGGAAGGTGGGAGCTCTTTGGGTTATGGGGATAATGGTTGGGGTGCACGTGACCGTCAAGGACCGGGGGTGGCAGAAATTAAGCAAGGTATGAGGGCGATGGGTCCGCAGAGGGATGGGTAGGGGAGAAGGCCTGGGAAGAGGCCCCTGAGTCACCTTTCTTCTGATAACTGGGATGCATGGGCCTTTGATCGTTTTCATTATATGGAATTATGCCTCCATTTGATTGTGTGGATAGGTCACCTACCTGGAAACCTAGTCAAAGATTATGGGATGGCATGCTCCAAGATACCTATAGCTTGCGACCATTCCAAGAGCCCTGAAGCTTGAGGTCGCGGCCAGAAAGATAAATAGAAGGCGGTAGAAGCCCAACCCAGCTCACCCCCAAGCAAGCCGAGAGGACAGAGGCTTGCAATCGATGTGATCCAAGAGGCAGCGAAAGCATACCACGAGAACACATCAGAGGAAGTTCAAAAGCTCATTGAAAAATGGGAAGTTGACATAAATAGAAATGCAGAGATAGAGATGGATACTAAGGAATGGAGAGGTTTAATACTAGATTTGGTACAAAAAAGAGGAAAACTAACATAATTCAAGAAGACAATGTATCTTTTTTGTTCTATGAAGAGCATGTTGGGTATGTGTTATATTCTTTCCACGACTAGCCCCACGCGCTGTACGTTGTGCTGGGCGCAGCAGGGGGGTCACAGGGGGGGCGGCAGCCCCCCCTGTCGGGGTCTGGGGCAGCGCCCCGGCGAAATTTTTTTTGGTATGCGGTCCCACTCATATGCGGACCCACCCATGTTTTGTGCATGAGTTTGCACATGGTTTTTTGGGGTGCGATGGTTTTCGACCCCTGGTATTTTGTAGATCCAGTCAAGGGAACTACGGTTATGTTCTAATCCAGGGTTAATGGATTGGGGTTTATGTATGCTTCGGCATGTATATATATGTGTTGTAACACTAAAAGGAATATAATGAAAAATCAAGCTGGTCGTCCCAATTTTGGATCTAAGGGAAAATCTCTGTGCTTATCTGTTTTATGTTTTATGCTCTCGCTATTGTTTATTTTCTGTTATAAGATTCGTGTGTAGATAATTTCTGTTCAGGGTTAAAACCTACATTTGGTATCAGAGCTGTTTCAGCTTCAAGGGGACACCTTTGTTGTTGAGGGTTTTTTGCTCGGGCCTGTGGTAGACCCTGTGCAGTGGGAGATCTGCGGGATCGATTCTTGCGGTGAAAGAATATGGCGAGCGGTGGAAAGATAGAGATAGAGAAATTTAATGGTCAGAGTTTTGAGTTGTGGAAGCTCAAGATGGAGGATCTGCTAGTGGATAAAGATCAGTGGATCGCGGTAGATCCAGGTACTAAACCAACGGCAATGTCAGATGAAGACTGGAAGAAACTGGATCGGAAGGCTAAGAGCACAATATGGTTGTGTGTCTCAGATTCAGTATTGTTGAATGTATCTGGGGAAGCTACGGCGAAGACCTTGTGGGAAAAACTTGGGACTTTGTACCAATCTAAGTCTCTAGTGAATAAGTTGTTCCTACGGAAAAAGTTGTATAACCTGAGGATGAAGGATGGAGACTCGGTGACAGAGCATCTAAACGCCTTCAATACTGTGGTAAGTCAGCTGTCATCTGTTGATATTAAAATCTCAGATGAAGATAAGTGCATCATTTTGTTGTGTTCTCTACCAGACTCATGGGACAGTCTGGTTATTGCAATAGGTAGCAATACAACTACCTTGAATTTTGATGACATTGTCTCAACCTTGCTGTTGGAGGAAATGAGATGGAGAAATATGGAGGGTCAGAATGGAGATGCCTTATCTGTACGAGGAAGGTCCCAGAATAGAAACAAGAATAAGGTTTCGAGTGGGAGATCCAAATCTAGAGGGAGATCTAAATCTCTTGGAAAGTTTGTAAAGGTGTACTAGAAATGCGGAAAGAAAGGGCACTATAAAAAGGACTGCAGATCTAAAGCTCCTGAGAAAGGAAAGGGATCTGATGATGCTCCTTCTACAAAGGCAAAAACCACCTCGGATGAAGGTGGGGATGTGTATTTGACTTCTTCTTCAAATACACATGTAGATCATGAGTCATGGTTGATTGACTCAGGTGCATCCTTTCACTTCACTCCCCATAGGGAGTGGTTCTGCGAGTATGAGAAATATGATGGTGGTGATGTCTTCCTAGGGGATGATAGGAAGGCCGGAATCATTGGACGTGGAAAGGTCAAGCTGAAGCTGCAAGGTGGAAGGATTAGAACACTTCCTGGTGTTCTGCATATTCCTGCATTGGCCAGAAATCTGATTTCTGTAAGCAAGATGGATGATGCAGGTGTAAAAACAGTGTTCAAGAAAGATGCCTACAAGATGGTTCGGGGAGCACTGGTATTAATGCGGGGAGTTCGGACTGGAACTCTGTACAAGCTACAAGGTAGCATTGTTATTGATGGGTGTAACAGTTCTGTGGTTCCTGAAAGTGGGACGGAAAGTCTAGCTGTCTCTGGAGAAAAGACCATGCTATGGCATCAAAGGCTTGGACATATTGGAGAGAAGGGCCTTCGGATACTCCATAGAGATGGTATGGTAGAAGGTATGTCTAATTGTTCTTTGGATTTCGATTTCTGTGAACATTGTGTATATGGGAAGCATAATCGGGTGAGTTTTCCTTCTGGTGCTAAGAGGGCAAACAAGATATTAGAACTTGTGCACAGTGATGTGTTTGGGCCTGTGTCAGTTCCATCACTGGGAAAGTCTGTGTACTATGTTTCATTCATAGATGACTTCTCAAGGAATACATGGATATATTTCTTGAGGAAGAAATCTGAAATCTTTGACAAATTTAAAGAATTTAAGGCTCTGGTGGAAAACCAGACAGAGAAGAAGATAAAGGCGCTGAGGACAGATAATGGTGGGGAGTTCTGCAAGAAGGAATTTGAAGAGTTCTGTAAGAAGTGTGGTATAGCACGACAAAAGACTACTCCATACACACCTCAGAAAAATGGAGTTGCAGAAAGAATGAATAGAACACTGATGGAAAAGGCAAGAAGCATGCTCAGTGGTACCGGGTTAGGACAAGAATTCTGGGCAGAGGTAATGGAGACTGCATGTTACTTAGTTAACAGATCACCTTCATCGGTGTTGGAGGATAAGACTCCACATGAGGTATGGACTGGTAAGAAACCCTCTCTTTCACATCTAAGGGTATTTGGATGTGATGCATATGTACATGTTCCAAAGGAGAAAAGGGCCAAGTTGGATAATAAATCTGAAAGGTGCATCTTTATTGGGTATAAGGATGGTTTAAAGGGTTACAAGCTTTGGAACCCAGAAACAAGGAAGGTTGTGTACAGCCGAGATGTGGTGTTTAGAGAAGTGAAAGATGTTGTTAAACATGAAGTCCTACCAAAGGAACCCGAGAAGATAGAGTTTGAGCTAAAGGAGGATGAATCAGACTCTACAACAGAAGAAGACTCAGAAGATGAAGAGCCACAAACTCCGGCTTTGAGAAGATCATTTCGGGAAAGAAGGCAACCAGAAAGGTATATTCCATCTGGTTTCTTTTCAGGTTTTGCCTTAACTATAACTGATGATGAACCCAGAACTGTCAGGGAGGCAGTAGATTCAGAGGATGGAAAACTCTGGAAGGAGGCCATGGTTGATGAAATGGCATCCTTGCAAAAAAACGATGCATGGGATCTGGTGGAGTTGCCGGCTGGAAGGAAGCCCATTGGGAGCAAATGGGTGTTTAAGAAGAAGATGAATGTAGAAGGTAAGGTGGAGAAATACAAAGCTCGGTTGGTAGCGAGTCAGTGCGGGAATTGATTTTGGTGATATTTTTTCTCCTGTTGCCAAAGGTTACTTCTATTAGATTACTTTTATCTTGTGCTTTGCGCATTTGATTTTGAGATAGAACGGATGGATGTGAAGACAACATTTCTTCACGGGGTTCTAGAGAAAGTCTACATGAAGCAACTTTGAAGGCTTTTATGGTGAAGGGGAAGAAAGAACTAGTATGCAAGTTAAATATGTCTCTGTATGGGTTAAAACAATCACCAAGGATGTGGTATCAGAAATTTGATACCTACATAAAGGGACTTGGCTTCACCAGAAGCAAGGAGGATCACTGTATTTATTTTAAATTAATTGGTGATCGTATTATTTATTTGGTCTTGTATGTGGATGATATGTTGTTGATTGGAAATGACAAAGAAATTATCCAAGATTTGAAGACCCAACTGTTCTCCAAATTCGACATGAAGGATCTGGGTGCTACAAATTATATTTTGGGCATGGAAATTAAGAGAGATCGGGCAAAAAGGAAGCTCTGGTTAAACCAGAGGAAGTATGTTGAGACTATATTGTAGAGGTTCAATATGCAGGATAGTAAACCAGTGAAGGTTCCTATTCCTGTAGGTGTAAAGTTGTCTGCTGAACAGTGTCCCAAGACACAAGAAGAAGAGGAGGATATGTCCCATGTTCCATATGCAAGTGCAATGGGTAGCCTGATGTATGCAATGGTCTGTACTAGACCGGACATTGCACATGCAGTGGGAGTATTGAGCAGGTTTATTTCAAACCCAGGGAAGGGGCATTGGACCGGCGGCCGTACGGCGAGGTTTTCAAATATTTGCGTGGCACTAGTGATTATGGCTTGTGCTACCAGGGAAGACCAGGATTGGAAAGAGTGTTGGACATTCATGGTTTTGTTGATGTAGACTGGGCTGGAGATTTGGACCAAAGAAGATCTACAAGTGGGTATGTGTTTAGCCTATTTGGAGGTGCGGTCAGTTGGATGAGTAAAAGACAGTCTGTAGTGGCTCTTTCAACTACAGAGGCTGAATACATAGTAGCCACTCATGCAAGCAAGGAAACAGTTTGCAGAGATTGTGTTCAAGTATGGGGTTGGTGCAACAAGCTATAAGGATAGATTGTGATAGCCAAAGTGCAATTTTCTTGGCTAAGAATCCTGCTTATCATTCAAAGACAAAGCACATTGATGTTCAATATCACTTTGTTAGAGATATGGTTGAGGCTAAAAGAGTGTTGCTGGTAAAGGTGGACACTTTGAAGAATGTTGCAGATGCATTCATAAAGTCTGTGAGCACTCAGAAGTTCTCTTGGTGTAGAGAAACAATGGGTGTTGAATAATTGGGCCAATGATTAAGCCCTCATGTGGCCCCCCTTGGAAAGAAAACAACAAGTGGGAGAATGTTGGGTATGTGTTATATTCTTTCAACTACTAGCCCCACGTCTTCCGTACGTTTGCCGGCGCGACCCCACAGCCAGTGTACGGGAGCCGCGCCCGACGAAATTTTTGGTGTGCGGTCCCACTCATAGGCGGACCCACCCATGTTTTGTGCATGAGTTTGCACATGGTTTTTGGGGTACGATGGTTTTCGTCCCCTAGTATTTTGTAGATCCGGTCAAGGGAACTATGGTTATGTTCTAATCCACGGTTAATGGATTAGGGTTTATGTATGCTGCGGCATGTATATATATGTGTTTTAACACTAAAAGGAATATAATGAAAAATCAAGCTGGTAGTCCCAATTTGGGATCCAGGGGAAAATCTCTGTGTTTATCTATTTTATGTTTTATGCTCTCGCTATTGTTTATTTTCTGTTATAAGATTCGTGTGTAGATAATTTATGTTCAGGGTTAAAACCTACAGAGCATCCTTGGCAAAGCCTTGGAGCATATCTCTATGAGCTTGGTGACATTAGCCCAAGACTTCCCAAACTACAAGAGCGAGTTCGATAAGATCAAGTTCCAGCTGAGGAAACATGATGGGCACCTCGAGTGTATTGACTATCACCTCTTGTGAATTTCCAAGCCTTTTGAGCATGCTGGTACCTCGGTTCAGGATCCGACATCAGTGGAGTTGACCTCGGTTCTAGATGAGGCTGAGTAGTTCATGACTGTTTTAATCTGCCTTTTTTCTTAGTATTTATATGCAGCTAGCATTTAAATTTCAAGTTTCCAATAAATATGTTAGTCAATTTGTGAAAAACTGTATATGTGTGAGTATCCATGATTTTTTTGCTTGGTATGACAGACTTAAAACCTTATTTTTTTGGATGGCATACCACACCATTAGGTGGCCAACAAACTCAGTTCCCCGCTTAAGGTGGGTTGAGATCACCAAACTGGTAAATCTAGTTGTTTGGTGTTTATAAAATGAATGAAAAAGGAGTCCTACCAAGCTTACAAAAAAAAAACTATAAAATTTATAAAAAATATACTAAGTATAAAATAAAAATGAAAACGATACTATACCATGTGCAATACTATTGGATTCTCAATGCCATGAGCCCATAAAACATTAACATTAAGTTGAAGCAAAATTTAATGGCACATGTACATATTATAGCTCTATCAAGCTATGTGTCTCCATCAAGCTCCATAGCACGATGGAACTATGTAGTTTAATTGACGGTTTTATTTAGTCCTCAAATGGACCTTTTAAAAGCTTGATGGAGGGCTTAAAAAAATACCCTCACAAAGATACATTTTCAACCTTTGGAATAGAAGTTCTTCCAAAAAAGAGTAACCCAACTCCATCGAATTCACCCTTATTTTATTTTGAAATCACAATAATATAAAAATATTTATCTTAATTGGCTTATTCATAAAATAAATAATTATGTATTATGGTTTTGTGTATTTATTTTCTCATGATAATAATATAAAAAAATAAATAATTGAAATAACATATTTAGAAAACAATTACTTTGAATTTGTTGTATTTACGATGCTAACTTACATAAATGAATTTTAGTTTTACATGTAAACATGACAAACAAATAAATATTATAAAATAAATATTTGTGAATTTAGTTCTAATTTATATATTCATAATATAAATATTTGTAATTTTTTTATGGTTATGGTGGAAATTCACATAAATAAATCCTCTTGTACATGCCAACATGGAAAACACAAAGTTAACTACCCTACTTTAAGAATGGTGCTAACTTGTCCATCAAATATGGTGATTATATACTTCGTTTTTAATATGATACATAAACATTTACACCACATTAACACCACATAACTTAAGTGGTGCTAACTTATGGTGATATACTTCATTTTTAATATAATACATAAACATTTACACTTCATTTTTAATATAATACATAAACATTTACACCACGTTAACACTACATAATGTAAGTGATGCTAACTTATGGTGATATACTTCATTTTTAATATGATACATAAACATTTACACCACATTAACACCACATAATGTAAGTGGTGCTAACTTATGGTGCTAAAAGAGAGTTTTTCTTGTCTCGATTCCATTTAGAACTATTGTTGGGAGCTATTGAGATTTTTGTCTTATTCAGGGATCAAACTTTTAGAGATGTATGCAGTTACTATTTTATGAAATGAGCAGACTGATTTCATTCAAATGATTTAAGTTTCAAAGGGCTAGGCTCGTGGGTTAGGGCCCAATCCATGTGCCTCATCTTATCTGTTGTTACTATCTTTTCCTTTATGTCATTTAGCTAGTTTTGCTTCTACCATTTACGCTAGATCTGCTTCTGATAAGTTTCATTGTTGTCTATTTTTTGTGTTGACGTAGTTTTAATTGCTTATGCATAGTAAAATGGAGAAAAAACCCCAAAAAATGTGGTCAATTCTCCCCCCTCTCATCTCTGTCAATAGAGTTCGAGTAGGACAGACCTTTCCACATGCCAAAATTTCTTTCTGTTTGACTTTTGGGAATAATTTGTGGTACTAAGTCCAAGCCTTTCTTTCATTGTTTCATCCAAAAATTCTATATTTTTCCTATGCATGAATCCACAGGTGTGTCTCACTTCTGAGAACTGCTCTTATGCCTCCGTTCCCCTCCTTTTCTTCTCATCTTAACGTTGTACTTAGCTTTTCTTTGTCTAATGCACTCAAGCCCTTCAAAGCCTTATTTCTTTATTTTTTCTCCATTCATGGCCGCCTTACTTTTTTATGCAAAACACACGAAAAACCATTCAAAACCACCGAAAACCCGACCTCCACCTTTGCTCCTCGAGTCTCCTGCCACCGTATGTCGCACTTCGCAAATCGCAACATTTGGTTTTTACCTTTAACACTTACCGCTCGTTCTTTGCGATTGCGATATTGCGAAATCGAAAATCGCACTTCGCACCATTTAGCTTTTCCCCTTAACACTTACAACTAGTTCTTGTGATTGTGATACTGTGAAATCGTGCCCCACCATCGGTCCCACTGCCACGTTATCCCTATCGTAAATCGCATCCCGTATTTTTTTATCCTATAGCAAATCGCATCCCATAGTTCTTATCCTATCGCAAATCGCATCCTACAACTTTTTCCTTTCTCCCTTAACACTTAACATTGTTCTGGCTGATTGCAATATTACGATCGCGCCCCGCTGTTGGTCCCACTGAAACGTCGCCCATCAAAAATCCCACTTCACACCATTTAGCTTTTACCTTTAAAAACTTACCGCTTGTTATTGCAATTGCAATATTGCGAAATAGAAAATCACATCATTTACCTTTTTGCATAACAATCACTGCTTATTACGTCGATGCAATAACTCCCCCACATCACACGTCGCAAATTGCATTTCACACATTTTAGTTCGTTTCGTTAAACTTTACCACTATCCCTTTAAACTTGCGAAGTTAATATTGCGACATTGCACATTGCAACTTTTTTCCTCCATCACACTCTGCCACCACACTTTTGATTTATGTCCGCTCCAAATTCATTTCTCACACTATAATAAATTTCCGTAAGGGTTTAACCCCATATTCTCTCTTCCAAACCTCGTTTCATGTGTCAAACCCCCCCACTAGCCTTGTTTAGCCCTTTTCTTCCCTCCAAGCTGCAAATTAACTCTTTTTAATTAGAATTAAGTCATGGATAGCCTAGTTGCATGGATATAAGCATGGTAGATATATCATAAGATAATTAGAGTGCATTTAGCCATTTGGCCAAGTTAATTGTGGTTTAGGATTAGTTTCCTTTCTACTATTTGTTTTCTGCAAATTAAATTAGTTTCCTTCCTGTCATTTCTTTTCAGCAATTTAATTTAGTTTCCTATAGTCATTTCCTTCCTACACATTAAATTAGTTCCATTTATGTCATTTCCTTTCTACAATTTATTTTAGTTTCATTGAAGTGATACAAACTTCACTAAGAACCCCTAGAAGTAGCACCCTTTCGTAAAGCAGAAGAGGATGACATGAACATAATGCTTCTGTTATGTATATAGCACTATCACCTCAAAGTTTGTATGAACCCCGGGTTGATAAAGTAAATTAGGGTAGCCTCTGGGAGTTTCAACACTCTTGGTGCAATACGAGAGCTCACCACTTTTTGGTGTCATTTCTGGGGATGTGTCTAATAGATGTTTTGATTTTTTTTTTAGCATTCTTTTTTGCTTTCCTTTCTTTTCATGTCATTTTAGAAATATTTAAAAAAATAAAAAAATATCTAATTTTCATGCCTTGTACGACTAGGAATATCCAAAGACAAATCTTACCTAAAACCCCCACATCACCTCCTAGCCACCTTTCACTCTTCTTCAGTGGCAGTGAGATTGAACCCCCTATAGGAGAGCCTTCTGAATATTTTGAGGATCCTATTGGGGAAGAAGAAGAAGAAGACCTTGTTTCAACTGAGGGACCTACTTCACCTATCTTAACCATGGCTGGGACCCATAGAGTCTTTCCCATAAGAGAGGAAGATGGGGAAACTAAGATGAAAAACATTATCCCCTCTGCTTTTCCACACTTCCATGGACTTACCTCTGAGGACCCTGACACATTCATATTTGAGTTTGCTGTTGTTTGTAGGACTTATAACTATACCTATGATGATTAGAAGTTGAAGCTATTCCCATCCACCCTTAAGGATACAACCTTGTACTGGTTCATGGGTCTGCCTGGGGATATCATCACTAACTGTGCACAAATGGAAGAGACCTTCAGCAACAAGTACAAATACTATTGTAGTTCCAAGGAAACTAAGGATGAGATCTTTATGATGACTCTAGGGGCTGATGAATCCTTAGAGGATTATGAAGAGAGGTTTCAATTGAACTATAAGAGAGCCAACTGTACTCTTGATCCTGACTCACTTAAACTTGTACTTCTTTGAGGGATCAGTGAAGAGATGATAGAAACCTTGAATATGTTATCAGGAGGGGATATCTACCAAAAACCCTATGAAACAATCAAAATTATCTTCCAGAACCATTCTAGGGCATTTAGGAAGAAGGGAAAAGCTATCCAAAGTACATCCAATACCCCTTCTTCTTCCACCTTCATAATACATGAGATTGGAAACATGCTAGAGGACTTCAAGGTGACATGTTGCACACCTTTGCTTTGCAAAAGGACACAATGCAAGTAAAAAGGAAGCAAGAGAAAGCAAAGAGAGTCATGGCCATATTTTGTCCTAGATTTACCAGGAAGCACCCAAGAAATGAATGTCCATTGAATTTCATACAAGTTTTCTTAGTCTGTGAAGAGAATCATGCCACAGAAAAGTGTCCCTCCTTACCTAGACTTAAAGTTGTATATCAAGGTGGGGAAACAATGCCAGAGAAACTATGTTTCATCAACTAGAGAAGGCCTTAAGGCCCTCGTCCATATCAACAAGGTATGCAAGGTGCACCTTACTCTTACTATTACAATAATCATAGTGCACCCATGCAACCTTGGTACACCCCCACTCCGCCATCCTGGTCTACACCTTCTACTTGGCCTTCCAACCCTTCATATCATCCTCAACCAGTAAACCAACCATTTTAGTAGTATGTTCCACAACAACCTCAGTGGAACAATCCATCCCAAGGGTGGAGGCCTCAAAAAAATCAACTACCTGATCTAATGCCTCCACCCCAACCTCAACCTCAGCTTACTCATGCTGCTCCACCTAAGCTACCTATACAACAAATAGGCACATCAGGCTCCCAATGGAGAAACATCCCATCCAGCTTATGTTGTGGAGATACAGGAGGTTAATCTCGGGTTAGGAAGAGTACTCCCAGACAACCATCCCCCATCTCCACTTGTAGAGGTTGAGGAGGAAAAGGAAGAAGATAACACTCAGATCCAACAACCTCCTTTTCCTGAGAGCTTGATCCACTCTAGTTAGCACACCCCAAAGGAGACTGAACTCCTGGGAGAATTGGAAAATTTGTGTGTAAAGATACCACTTCTCCAGGCCATTAAGGATGTCCCTATCTACAATAGGAGCATCAAAGAAAATTTCTTCAAGAAGCCTCAGAGAAGGAAGAGAGATACCCCCACCATCAATGTGCTAG
Source organism: Pinus albicaulis (assembly GCA_034641835.2). NCBI lineage: Eukaryota > Viridiplantae > Streptophyta > Pinopsida > Pinales > Pinaceae > Pinus > Pinus albicaulis. Next base: position 681,997,596 of record CM076569.1, on the reverse strand, counting down.
GAAAACTATCTAACCTGATGTTGGGGAAGGTGATATTTCAAAAATACCTGGACCCTGGTAGTCCAGTTGTTGATGTGCATATAGACATTGTCGTATTCCCCCACACTCTGATTGATCTAGGGGAAGCCATCAATATCATGACCAAGGAAACTATGTTGAAACTTAATCTCCAAGGGACTTTGAGGAAAACCACAACAGTTCTGCAACTTGTAGAGCAGTCCATAGTAACTCCAGAAGGAATTGTTGAGGATGTTATGGTTACCATTGAATCTTGGGAGTATCCTACAGATTTCCTGGTCCTGCAACCAAAAACCAAGTTTAATGGTTATCCTCTCATCTTAGGGAGACCTTGGTTAGCCACTACATATGCTTATATTAGTTGTCAGGTCGGAAACATGACTATCAAAAATGGGCCTTTGTCTAAACAGCTAGTGTTATATCCTCTAGCCCAGCCTTCCATTGATCATGATCTCCCTATATGGTTGGAGGATGAAGAAGATGAGTTATATAACAATTCCCCTATGTGTATCATAGATGTTATTCTTAGAGGGGGCAGCTTGATGAAGATGAACTCATCGACCATGCCATTCAAAATGAGTCCTCCACTAACACTCCTCTCGAAACCTTATTCAAAGAGTCTAAAATCCAACCTTGGATAAATGTGAGCTCAATTGATACAACCTCTAAAACCACCAAGGATATTGAGTCTGGCACATCCAGATCTCTAAAAATCAACCCAAAACTCTCGAATGAAGAAGAGAAGCAGTTATGCTAGCTTTTGAAATAAAATATTGAAGCATTTGTTTTGGATTACAAGGACATGAAGGGGGTGCATCCTTCAGTATGCAGGCATGACATTTACATCAAATAAGGATGCAAACCTGTGAGACAACCCCAAAGAAGGATGAACCTGGTTCTGAAGGACATAGTCAAAGAAGACCTACAGAAACTATTGGATGCATGGTTCATATATCCTATATTCGACAGTGAGTGGGTATCTCCTCTTATCCTAGTCCCAAAGAAGAATGGAAAGTGACGAATTTGTGTTGATTATCGAGAACTTAACAAAGCCACCAAGAAAGACCATTTCCCTTTTCCCTTTATAGGCCAAGTCTTGGATAGCCTTGCAGGGAAGAAATTATTTTCCTTCTTAGATGGGTTTAGTGGGTACAATCAAATTCAAATCAGCCCTGAAGACCAGGATAAGACTAATTTCACCTTCCCTTAGGGTAACTTTTCTTATAGAGTCCTACCCTTTGGGTTATGCAATGCCCCAGCCACCTTCCACAGGGCTGTCTTGAGCATATTTTTTGAGTTATTCCATGACTCTGTCGAAATTTACATGGATGATTTCACACCATATGGGGATGAATTCCAGGAAGCTCTCTCCAATTTGGGTAAAGTACTAAGAAGGTGCATTGAGATGCATCTCTCCTTGAGCCCATAAAAGTGTGAATTCCTAAAGAAAGTAGGGGTTGTATTAGGACACTCCATATCCCAAGCAGGAATACAGGTAGACCCAAACAAAATCACTATCATCAAAAGGGTACCTGCTCCTCAAAAGCATAAATATGTCAGGAGTTTCCTAGGCTTAGTTGGTTACTATAGAAGGTCCATCAAAGATTTCAGCAAGATGGCTTCGCCATTATTTGGCTTATTGGCCAAAGATTCCGAGTTTATTTGGTCTGGTCCTTGTCAAGAGGCTTTCAAGCTCATTAAGGAATAGTTGACTACTGCCCCCATCCTCTGAGGTCCAAATTGGACTCTCCCTTTCCACATACACACTAATTAATCCAACAAATTTTTAGGGGTACCATTAGGACAATTAGAGAACAAAATCCCTTATGCCATTTACTTCATCAATAAGAACTTGTCCAAGGTCGAGCTGAATTATACTGTTATTGAGAAGGAGATGTTAGCCATTATCCATGATTTGAACAAATTCAGGCATTATGTAACTGGATATTAGACCTTTTTTCACACTAACCATGCGACCATTAAGTATTTAATGAACAAACCAGATGTTAATGCTAGAATAATTAGACGGTTTTTACTTTTGCAACAATTTTATTTGACTATTGTTGATAAAATTGGAAAGGAGAATGCTGTTGCAGATTTTTTGTCTAGGTTAGCTCTACTTGCAGGTGAAGAAGGAATGGTGGATGACCAGCTGTCGGATGAGCATCTCTTTGCTATATCAGCACTCTCACCATGGTTTCTAATATAACCAACTACTTGGTTACTGAGAGACTCCCTCCTAATATTTCATTCAGGGAGAGGAGCATAATCATTAGAAAAAGCGCCTCTTTCACATGGATTGGAGGAAATATTTTCAAGATAGGCCCTAATCAAATCATAAGAAGATGTGTGAGGGAGGAAGAATTTTTTGATATCCTCTCTGCATGTCATGGAAGCCCATGTGGAGGCCACTTTGTTGCAAAAAGAACTGCTTACAAAGTTTTGCATGCAAGATAATATTGGCCTACCCTTCACCAAGATTCCAGAAGATACACCAGTAGGTGTGACTAGTGTCAGAGGATGGGGAAACCCTCATAAAGGGATGAAATTCATTTACACCCTTAGGTGGCTCTTGAGCCATTTGACAAGTGGGGCATGGAATTTTTTGGACTGGTTGATCCACCATCCAGACAAAAGAAGTATATCATAGTCTTCACTGATTACCTGACAAAGTGGGCTGAAGCAAAAGTAGTGAAGATAGCAATCGAGGAGAAAGTAGTAGAATTTCTGAGGGAGAATGTGTTTTACAAATTTGGATACCCCAGAGAAATAGTCATTGATCAGGGAGCACAATTCACCTCTCAACTCATTGATAATCTTTTGAGGAAGCACAAGATTAAGCATAGAACTTATACTTCCTATCACCCTCAAGCGAATGGCCAAGTAGAAGTAACTAACAAAGCTTTAGAGAGCATCCTCACCAAGGTTGTGAACAGTAGCAGAAAATATTGGGCAGACAGATTGGTAGAAGCTACTTGGGCCTACAACACTACTTGGAAGACAACAACAAGATTCACTCCTTATGAACTAGTCTATGGTAAGAAAGCTCCACTTTCAGTTGAGTTTGAATTCAATAATTTAAGAATGGCAGCTGAATTAAATCTAGATCTATCAAATTCCAAAAAAGAGAGGTTGTTGCAACCAAATGGATTGGATGAGCTTAGAATGCAAGCACTTCTTCACACAAAGGTAGTTCAACTGCAAAGGAAGGTATTTCATGAAAAGAACATCAAAGAAAAATCCTTCCAAAAAGGAGATTGGGTGTTGTTGTATGATTCAAGGTTTAAATATTTTAAAGGAAAGTTGATGATAAGATGGTTAGGACCTTACACAGTAAAAAAATGTTTTGATAATAGTGCAGTTCAAATCAGAACCATAGACGAGGAAGGAATCCCCTTGCTTGTCAATGGTCACAGACTTAAAATTTACAAGAAGCCTTTGTCAAAGGCAGAGTTCATAAATTCAATAAGAAGGGAGGTGTATGTAATGGGAAACTCCATAGTTTCCCACACCTCTTGGAAAAAAAAAAAGTGGAAAGAAAAAATAATAAGCTTGTGCGTTGAAAACCACGATGGAGGCAACTCACTTTCTCAAAAAAAAAGAAAAAAAGAAAAAGAAAAGAGAATAAAGATCCATGGGTGAAAACCTCTCTGAGGCACCCAAGGAAATTCTGTGGGTTGAAACCTCCATGAAGGCAACCCACTTTCTTTCAAAAAAAAAGAGCAAAAACAAAAAGAAAAATACATTTTCATTTCTATGTTTTCTGTGTTTGTTGTTTTGCAGGTTATTAATGGTTTCTGGAAACACGGGAAGGCATTCATCTTATTTTCCCTTCTTCTATTTTACCATCCATCCCATCATTCACTCCATTCATCTTCATAGCTTCCTCCATCACCTCCATACACCACATTCCTCCATTCCTGAGCACCATGTAGCAAGAGAAGCAACACACAGACTACTACAAACATCAGGAACTTCCTTCAAAAAACAAAGTTGTTCATGGAATACCAAGAAGAAAAATAAGGAAAGCTTCATAACGGACTCCAGGAGAACGAGAATACCACCCATGGCATCTCAAGCACCCCACACGACATCCACAACAAAGAGAAACAACAAACAAAGATTAACAACTCACTCAAGAAACTGCTCATTCAGAAAGCTACTCATTTAGAGTACAAGAATATGGTGAGGGATGAATCATCTAAAATTCTTGTCTCCAACCTCCAGCTCCTGCAACCGCCTTGGAAACAATAGGTAGACTCAGGTATAACTTCTCACCCCTTTCTACGAATCCATAATAGCCAGAAATAATTAATTTGGAGACTTAGAGTTTAAGGGGAATAAAGATGGCCAGTTAACTCAGCCACCACCGTGAGGAATGATTAAAAAAAACTGGAAGTACACGCCACCTGGGCATGAAAAAGAAAATAATTTAAATCAGTGGAGTAGAGGAGAATGAGTGGAGGAAACATGCAGTCCATCATGAAATAACAAGAGAAGGAAAGAACTGTCTACAATAGAACTGGAGCTGAGTCGAGTTACATAAGCACTTTGAAAATTAGTTGTGCTATCTAATAAAAGGAGATGTTGTCTCATCCAAACCAGTAGATTGCAAATTTTTAAAGGAAGAGAGACCGACAAAAGCACGTAGAGATTAAAGAAGAAGAGGAAGAACCAGAAAAAACAAGAAGAACCAGAAGAAGAAGAGGAAGAACCAGTAGAAACAAAAAGAACTAGAAAAAGAAGAGGAAGAGACAAAGGGCCAAATCAAAACAAAAGAGATGGCCATAGAAGTCATAGAGATAACAAAAATTGGGTGAGAAACAAACTCACAACATAGCACCACATCCCATCAATACAAAAAGATAGTTCCCACCATAGCTCCTGTGAGTGCAAAGAGAAAAAGGCAGACCCCTAGGTATTCCAGAGCTAACAAGAATCGGAGAGAGCTAGAAACTTCTCCCACAAGCCCGGTTATCATTGAAGAATCACTAAGGGGGGAGGAAAGAATCAAAGAAATAATTCCGAAGGAGCAGCTGCAGAAGGCAGAAGCAGAGAATGTAGCACTAAAGGAGCAATTACAGAAAAAAGAGGAGCAAGTAGCCATCATGGCTGACTTATGCATAGAAGCCCTTAAGCACAAATTCCCCTTTGAATCATATGTTGTGTACCCCAAGGAACAATGGCTTCTATTTCAAATCAAAACTCTAGCCTCCCATGGATCACTACCTTTCCAAGATTGCAAGAAATTCATAAATTTATACAAGAAAGCTAACATGGCTGATCAAGGAAAGATGGTAGAGTTTTATGTGCATAACTTTGTGTTGACAAATCTGGATATTTGGGACCCCAATCCTATAATGGGGGATATGCAGTTAATGGCTCTATCATCTTGGATGTTGACCGAAGACACTAGAGAAAAAGAGATATGGAAGGTCTTGGGAAGAAGAAATAGAGAACCCTTATAAATCAGACCATAATTGTTCAGATCAATAAGAATCATCCTTAATCATCGAGAGATTGAAAGAACCTAGCACTGGTGGAAATATACCTTTAGACTCAAAACCAAGTGATAGGCCACTTTGATGATGTTTCTAGGCAGATAGAGAAAGAGTGCATTATGGCAAGCCAGAGGAGATGGAACAACCTCCCTCATAGCCTCAAGAATAGGGAGTACCATACTCCAGAAAGACTGAGAGGTGCATTGGAAAGGGAACTATTATACAAGAAGGCCATGCAGGCCAAAAATATCCAATGGTTGGGACTAAATCTCAGCCCACATTTGCTGCTAGGGCTGACTGATGAAGAGGACACAGATGCACAAGATAGAGAATGGGAGAGTGCATAAAAGAATAATGGTTTTTAACCCCTTGGGGAAACTCCCACACTTCTTCCTTAGGAAATCAGGGTGGCTATCAGAGCCTTAAATGAAATGCAGGAGGATGATTAGTTGCTCAGAGGATGAGCAACCATTTAGTAGGGGGGTTATGATGAACTCCACCATTAGACATATTTGGAGGGGTTAATAGTCAACTTTTTTCCTTCTTAGATCTAGTTTTCTTGCATTTTTATTATTATTTGGTTTTATGATGCTAGTATATGTGGTGATTAAAGCTAACATACTCTGAGTACCTAATATAAGGTTGAGTGCATAAAATCATGATTTATTAAGAATTTTTATAAAGATTTTACAATAAATACTTGGAGAAGACAACAAAGAAGAATTATAGGAGGATTATCCACCCTCAATGGCAGTCGAAGGATCTCAAAGATTCTCTCTAGCAATTCAAATTCCAAAAGTAGCCAAAGGATCCCCAAGGATTCTCTCCAGCAATTCGAATTCCAGAGAAAGCCAAGCAACTCAAAGAGGAGTGCACCCAATCCTTTTTCACTGAGAGTTAAGTGGACTCAATCACCATTTTCTAGGGAGCTGCTGGTAGCTACCCTGTAGAATAAATAGAGCAAAGCTAGAGCTAGGAAGATTTAGTCTATTCTAGTCTCGATTCCATTCAGAACTATTCTTGGGAGCTATTGAGATTTTTTTTTTATTTAGGGATCAAACTTTCAGAGATGTATGCAGTTATTCTTTTATGAAATGCGCAAACTAATTTCATTCGACTGATTTAAGTTTCTAGGGCTAGGATCGTGGGTTAGGGCCCAATCCATCTGCCTCAGCTTTTCTGCTGTTACTATATTTTCATTTATGTCATTTAGCTAGTTTTTCTTCTTCCATTTAAGTTAAATCTGCTTCTGATAAGTTTCATTGTTGTTTATTTTTTGTGTTGCTATAGTTTTAATTGCTTATGCGCAGTAAAATAGAGGAAAAACCCCAAAAACTATGGTCAAGTCTCCCCCCTCTCATCTCTGTCAATAGAGTTCGAGTACGGAAGACCTTCCCACAGGCCAAAATTGCTTTCTGTTTGAGTTTTGGGAAGAATTTGTGTTACCAAGTCCAAGCCTTTCTTTCAATGTTTCATCCCACATTTCTATCTGTTTCCCGTGCATGAATTCGCAGGTGTGTCTCACTTCTGAGTATTGCTCTTATGCCTCCATTCCCCTCCTTTTATTCTCATCTTAACATTGTACTTACCTTTTCTTTGCCTAACTTACTCAAGCCCTTCAAAGCCTTATTTCTCAGTTTTTTTTTTTTCCGTTCACGGCCGCCTTACTTTCTTATGAAAAAAACATGAAAAACCATCAAAAACACTGAAAACCTGACCTCCACCTTTGCTCCTCAAGTCTCCCGCCATCGTATGTCACACTTTGCAAATCACAACATTTATCTTTTACCTTTAACACTTACCGCTCGTTCTTTGTGATTGTGATATTACGAAATCAAAAATCGCACTTCACACCATTTAGCTTTTCCCCTTAACACTTACCACTGATTCTTGTGATTGCGATATTTCGAAATCATGCCCCATCGTTGGTCCCACTGCCACATCATCCCTGTTGCAAATCACATCCTGTAGTTTTTTTAATCCTATCGCAAATCACATCCCGTAGTTCTTATCCTATCACAAATCACATCCCGCAACTTTTTCCTTTCTCCCTTAACACTTATCGTTGTTTTGGTCGATTGCGATATTGCGATTTCACCCCATTGTTAGTCCCACAACCACGTCGCCCATCGCAGATTGCACTTTGCACCATTTAGCTTTTACCTTTAAACACTTACCACTCATTCTTGCGATTGTGATATTGCGAAATCGCAAATCGCATCGTTTACCTTTTTGCATAACACTTACCGCTTATTCCACCGATGCGATAACTCCACCACGTCACGTGTCTCAAATCACACTTTGCACATTTTAGTTCATTCCGTTAACCTTTACCGCTATCCCTTTAAACTTACAAAGTTGCGATTGTGACATCGCACATCGCAACTTTTGTCCTCCATTGCACTCCGCAATCGCACTTTTTAGTTATGTTCGCTCCAAATTAATTTCTTACGCTATAATAAATTTTCATAAGGGTTTAACCCTCTCTATCCACTTCCAAACATCATTTCATGTGTCAAAACCCCCCACTAGTCTCTTTTAACCCTTTTCTTCCTTCCAAACTACAAATTAACTCTTTTTAGTTAGAATTAAGTCATGGATAGCCTAGTCGCATGGATAGAATCATCGTAGATAGATCATAGGATAAGTAGAGTGCATTTAGCTGTTTGTCCAAGTTAAGTGTGGTTTAGGATTAGTTTCCTTTCTGCTATTTTTTTTTTTTGCAAATTAAATTAGTTTCCTTCCTGTCATTTATTTTCAACAATTTAATTTAGTTTCTTACAGTCATTTCCTTCATGCACATTAAATTAGTTCCATTTCTTTCATTTCCTTTCTACAATTTAGTTTAGTCTCATTGAAGTGTGACAGACCTCACTGAAAGCCCCTAGAAGTAGCACCCTTTCTTAAAGCAGAAGAGGATGACATGAACAAAATGCATCTGTTATGTATATAGCACTGTCACCTCAAAGTTTGTACGAACCCCAGGTTGATAAAGTAAATTAGGGAAGCCCCTGGGAGTTGCAGCACTCTTGGTGCAATACCAGGGCTCACCACAAGTACAAGGCAAGACAAGTTAAAAATCGCCATATCGACAGTGTTTGATGTGAGAAAATTTTCAAGTTATTCAAGTTTTATTTGATTTGCAACCAAGGAAGGAACATTTTTGTTTCTTCAAGGATAATTTGATGTTCTACAAATTATGGTAAATTGTAGCAAGATATTATCTACAACAGCAAGATAGGTTCTCCAGAATTAAGGAAAAAGTTGATTTTTCATGAAAACCTTAATTTGTTGAATTCAAAATTTCAGTGGATTGAGATATGAAGGGTGAGGGGGTTGTACCCTCATCCACATGTTCAGTAATGAAATATATTTTGTGGTACAAAATCTTCTAATGGGGAAGAGTGATCAGGTGCTCAAAATTATGCTAAAAAATGAAAGTTATCAGAATGGTATGGAACTTGAGTAACCACGTAGATCTTGTCGTTCTGAATCTGATGCAACTCATTTTGTGGAAACCTGATTCCGTGTGCTCCCATAAACATGTTTTTTCCACTTTATCAAATAAGCAATTAAAAAAAAAAATTGCAGGACAACCCAGTCAGTAGTCCGTACAGCTGACTGGGCATGCCCATGTGGTAGAGTGACTTGATCAACGGATTTTCTCCAGCGAATGATGTTGTGCCAAGTGGCACGTTACCGTTGGTTTGAAATGGAAGTTTTTGATTAGGTATTATGGAGGCCAATCACAGGCTGCCATATGGCCCAGCCAAGGGCCACCAAAATTATGGTTATAGTATGATCACAGTGGGCGGGGGTCGAACCTATGACCTCCAAACACTAGCACCGAGCCTTTACCAATACACCACAACATGTGTCTTAACATCATAAGGTTGCGGCATATATTTATGTTGTAATGTTTTTGGAGTTGTGGGTGGGGGCCGAGGTCTAACCCCAACCCTGGTCACCACGCCGGGGGCGAGACCATGGGTGGGAGGCTAGCCCCGCTCCCACCAACCACTAGCCATAACCTTAACAATTAAATGTGAACGCCATGTGTACACACTGCCATGACTTCCATTGAATCCATCGGGTAGCTAGTGGTTTGCCTAACCACCCATACAAGCCACTGATATGACCGCCACAAACTTAATCGTTGGCTGTTAGCTAACCATCCAACAAAATTTTATATAAAAAAATATATTTGCATCGAAACCATAAGGTATGAAATCCAGGCATTAGGCGTTATTGGGATAATTGATGCCTCGACAATTTCGCCCCGTTATTGTGCAATTTGGCACTCCGTTAGCGGATTTGGGGGAAAAATTATGGGATGATGTCGGATTTGGTGGAAATTGTGGAGCGGTTAGTGCAAAAACTTGGGGAAGTCATAAATTACTCAGTTTTTACCACATTCAAGGTAGAAAGAGGCTACACAAGAATTTTTGGACACTCCGGAGCCATTGGAAATATTTTAGGGCTATTTGAATATTGTAAACATATGTAATCACACTTTTGAGCATAATAGAAGAGGTCCAAGCCATTGGAAGCTGGACCAAGGAGACGTAGCCCAGGCGGGGTAAACTCCTTCATCATGTGTTGTTGTGTTACTTTTTATGGTGATGTTCATGTCTGTTAGATGTTGTTTTTCAATGTTTTATTTATGTTAATTTTCTCAATAGATTCACATAAAAACTCATGGTTAACTTGAAATTTACCTCATAATCCTCAAGAACTTTGTTTATATTCTGAATTAAAATTTAGCACAGAAAACACTTATTTTCCCATTCAGATCATAGATCTTGAAGTTTCTTCCCTGCATAAATAATATATTGTATATTTTCAAGAGAATCCAATCAATTTTTTATACTCTTCTTCATGTTTTCCATTGATTCTAAACCCATGACCCTAAAAAAGAAACACTTCTTATTTAAGGTCTTTATAAAAATATGAAAATACTCTCGATATTACCCATCCTTTCCTCCATTTGACCTATATCAGTGAGAAAAGGGGTTTTTTGTGTAGATATGCACCATACAAAGAGCTTCCAAGGTTGTATGTGCATATATAAAGGCTTGCGACCCAGAAGGGCTTGAGAAATGAGACTATCCCATCTTGCTCTAATTCAAAAGTGTGTATGGGATCAAAAATGATGATTAAAAAATCGTATGAAATACCCATCTATCCTAAATCATCAAAGGGAAATCCACTACTAGACATAAGAAAAACTCTCACATTACCAGCTGAGTGAAGGCGAAATGGACCAAGTGATCCCCCTTCTACCATAATATCACACCTCGTCGCCCTACCATCTGAGGGCACAAGAAAATTGTAGAAGCTTAAGGAGATCAATAGCCAAAATGATCCCCAGGACATCACAATCTACCACTCACCTTATCCTTGGAATATTGTGTGCTCTTCATCTCCCTTCAATAACAAGGATCTATCGCATATCTCAAATATCTAGCCCAAAAATGCAAGTGAATAAATCCCACAGGCTCTTCCTACATACGAAACCCTAAATCACAAAGCATACTCCAGTTTTCTTCTTCCACCAATCATCTTTCTAAGGTCTTATTAGTTGTATGGAGGAAATAAACTTGTCATAACTCACCCATTACTTTGCTCTTATTAAGGTGCATTTTTTATATGTGTACCTACTATCAAGACCTACATCTAGTAGACAACTCTCAGATGTGGATGCAAGGGAAACAACGAATAAAAATCCTATTCAAATTCCTATATAACAAGGCATATATCATTTTGGTACAAGATTCACTCTACTTATTCATTGTTTTAATAATCTAGATTTAAACCAAACCAAGGTGAAATATGCTCACATAGGAAATATATCAACTCAGGTTGGGTCAAAAGAAATGTTTTACCATTGATTATAAGTAATGAGAAATTGTAAAATACAAGAGTAGGAGCCTACTTATGGACTAGATCAAGTTCCTTACGCAATAAATCTCATGCTTGTTGTTATAAAATTTCATATAAAATGTTATTTTATAATCTATGGACTCGAGTAGAGATCTACTATCTTTATTTGGTTGAATCTTATCCACTATCTTTCTTTGGTTGAATCTTAATTGTAGATGTTATTTTTAACAAAGCCTTAGGAAATAACACTTCTCCTAATTAGTTAAAAAAGAAAAAGAAAAAAATGTTGAAGATATATTTTTTAGGTATTGTCGAGTCTCAACAACAAGAGTAGTAGACATTACAATAAAGTTCATCATGTCACTTGTGTTAATTGAATTTTGATAGAGAAGATAATAATCACCCTTTCGAACCACCTAAAATAAACCTATTTATTACATTTTTATAAATACTTTATAATAATCAAACTAATATCTTATACCAATCACCAAATAACTTATAATTTTTAAATTGTGAAAATATAACCTTTAATTTCAATTGCATAAACATTTAACTTATACACTTTAAAGTCTTAAGACATGTAATGCAGTCTTGATTCAACTTCAGCCTTCCAAATGCTCCCACATCACTTCCTTTCACACAACAAAATTTGTGTGTGTCACTGAAGGCGTTAGCTCAACACAATGGCCATGTCAAATGCAATTTAGGGTAGGGAATACTTTTCTTGCAACTTATCCTTGTTTGAAAAGTGATGATCCCATCTCACTACTATATTTTGAATGAGTTAAAATATAAATAAACAAACTCTAAACAAAGTCTTCATGAAACCATTTATTACTATTTTTAAAAATCAAACGTGAGGATGCCAAAACCATATTTCACCAAATTTGCACATATATAACTCCACATAAATCACTTTTCTTGTTATTCATGATTTTTCATCAAACTTGCTCATAGATAAATCCAAATAAACCATTTTAATGCCCATTATCTGTTGATATTGAGTGTATAGTAAATATAAGGAATATAATTTTATTATTTCCTACTTCCACCCGGGACTATAAAATTTCACCTCGCATTCAAAGACCTTTGACCACGTATTAGTTTGCAAAGTTTTTCAATTTAACCGAAGTTTTCAGAAAATGCAAATTATATACATTTTTCCGTAAATTAAAAAATATCATTTATAATTTTTGAAAATATTATTTCTAAATTTCCATTGGCTGAGTGAACATTCATGTGACATAATTATCCTGTTGGAAGGAGATTTATTTTCAGTATTGTTCATACATTGGAAAATAAAATTTTAAATTAGGAAAAAAATACTTACATGATCGATGGTTGTAGAAGCTCTAACATTAGCTATCACAATTTATTTAAGGTGGATGTTGCAGTCTAATGTGACATAATTATCCTGTTGGAGGGAGATTTATTTTCAATATTGTTCATACATTGGAAAATAAAAGTTTAAATTAGGAAAAAAATACTTACATGATTGATGGTTGTAGAGGCTCTAACATTAGCTATTACAATTTATTTGCGGTGGATGTTGCAGTCTATGTTAATACTATGATGACAAGGATCAACAACAAAGGTTTCACAGAAAAAATCTACAGCTTATGGGGAGCAAGTTTATATACGTAAATTGGTTGTGGGGGAGGTAAGGTGTTAGGGGTACGTTTGTATACGTAAGCAGGGGGTTCCATACTCTAATAGAATGGATCTTACCTGAAAGGTTTAGCGTGTGTCTAAATGTTTAAATCAATGGTGAACAATGTTTATGATATATGTACTTGTTAATTTTCTCCTATTATTTATATTAATTTATATGTGTATATATATTCACATTTATATTTTATTAATTTCAATTTATTATTAAAAAAAATCCTTTAATTTTTACGCCGTATGCGTTTTTATTTGAAAAGAACTTTCCTAATTGCCATCGTGTCTTGATATGCAACCTCCGATCAAATGTTAGACAATTAAACATTTATAGGTCGTTGGATTAATAATCAATAAAAACAGTTAGAGAAAAGTCGTTATTGCAATGCTAGACGAAGCTATTCCATGGATCCCACTGCATCCTAGCACGCGACAGTTAGAGGCAACACTGTGGAAGGAGATTTCGTGCACTGCTGGCGCAGATTTGTCTGCTACACCATCATCACTAGTCTTCAATAGAAATGCTTATTTGATTCTCCAGTCTTAATCCATCATTTAATGTCTAATGACTTCCAATTGCTAGGTTGGTTTCCGTTTCAGGTTTTGTTATTTCAATTTTTGTCCTCTGGTGTTTGGCTTTGCTCAAAGTTGAATGCTTGATTTCCTCTTTATTTAACTTTGTCAGATATAAAACTGGGAACAAGCATCTTTCAGTTTGCTCAGACATTATAGCTGTGCTTCAATCTGGAATTGAAGCAACGTTTAAGAATGGAAAGTTGAAGTCACAGAAGCTGTTCTTGCACATTATCAACATGAATAATGTTTTTTTGTTTCGAGGTAAATTCCCTTTGTAAAGCTAGAAACTGTAAATCTTTTTGAATTTATAATGACTTCCAATTGCTAGGTTGGTTTCCGTTTAACGCTTTTTTATTTAAATTTTTGTCCTCTGGTGTTTGGCTTTGCTCAAAGTTGAATGCTTGATTTCCTCTTTATTTAACGTTGTCAGATATAAAACTGGGAACAAGCATCTTTTAGTTTGCTCAGGCATTATAGCTGTGCTTCAATCTGGAATTGAACCAGCATTTAAGAATGGAAAGCTGAAGTCACAGAAGTTGTTCTTGCACATTATCAACATGAATAATTTTTTTTTGTTTCGAGGTAAATTCCCTTTGTAAAGCTAGAAACTGTAAATCTTTTTGAGATGAAAGTGACCTTTGCATGCTAATTTCCAGTTCTTGGCATTAGCCATTCTTACCTGTTAACTTTGTTATGAATTAAGTTGTATTATGTAAACCCTCATCTTCTAAGAACAGTATCTTTGAGTTGGTTTGGCTATTATTCAAAGCCTTTTCCAGAAACACTACATGCCTGCTTTTATCTTTTATCGTGTGATTTCTCCATTCTGCCACATTTTTTCATTTCATATTTACTTGTTGCATCTTGGATTGAACTCATTGCGGCACGCAGTACAGGGTTTGTTCCAGATAGGGCGGGCAAAATTTGTTGACATCTACCTCACGATTTGGTTTTGAAAATGTTCCCATAAACAGTTAGTTAAAGAATCACTTGTACGTATTTTAGGCAAATGCAACATAAATTAGATTATTATTACATACTTATTTTTGATATACATATAAATTGAAAAATATGTATAAAATAATTTATGTGTGGGGAATGAAAACTATATATATTATCATACTAATAATTAAATTATAAGAATAAGATTTTGTTAAACATTAAATTTTAATGGTTATGATATTTTTTTTATATATGGAATTAAATGTTTAAATATTTCAGTGTGCAAAGTAGTGAGGAATATTGCGTGTGGAGGGTAGGTAGAAGGGTCTTCTATGAAAGAATAGGTATTATTTTATCATTGAATTAATGAAAATAGATGTTGTTCCAGTGTGCAAAGTAGTGAGGAAGGGAAAGAGTATATTTTAAATGGTCTAGAAGAGGATTGAGAAGAGATTTACAACCAGCTTGGCGTAAGGGGCATAGAAGGAATAAATGTTGTGAAGTTTCTTTGGAGCTTTCTTCCCATGGCACTTTCAAATTTCAAAACTAATTCATATATTTTTATTAATTAATATTATTAAAATATTTAAATATAACAAAACTATATAAACCAATAAATATTACCAATTGATATATCCAACCATCCACTTAGACGATGTCACCATTCACATCCTTCAATCGGTTGGCTATTAGTCGTTATGGGAAACTGTGGGTGACCCTTCAATTACGGCATAGTTTGTAAATATTTTTGCCTTTTGGCATGTTAAGAATTTTAATACAAATCAAAGGGCCAATTTTGGCTTGTGAAACGGTAGGTAGAGTTTTGGGTAAAATTATATGTGTGAAAACAAGTCTTTACGAAGAAAATGTTTTTAATTTTTTTTTTTATTTAAAAAAAAGAAATATTTAAATGTAAAATGATATGTAATTTTTTTATAGTATTTTTATTTGAAAACAACTCTCTTAATTTTTATGGTATATCTTTTTGCACCATCAAATGAAATGTTTTAGGCCATGCATCTACAACCTCCTTTTACTTAACTACATTCTGGTTTGTGAAACGGTACGTAGAGTTTTGGGTAAAATTATATGTGTGAAAACAAGTCTTTATGAAGAAAATGTTTTTAAAAAATGTTTTTTATTAAAAAAAAAGAAATATTTAAATGTAAAATGATATGTAATTTTTTTATAGTATTTTTATTTGAAAACAACTCTCTTAATTGTCATGGTGTATATTTTTGCACCATCAAATGAAATGTTTTAGGCCATTCATCTACAACCTCTTTTTACTTAACTACATAACTAATTCTCTAACCTCTACCAATATCTCTTCCTCTCCATATGATATTCAACGTCTAATACATAAAAGTCAATGGCAGAATATGGATTTTTATATGTCATGATTCTTTTCCAATTTAATTCTTACGGCGTTTCCTTTGCAACATTAGGTGCAATTGCTAGTTAAGTATTTTTTCTATTAAAAAATACTACTTTTGGTTACAAGTCAAACTTTATTGAGTTCATGTTAATTTATTTACAATTTTTAAGGATGCTTAAATATCTCTTAAAATTCCATGCATTAATTCCATTTATCAATGGAAATTTAACTTTTGATTGATGGAAATTCAGAAATTAATTTCTAAGTTATGTGATGTAAAATTGTTTTCTTATTTCATACAATTTCATTTTTAGAATTGTTAGAATTGTTAGAACAAACTAATGATTTTAAACAAACAAATTTATGAGTGTACATTTTGATAGGCTCTAACACTCCAAGCTATAAAGATTTAACAAATGTTGCAGTCAATCATGAAACTTATCATTTAAGTTACATTCAGATACCACCATGCCCCACCAACAACACTGGCCTCAAGCATCATGATCTATGCCACCTTTTCTCCTTATGTACTATCTCCCCACCTCTTCACTAGCTTGTGACCACTACTGCTACATAAGGCTTTCTAATACTAGTGAGATAGAGCTTTAGAAGCAAGAAAGAGAAGTGAGAAAGAGAAAAATGTTGTGAATAGCATATGAGTAGCAAATTCATGTGTGCGTGAGTGACAATGCCACTACCAAGTGACCATTACATATATGGGTGGGAATACCTTCTATCTATGCATATAAGGAAGGCAAGGATGCAAACATTTAAGGCGTGAACAACACCCACTACAATATTGTATCTAATGGGGAAAATCAAGATGCTCATCTTACTTTCATCAAAAAGGCATTGGTCTAAGGATTTGTTTGTCGTGTGCTCATATATGGGGATCTTCTGAGATTCATTTGTGTAAAAGACAAGTAATTGTACTAGATTCCAAAGCAATAGTTCTTGTGTATTGTTCCTATTGTTCAATTTTTTGTTTGTCATTAATAGCTTTGAAATATTTCATTTTTCATAACACCGATTGTTAGGAAAAATAGAATGTAGGTATATGAAATATAAATAAACAAAAACAACATGTGTGTTACAATTTTAAGGATTAGATATACGTGATCTATGCATATGAGATACATATAGCACTTGTAAATTTTCCATTTTCCTTTTTGATTATATTAATGAATTTAAACATAGAATTTTGAGATTCATTTTATAATTGTCATATTTTGTAATGTTATTTTGCATTTATTCACATCCTGGAAACTATAAAAGTAAGCCTCTAAGCTATAAATGTACATGATAGAATAGAATGTGCACCTCTTGCTGTAAATTTATAGAATCTCCAATTATTGAAAAAGAATAGGAGAGCCACTTCTGCATGGCATAATGAAAATAACTTGTAATATTTTTTATTAATCTATTCTTCGACTTATGTAACCTATCAACTTGTAATATTCTCAATTTTCTTATCTAGACTTTCCCCCTCCCCGCGAATTTTGATTTCTTACCTTCCTCTCTATTAGACATAATCCAGATAAAATTATTAGAGATATTACAAACAAAGAACTCATTCAAATATTTTTAATTTCTCTAGGAATTAGTTCCATGCCTTTAATTCCTTGTGCTCTATTTTCATGCCTTCTGAGCTCTTATATTCTGAGTTACATGTTCCATGCATTTAAGTTCTTATGCTCTTGTGCTCTAGTAATATGTACCATGCCCTTAAGTTCAAGTTTATCTAGTAATGTGTTCCATGTTTTTAACCTCGTGGAAGAGAGAGAGAAATTCACAATGCCTTAAGTATAAGATGCATACTCTTAGCTTACCTATCCAATCCATATTTCTAAGGACTTATTAACTATATGGAGGAAATCACCTAGTTAAAAATGAGTCATTGTTCGCCCCTTGTTGAGGTGCATTTTGGAGTTGCCTACCTGCTATCAACACCTGTGGCTAATACAGAGCTCCAAGATGTGGTTGCAAAGGTAAAGTATTACTAAAAGTCCTATCCAAATACGTGTAAAACAAAACCCATATCATTTTGGAATGAGATTCACTTTTATTATTCATTCCTTTAAACCAAACTAAAATGGAATATAGTCACATCAAAGAATTAACTCATTTAAACTTTTACAAATTAATTAAACACTAATTATAAATAATATGAAAAACCATTAATATAAAACTAAGAGCTTACTTATGGACTAGTTGAGTTACTTAAACCAATTAACCAACAATAACAAATCTCCTCCTTGACATTATTAAATCTCATATAAAATCTTGCCTTCGAATTTAGAATTTATGGACATAGCTAGATAACCATTGGTTTTGTTGCTTTATAAGAAGTTAGTAGATTTTTTTTTTGGCTTTTTTGAATTGAATATTGTTTCACAAACTTATCCACGTTGAAGTGTTTAGATTCAACAAAGACCCTCAGGTATTACCAAAAAAAATTTATCCTATCTCATTTGTAGAATCGAATCCCAATAAAATAATAAAGCACTTTAGATCAAGCTAATTGACAAAAATTTTATTAATATTGTAAAATTAAAATTCTATACAAATCAATTATAGTTTTTATATTGTGAAAATAAAACCTTCAATTACAATTCCATAAACCTTACTTTACAACTTATACCGTCTTCGAATAAAAGACTAAATGCAGTGATAATGATTAGCTTTCACAGACAAGCCTTATTTCCCAAGCTATTCAACAATATAGACATATACTGCGAAGTGGTATTTATTGTTGTATAGCCTGGAAAATAAGGCTCGCCTCACTTGACCTCCTCGAACACAACAAAATGCTGTGAGCATAACTCAACAAAATGGGCAAATCAAACGCTACTTAAGGCAGAATACTTGCGTTGCACGTTATCCTTGTTTGAAAAGTAATTACCCCATCTTATTATTATATCTAGACCAACAAACACACTCTAAACAAAATCTTCATGAAGCCATTCATTTTTTAACATTTAAGTTAAAACATCAATAATCAAACTCTAAACCAACCCAATCTTCATGATATAATGAAACCATTTTCCACCAAATTCGCACATTTATCACTCCAAATAAAGCAATTGGAAGGTCAAAACCACCTTTGCTGGTGAATGGTGATGTTTAACCAAACATAATTAACTCCAAATAAACCATTTTAAGTTCCCATCATATGCTGAGTGTGCAGCAAATCCAATTGCTATTATTAAATCTCTGTAATGCAAAATATGGGACTGCAGGAGGGAAAGATAGGTGAGATACAACACACCTCTACCGTTCATATTCTACTTGGAGCGCTCTTATCATGTCTTCCATAGCACACACAGAAGGCCCCTTCTTCCCATCTTCGTCTTCTTCACTCACTGCCTTCATGGCCGCTTCTCTCATCTCTTTCGCTCTCTGTCTCACTTCATTGCCTGTTTCTTCCCTCATCAACGTTCTTACACTTGTCTCCACCCTCTTCCGTTTCAGCTCTCCCTCTTTTCCCCTCCACATCTCGATGCACACCCCCACCTCCTCCAACATTTTCGAATTGGCAAACTGGTCCCCTGACATGGGCCATCCGATGATGGGCACCCCTTTGCTCAGGGTTTCCAGCGTCGAATTCCATCCACAGTGACTAAGGAACCCTCCCGTCGTAGGATGGGACAGGATCAGCAGCTGAGGCGCCCACTTTTTGATAAGCAATCCCCGCTTCTTTTCCATCACTCGCTCTTCGAATCCCTCTGGTAAAAACTCCGCCGAGAACTCTGAAGTAAATGGGACCTCCAGCGGCGGCCTGACTACCCAAATGAAAGGTTGTTGGCTCGATTCCAGCCCTAGAGCCAGCTCCTTCATGTGTGACGACGATATCGAGTTCTGGCTTCCAAAGGAAACATAGAGCACAGAGGAGGGCGCCTGGGAATCGAGCCATAGCAAAGATGCCCTTGCATATTCTGCCTCTGCCTGCTTGCCCCGCAGTAGAAAATCCGTATCAACCGTTGTATTTGAAGAAGAAGAAGAAAAGAGAAATGAAGAGGGTAGGATCGGTCCGACCGCCCAAACCGGCCTGCCAGTGGATTTTCTCATGTGTTGGAGACTGCTATGCTCCAGCTCTTCGAACGTATTACAGATTGACCCCCAACTACGCACATTGCGAGATATCTGGCGATTGAGGAACAAGGTCCAGGGATCGGATCCTGTGGCCGTTTTTAAATATAGGGGGAGTTGAGATCGATCCAGTGTAACATGAGGCATGTCGGGCAGAACAAACTCGTGGGCGTCAGTCTTGGTGTGGGGTAGATGAGTGCATAGAGAGTAAAAGACGGAGGTGCCATAAGCCCCAGCAGTGCAGAACTGAATCCTTGGTATCCCCAACCTGTTCCCTACGTCCAGCGTCCATCCCAAGAACATGTCGCTGATGATGCACAGAGGCAGGCGCCCGCCATCTTCTTGAGTGACGTGGCGGATGAGGCGCTCGAAATGGGGTTCCAGGTGCTCCGAGGCTTCATACAGATGGCGGAAAAGATGGTAAGGGAGGGAGTCCGTGTTTTCGGTGTCAGGAGGAAGACCGTGAGCAGCGCTGGAGAAGGGCAGCTCCGCCAGGCGGATATCCAAAGTGGGGCCAGCGGATTCGATCTTGGGTCGCAGGCTTCGAATGTTGAGAGGCGTGCTGGCTATGGTGATGGCAATCCGGTTCGTTTGGCAAGCAACTTGGCGAGCTCTAAGAAGGGGATAATATGGCCCTGAGCCATGAAAGGGAGCATCACCACATGGTGCTTGGCCTCTGTGGTGGTGATATTGCGCGAATTCTCAGCGGGAAAGGGGGTGGGATAATCCATTTCGGGTAGAAGATTTAGGATCATGGCGGAGAATCGGTTGGATCATGAGCAGGCTATAAAGGTTGCACCTCCTGCTCAATTATTGCATTTCAAAAAACGAAAGGCGTGCACTGAAAGAAATTGATATGATTCTTGATATGACGTTAGAGGCTTACATTGAATAATGCATAATTGTTGCAGGTAGATCTTGAATCTTTAACCTGCTTCCTTAGCCAAACAAAAATAATTTTATAAGATAACTCGATACTCGAACGATAAAATATCTATAATTCGACTTTCATTTCAATATAAATTTTTGAATTCTTATATTTATTTTTAATTTTAAACTTTTTATAATTATTTTCTTTTAATTGTGGCGGGTATGCCTATTGCAAATCTATCGTGTTTGTATCCGGATAAGTTGTGACACGGGGTCTTTGCGTGACCAAACATTATGTTGATGTAGGTTGTGACACGCAGTCTTTTAGAATTATTCAAAAAGGGTATGTGATAGTGTTAAAAGGAGAAATTGTATCTCAATTTAAAGTAATAATATTTATAATTGTGTTAAAAAGAACCTACTCATTAATTTAAAACCAGCATAACCCAAACGGGGAAGGGAACGCTGAAAAGAGTAGAGGAAGAGAGAGAATGTGCAAAATCTCTAGGGTAAAGTATGTTTAATAATTATTTCGTAAAATGTTAAGGTTTTTGTTTTTTATAAAAATAAATAAGAAAGTAAATTTCATTTTTTTAATCACTGGATATTATTATATTTAAAATAACAGATCACTACAAATATCTTAAATATAGAATTACAATTATACCAGTCTAGATCTATCTAACTCTTGATCTATCATGCTATCATGCGTCGAGAGGGATCAAATCTCTCGAGGTGCAAACCTATTTTTTGAGAGCAAAACTTGAGTAAAGGTTTGCACCTCGAGAGATTTGATCCCTCTCGGCGCATGATAGATCCAGAGTTAGATGGATCTAAGCTAGTTCCAGTGGGAGGCATCAACGTCACATTTTTCAGATTATTAAAATTTTTGTATATTTTTGAGATGTAAGATGGATCTAGGCTGGTTTTAGTCGTGTGCTGCCAAGGAAAATCTATCAAAGATATGATTAATTTTATCAGTAATATGTAAATATATCAAATATTAATATAATCATTTTAAATATGCTAAATATTTATGAAATTAACGTGGTCATTTTAATTTTAAATTTTCTTAGTTACCTCAGTTCGTTGAGATATTAATTATTGTTAATAACTATAATGATGAAAAATGTTGAAATATTTTTTTTAAATGCAAAGTGACGAACGTACTCATGTTACAATGAATCTCAAACTATTTTCTTCTATTATTCTTATTTCCTCCCTTGTTAGTTTTGTTAATGAATCTCAAACTATTTTCTTCTATTATTCTTATTTCCTCCCTTGTTAGTTTTGTTATCTTTTCGTATCGATTATATGAAAAAGAAAATTTAAATCGTAAACCATTTAAATCTTTAGCTCGATCTGTTGTAGTAAACATGATACCTTGTCTCTCTTGCTCTCTAATATTAATAGTTTAAATTACTATAACACAAAAATCAATCTACATTGTTAATAACTCTTTGTGCTTACACTAAAATCAATGCATATTGTTAATCCAATCACTTTAATATTAATGTACCGTCATATATCCAATTACATCAAATCATAAATCAATATATACATTGAAATCAATGCATTTAATGCAAGCAATCAAATAATATTAGAAAATAACTTCTACATTGAAATCAATGCACCTAATGCAATCAATCAAATAAGATTAGAAACCAACATCTACACTGAAATCAATGCATTTACTCAAAGCAATCAAATAGGATTAGAAATCGCCATCTACAATGAAATCAATGCATTTAGCGCAAACAATCAAATAGTATTAGAAATAATCTACATTGAAATCAATGCATATAGTGCAAGCAATCAAATATAATTATAAATCGACGTCTAAATTGAAATCAACACATCCAGTGCAAGCAAACAAATAGTATTAGGAATCATCACCTACACTGAAATCAATACATCTAGTGCAAGTAATCATATATCATTAGAAATAAATATCTACACTAAAATCGATGCATCTAGTGCAAATAATCAAATAGGATTACAAATCACCATCTCCACTTAAATCAATCCATCTAGTGCAAGAAATATTTCTCCCTCTCTCCACCCTCCATCCATATCTATATCCCACCCCCCATCTCTTGTTTTTTGTCTCTAGCTCACCTAAACACACGCGCTCCTCAGATCTATATATATCAATATCTTTTTCAATCACCCCCTCACCTCATCTCTCTCTTCTTCCCTCTCTTCACCTTCCATCTATATCTCTATCTTCCCCTTCTCTCCCTCTCCCTCATTAATATCTCTCTTTCCTCCTTTTGTCCTCTCTCTCCATCTTCCTTATCACTCTCTCTCTCTCTCTCTCTCTCTCTCTCTCTCGCTAGAAATCGCCATCTACACTGAAATCAATGCATTTAGTACAAACAATCAAATAGTATTAGGAATAATCTACATTGAAATCAATGCATCTAGTGCAAGCAATCAAATATAATTATAAATCGACGTCTAAATTGAAATCAACACATCCAGTGCAAGCAATCAAATAGTATTAGGAATCAACAGCTACACTGAAATCAATGCATCTAGTGCAAGTAATCATATATAGTTAGAAATAAATATCTAGACTAAAATCGATGCATCTAGTGCAAATAATCAAATAGGATTATAAATCACCATCTCCACTTAAATCAATCCATCTGGTGCAAAAAATATTCTTCCCTCTCTCCACCCTCCATCCATATCTATATCCCCATCCATCTCTTCTTCTCGTCTCTTTATCTCACCCCCTAAACACACACACTCTCGCAATCCATATATATCAATCTCTTTGTCAATCCCCTCCTCTCCCCATCTCTTCCCTCTCTTCACCTTCCATCAATATCTCTATCTTCCCCCTCTCTCCCTCTCTCTCCATCTTCCTTATCACTCATTCTCTCTCTCTCTCTCTCTCTCTCTCTACATTTCTCTCTCTATAATTTTCTTCTTACCTCCCTCTCCCTCCCCCTCCAAGTCCATCTCTCTTTCCCTCCCTCTCTCCACTCTTTCACATGCTCTCTCTTCCTTCCTCTCTTTCCATTTCTCTCCCATATCTCTCTCCCTCTCTCTCTCTTCACCCACCAACTATGTTACTATATCCCCCCCCCCCTATCTCCATCTCTCCTTATTTGTCTCTTTATCTCAGCCCCAAACATACATTCTCTCTCTCTATCTCTCCCTTTTCACTCCTTCTCTCTCTCCACTTCTCACTCTCTATATTTATTATTTCCTACATCTCTCCCCCTCTAACTCCATCTCTCTTATCGATCCCTCTCTCCTCCTCTCTCTCAAGTCCTCTCTCTCGCCCTTCCTCTCTCTCCCCTAAATCCCTCTCTCTCTCTCTCTCTCTCCAATACTCTCTCTTCCCCCATCACTCTCTACCTCTCTCTCATCATTCCTCTCTCCCCCTTTCTCTCCCACCTCTCTCTCTCTCTCTTCCCTCCAATTCTCTCTCTCTCTCTCTAATCTCTCTCTTCCCCCATCCTTTCTTTCTCTCTCTCCAACTACATTACTATATCCCTCCCTCTCTCCTTCTCCTTTCTTCTCTCCCCCCTTCTTTCCACACAACTTACTTTGTCTCTTTATCTCACCCCTAAACATACACACTCTCTCTCCATCTCTCCCTTATAATACTCTCTCTCTCTTTCTTCTTAGTTATGTAAACTAATGAACATAAATATTTGTAACTATAAAGTAGATTATGGAGTAGATATGAAAAGAGGTTTTATTTGCTTAACATACCTCTAGTTTATTTATATTTTTATTTATTTGCCATACCCCTTTTCTTTACTATGGTATTTGTCTCATAGGTTTGTTATATAATTAAATTTTTATTTATAATCCTATTTGATATATTTTTATTTATTTACCTTACCAATCTAGGCTGGATCTTTTATATTTATTTATTTACCATACCTCTTTATATATATTTTATATTTATTTATTTATTTATCATACTTTTTATACCTCTTTTATATTTATTTATTTACCCATGGTATTTGGCCCATGGTATCAAATATTAATTTGTCCCATGGTATTTGTCCAATAGGCTTCACCTAAATAAAACGTCTTTTTAAGTTTTTTTAAATATAAAAACGTTCATGGAGTAAATATAAAAAGAATTTTTATTTATTTACCATACATCTAGTTTATAGATATTTTTATTTATTTACCATAGTTGCAGGTATTATAAATTCATTTTACAAATATTTAATTAAAAGAATATTAAAATATTTTGGATTTTGATTGTTTGTGTTGAATTAACTCTTTTCCTTTGATTTAGGAAATGGTATTGACTTTAGTAAAGAGTAAAGATGTTTAAAATTTTACTTAATTTGGAAATTCAATGTGGTAATTTTTTTTGTTAAAGGTAAATTTATGATCCATTCAAATTCATGTATATAATTTACTATCCATTTAGATTATATAAATAATACATAATTGTATTAGAAATTGATATATTTTCTAGCACAATGGGATTTTTATTTTTTATTTTATTTTTAATTTAAAACTTAAGCCGACATTTTGTATGAGGACGTGACCCACCTGACATCGGGGTCATATTGGGACGTAGATGCGCCTCTCGGCGCAAAAATAGAAGAATTAAAAATTAAGAGTAGATAATATATTATGATTTTCACTGAAATTAATAATGAATTAACACAAAATTATATATATTAAAAATGAATTTAGAAACTCTCTCATAACTAAAAATTTTTACATTTCCATAAATTTCATTTATTTATTTTTCTATAAACTTCGTTTATTTTGGAAGTTACAAAAATTGTTGATTTATTATAAACAAAAGCTTCCCACGTTTCTCAATTCTCTTCTTAATTCCAAAATTATGAAATCCATTTTGATCATTTTGAAGCCCATAAACCAGAGAAATGTGTGAGGTGGCTTTATCAATGACTATATGGAGCTCTTTTTAAAGAAATGTGTGAGGTGGCTTTATCAATGACGATATGGAACTCTTTTTAAAGTCATTTGGATTTTGAAGATTAAATATATGTTAATGACGACATATTAATTTTATGGAATGGCGAAGTAAGATAAAAAGGGGCAAATACCTCTGAAATTTAGGTCACCCAGGGAGGGGTTTTGTTTGGTGAATGTCTAATTTGATAAATATACTAAACACTTTATCTCTACATATATTGGTAACAACAACCTAGGATCTATTCTATCTATCCTAGGGAGCCTACAAGGAACCATACCCTTTATTAATAATGGCCTAGGCAACGCTACCCACTCCTTCCTTAATGGATGGAAGATGTGAAAATAATAATGATAAGCTAGCAACATTGACTTCTTCACAACTAACTGAAACAATAAACCAAGGGCATTGACATGAAACTCCTTGGTTATAATAATCATTGTGTCATGTCCTAGTACACCGTTTAAGAAAAGAAACAAGAAAGTAGTTTGTACCACCTTTCCCATCAATAGTTAGAACACCCTTAGTGGGTTTGTTTGGGTGGGTTGGTATTTGCCTTACCCCTTCTTTCAGAAAAGAGAAATTATCTTTGAGTCACTACCTAGGCAGGAGCTGGGTTTTTGCTTCTTTCTCACAAAAAACGGAGTCTAATAGTTAGATTGAATTGTTCCAGGAACTTTAAGGCCAATAGAAAAAGAAAAAAAGGTAGTAATTCCTCTCCCTACAATTGAGAGTGGTGCCCCTTCAGCATTAACTTTGGGACGTCCTTTGGATAGACGCTTAAACTAGGCCGATCTACCTAAAGGATGACTAACTCTCAAAATTTCATGCCATTCAAAGAGCGGGTGAGAGTG
The DNA here is from genome assembly GCA_034641835.2 of Pinus albicaulis. Lineage (NCBI taxonomy): Eukaryota > Viridiplantae > Streptophyta > Pinopsida > Pinales > Pinaceae > Pinus > Pinus albicaulis. Next base: position 681,970,893 of record CM076569.1, on the reverse strand, counting down.
GGTTAGAGTAAGCGGGATGAGGCTCCTCGCATTGCACGTTGAAAGTACAAATATGAACTAGGCTTATCGATTATGTTCTTAAAAAGCTTTACAAATGCCACATAGCAGTCGTTCCAAGAGAATATCGATGATGAGTCGGTGGAAGTTTTGTAATAAAGGGGAATCCTTCCCAATTGCCTGCTAATTTTCTCGATTATTCATCCTTTCACCCAAATATACGATGCCATGTACATCCATCCAATAAGTAAAACACAAGTAATCATATGGTGTCAAATGCCATATCTATGTGATGCTAGGACTACACATGTTTTCACTTTGCACATGTTTTCTAGCCATTGTTCCGTTACCAGAAATTAATTTTCAAAAGAAAGTAGATGCCATGGAGAACCCTAAGTTTTATGCAAAAGGATTAACATTTTATTCAGAGCATGTTCATTTTTATACATATTAATTAATAATTCTTTGGAATTTGTTGTTCTCTCTATGATTGTGACTACTCATCGTGATGGAAACAACACAGATACATTAAGGTGTACTTCGATGATACTATTGAATAATAAAAAGAGTAAGCCTTCAAAATTCCAGAAATAACAAATTAACTTTTATTTTATTTTTGGGGGAGAAACTTAAAATTAGAGAATGAATTATACAATTTCAAGAATTAGATTGCCTTCGCATGGAAGTAAGCTCTAGAGTTGCGCTAAGGGACTCTAACTTGGTATTGAAAATTCCAATTTCTATATTGCGTGTTAGGTAATTGAAACCTACATCTCGAAGATAATCCATGGCTTCCAAAATTATGAATAAAGATTTGGAGAAATCAGAAAATATACAATAAGTAAATTGCAAGATGTTCAGTGAGATTCTTTGGTAAATATCATATTCTCAAGAACGAGCGCTAAACCACAAACAGATTGAAACTGAGACAAAGTAAGGAAATGACCAATATGGGAGGAGAAGGTCATGATTTTTCATGTTTTCTAGATTGATAGTTAATGATTTCAAACCCAATGGGAATTATTGTACAATTTGGAGAATTTGAATTTGCAGTCCAACTTAAATAGAAAGAGTTGAAATAAATTAGCAAGTTTGGCGATAAAAAAGATAGCTCTAATGATGTAGGAGTTCACTTTTAGCGGCGTAAAAAAAAATTCTACGCCATTAAATAAGGACAAAAAATACAAGGAATCTATGCCATTATGCTCTTGTTTTTACATATTTGTGGCTGTGGTTTGAGGCGTACTGATACGAGGAAGTTAAGGCATAAAGTGTTTGAGGACCATACATCAGGAGTAATTGAAGAGGACACTCACTCATTAGCAGTTTTGGACACGCATATTACTGACTGTTTGGACGGGACCAAACCCCACATCACTCCCTGTTCAAAATGGACGCAATGAGGCATGGAAATTGTTGCTACCCTTTGGTAGGAATGATCACTTAAATGGAATTGGAACTATTATTCCCTCTTTATATTTACAGGTGGTTTGAATTTCCGTATGATTTTTATTTTGTTCCAGCTTAAAACCTTGTTGGCCCTGAGAGCCAATTAAACTTGTCTTTGTAAATTTGAAACCTGAGTAATAGTCTGCAGGTGAGCTTCTAGCTAGCGATCTAGGCCTTTAACACTGGGGATGGGTTATGGATCTGGTCAAGAGAATATTTGCATTTGCTTGTATATTATATTTCATGCCACCGTCATAACCAACTGAAGCTATGGAGTGGATAGAGTCACAACAATCATTATGAGGATGCATTAAAGCTAGCATCCTAACCAATTGAAGTCACGGGGTGGATAGAGCCATAACAAGCTTTGCTTTACCCTCGGCCGAGGATGCATTAAATGAATACTAGAAATTTTCAAAGCTGAAATAGGAGACCGATAAAAATACAAAATACAAGTGGACAAAACAATAAATTCCAGGTGGCAAGCTCTGAATGGGGTAGCTGGTCTCTGAGACGCAAGCCCAACATACAAAAGAACGTATGAAAAAATAGCAGGAAGAGGAGAGGAAGGAGACAGGTTTTGGAACTTCTTCAACTTCAACTTATTCTATCGAAAAAAGGACTCTAGAGATGAGTGGAGTACACCTCTCTATAATACCTCTATAATACCACTAGTACTAGGGCCACCTGCAGAAACAACAACCCTAGTCGGAGGATCACTCTTTGATGCATTCGCAACTACCGGATGAAAATCACCAGCAGAATTGCTCCTACGCCTTCTTGAAGAAGGCTTGACACTTGCAGGAGAAAGCCCACGAAGCCTCCTCGATCGACGAGGTGATCAGTCAACAAATTTTAATAATTATGAGATCAATTAGACTAAAAAATTATGAAGCTATGGAAATATAGGAGAAAAGAGCACACTCTATCAAAAGTCCCTAAGATACCGCAATCAAGCAGCTTTCAGGTATTTCCGCTCCGGGTTATGAGGACCGAATACCAAAATACAAGAAAGTGAATAAAATGACCTTCCGAAAATATTTTGGGGTAATTATGCCCCAGGCCTACTAGAGAAGGTAACAAAATAGTTACGTTGACCTCCTAACAAAAGCCTTTGCTGGTGAAAGTACCCGAGCTTCGCAAGGGAACCCTCCAAAAGTACTAATGAAAGTGATACAATGTCTGCCTCAGGTACCATGGGTATTCCCCCCCGCAGTCACCTGTGTGATACCTAGGAAAGGCAATTAAGGGCACCAATTCGAGTTGAATCTCTAATTAAACTGAGAGGGGGGGTGAATCAGTTTAATACATTCCTGATCTTTTAAAATTTTCAATAAACTTATTTACACCTTCATTTCAAACTCTATTTAATGTGAGAGTAATCTTAGAATGTAATCTGAAAGTATTAGTTTAATAGAGCAGTAGACTTAATTTGAGAGCAGCAGGTATTAAGCAAATGATACATATCAGATCACTACAGAAATATTATGCACAGAGACACCAGATATAAGTGGAAACCCATAAGGGGAGAAAACCACATCTTATTATTGTTGTGATGCAAAGGCAAGCTCAAACTCCCTCTCACCACTGTTTTTCTGCAGGCACCAACCTACAGGAGGCTCCTACCTCAATTCTGCAAGCTACAACTTGCAAGGAAGCACCAACTCCCTTCAGTTTTCTGCAGGCACCAACCTACAGGAGGCTTCAACCTCAGTCAGCTACAACTGACGACTATCAAGCTGCAACTTGATAGGGAAGCTCCAACTTCCTCAATTTATCAAACTGAAAGTTTGCTGATTTACCTCAGATATCAGCTCTGTTCTGTAGCTTCTCCTTCTGTTCTTCTTTTCTTAATCTTCTCTGTCTTACTCTTCTATATTTTGCCTTCTCTCGATTTAATCTCTCTTCATTTTCAAAAAAAAACTCACTCTGCATATCAAGATGATATTATTTATAGATTTCCTCACATGACTATTTGTATTCTGCTTGGAATTCAAAATGGAAAGTCATGTCTCTTTGCCTTCTGCCTTCTCACTCCTTTTATCAGCTTACTCAGAAATTATAACTGTAGGTGTCAATTTTAACATTACAGTGGGAGTTTGTTTTCTCTCGAAGACTTGCCAATGCATCACAAACAATAAAAATTTAAATAAAACATTTACATTCAAATTTAAATGAGAACTCCAGCTCAACTCATTTAGTCTTTTGAATTGGTACACATTTGTCTTTTCTTTGGCTGTCTTTATCTTTTCTGTGACTGTGTTTTATCTTCTTTCGGATCTGTTTGCTCTTCTGTCCTCTGCTGTGGTGTAACTGCTGCATATGTGTAAATGTGCCTTTTATATCCGCTGACTGTAAATCTGGAGGAATTCCAATCCCTTTTATGCCATTAGTGTCTTGTTGATGTGGCAGGTTCCGCAGGCCGGAACATACATATATCACAAACGTTAATAATCGCCCTCCCGTAAAGCTAAGGTCCGTGGGTCTAGAGACCACGCGGCTTATCGCAACCGTGTTATATATATAACTCAATAACCATTATATATCATATGTGTTATGCCCCCGGATCATATTCAAACGTTATTCAACATATATAATATATACAATTTATTTGCAAATAACCTGACGTCCATAAGGATTGGCTGCCAATACGATTAGACCTGGAACTCAAGTTGTATATGAGTCGTAGTTTATATACCAATCGGGTCCGGATTTCCAATCGCAATCGTAACTCTTATATTCTCCGATGCGATTGACCATTGCCGATGCGATTAGAACCTGGAGCTGAAATCTTTGTTAATCATAATTTATAAGTCCATCAGGTCCGAACTCTTAATCGCAATCGCAAGTTCTTTAATATGTGTTGCGATGGTTTGTTTATTTCCGATGCGATTGGAACTGGACTTCAAACACTTTGTTAAACATGGTTTATAGACCCATCGGGTCCGGTCTTCCAATCGCAATCGCAAGTCTTTAACATATGTTCCGATTGACCAGTGCCGATGCGATTTGACTGTAACTCAAATATGTATTAACCCCTGCTTATAACAGGATCGGGTCCACCATTTCAATCGCATCGTTTTACAAAAGACATGCGATTGGGAACTCGGATGCGATTAGCATCTATCAACTCCTGCTTATAACACGATCGGGTCCGCCATTTCAATCGCAATCGCAACTTTCTGTTGCGATGTTCCGCTGCCCTTGCGATCTCCGATTGCGATTGGAGAGGGGTCCCACCTTATCAAACTTTGTTTTATGCGCTCCATAATATAAATGCCTTGGACCTTTGTTTATGTGATGCACTGCACATATATGTTTATATATATTTTTGCCACTGGAGTGAAGCGATTCCCGGAATAAGTTTGTGTTATATTATATGTATAACGCCGGTTGGAGGGTGCGATTCCCGGAATATGGTTCTGTATTATATGCATTGTATTTCCGCTGGAGTTAAGCGATTCCTGGAATAAGTTTGTATTTTTTATATGTGCTCCGCCGGTTGGAGAGTGCAATTCCCGGAATTTTGTAACTGCTCTCTGCCTCTGTCTCTGCTTCTGTCACTCTGCCTCTGTCTCTATCTTCTGATAACGGTTCTTCACTGTGCTTCTATGACTGTTACATTTTGACTTTCTTCTTGCTGCCTCTATTACTTTCCCTGTGCCTCTTTTGCCTTCCTTTGCTACAGCGCTGCCTCTTTTGCCTGAGTGTTGCCGCCTTTGCCTGAGTGCTGCCTCCTTTTCCATCAATGACAATATTTCCAACAATTCGTATCGATAGCCGGGCGAAATTGTCTTAGGTCAAGATTCAGCAAATAGGAGAGGGGGTATCTCTCTTCTCTGCCTCCACTACCCCTCGCGCTTAACTCTCTAGAGGTAGAGCTTTCCCAGTCCACTTAACAATGTTGGATTTCACTCGTTAATCAACTTCTACGTTTTACATTTTTGAGTGGCCTTAGAGTGTTAACTCTCCACTCACTTATTCCAAGGCCCTATGACCTAGAATAGTTGGTGTATAATTAATGACAACGCAAAAAAATTCTAGTTAATTTTAGTTAATCACTTGATTTTAAATGGTTTTTCTTTTAAAGTCACGGGTAGATGGGGAATGCAACTTATAATGTTTTCGGTGCAAAAGAGAAATCAATAGAAAACGTACTACATGAATATGCAATTTTTTTCTTTCGATGAAAATATATTTCTACTTGGGTTCTACGAAGCAATTAATAAACAATAAATAATTCTTTTTTCTTTTCAATATCACTCTTCACACACTTCAAAAACTATCAAAAATACTAGAATTCTTAACAATGCAACTAATGCAAAACTACCAATGATAAATGCAAATCCTAGGACTACTCACAAAGGGAAGCAAACGAGTTTTTCTATAAGGTTGGTCTGATCACTTTGAAAGAAAAACAGAGACAAGCCCCAACAGGAAATTATTTGCACAAAAAAATGCCAAAACAATCTTGATATAAAAGAGACAAATCCAAACAAGGACTCCTCTCAGAACCAAGAAAACGGACCAAAAATGAGAAACTAACAAATTGCTCCAAAAAGGATGAAAACCATGAAAATAAAACCAATGAAAAAGCAACAGAAAACACAAATGTTTTTTGGATTTTCACTTTTTAAGGAAACAATAAAATTTCATTGAAATAAGCATAAAACTACCAAAGGTCCAAATCAAGAAAATGAGCAAACAAGGCAACTTCCAATTCCACAAGCCAACTATGCCACTTTCGTAGCAGGACTCAAACAAAAAAAAAGAAGTAACCAATTCAAAAATTGATTCAAAACAATAGCATAAACTTCCAGAAAAAAAAAAAAAAACTTCAAGAAACCCGCGAAAGGCAACTTCAATATTCACTAGAAAACTGATATCAAGAAACACAAAAACCAAGAAATTCAAGAAGGCAAAAACTAAAAAGTGAAGCAATGCACAAGGAAAACATGATAAAACTGACAAAATCTCATTGTTCTGAAAGGTCAGAACAACCAAGAAATTCAGAAATAATTCCTGGTGCTATAGCCACAACTGAAACTTCACCGAAAAGGAAAAACTGTAGATTGACTAGGTTTTCACATAAAAGGGAGAGAAACTGACACACCACAAGAAGAATCATTGTCCACACACCTAGGAGCTTCCACAGGGATGATCAAAAACATATATGAAAGACCTATAGGGTCCCAAAATTCAAATTTTCAAATTTTACTAGGCATACATGGATTCACCGTGTGAAACACGAGTGTATACGAGACTGTATCTAAAGAAACTTGTGTATACGTGGGTCCCTTTGGAAAAAATATAAGGTATACGCGACTGTGTACACACCAATTAGCGTATAGAAATTGTAATAAAGAAAAATAAAAAACCTAGGCCTGATCCAGAAGATCAGGACTTCTGCCTAGATGGGAAAATAACCTACTAGACTAAAAATGTGATCAAACTGTCATGGAACCTAAAATACATAGAAAAACAACCCAAACTAGGAATTACACAGATGTAATCCCTGGCGGATTCGCCAGTTGTGTTGTGGGGAAAACTACCATAAGGTCAGGGTTTAGGTACCCAACAGAGCGGAAGGCATATTATCACAAAAAAAACTCAAATTACAAGTCCTAATGCTTGAACTAGAAAATTAAGGATAGATGACCTTACCTATGTGTCCTACGTCTGAGGTCGATCCCTTAGGGTGAAAACCCTTTGCTACTCCTCCTGCTTCAAGACCTATAAATCAATTAAGACAAAGCACACAAAATAGTTTCACAACATATATATCCTAGATATCAGCATGTTGGATCATATAATCTCATAAAAATAACATGAAATAAACCATTAAAAGATCATTCAACTTGTATAGAAGACATATAACACAAAGACATTAGGAATGGGACAAAGCTTCTTTTATTGATTATATGTAAAGAGAAAGTGGATAAATCACCTGAGATCTACCATGGCTCTAATAAAAACCGTCCTCTAGATTCGTCCAGCCCTAGCCTCACAAAGCTTCTTCCGTAAAGGGTGCACAACGGATGTCACATAAAGAGGGGGTGAACATCAAAAGGAAATAGGGATTTCCTGAACCTGGGAAGTGCAGGAGGCACAGGGAAATATCAGACTTGATCAGGGCTATAACAGGCTATAATGTCAATATCATTGTCTCTCCTCCCTTTGGCCTTTCCCTTGAGGTGTATTTATACTTCGTCAAATCAATTTTTCAGTTGGGAAATAGTTTGGCCATGGGTTGGTATAATTAGTCTACAGGAAAAACCTATAACCCCGCCCAATTAATAGGGAGTTTATTATTTTTAATATTTTAAATAGTATATACGGGTCATATATGAGTGGACCCGCGTCTACACGTGGAAAAGTCTGGGCAGAGTCGCGTATGGAATTCAAAATACTATTTTTTAAGAAGTTTTACCAAGTCTGAATGGAAGTGATGCCAAAGGCTAATGCATAAGTGATCAAGTATATAGAGGTGATAAATGGTGCTATAACAAGTGGACAGAGAGTTCCTGGATGAAATTTTGTGTATGCTTAATCATAAAGAAATCATGTTGTGAAAGTGAGCTATCACCTAGTTTAAAGTACATTGAAGGTGCTATAATCTAGAAAAGGAAACATGAAAAGGTGAAAATTTCATGCGTGAAGCGTATTCCAACCTATTTTGAAGGGTTAGAAGAAAACAACAAGGACAATGTTTTTCTCAAGATGGGGGAGATGTAATACCCCTTAGTGAAAAATAAATATTTAAATTACTTTTTCTGCAGTGACTTCGTAAACCATGGGATATGTGGAAAGAATAATTGAAATTTAAAATTTTTAAAGTTTATTTTAATCTTATTTAAAATTCGATTATGGAAATCCTTAGAATTTACAGGGAAAAGACACCAAATGAAAAAGTTGTCACTTATCAGACAGTTAGAGGGAAATTACTCCCTTCCTTAGAGATAAATCATATGTGTTGGGAAAATAAGTAAAGAGGGTACAAGAGGAATTCTGATGCAACAAGGAAGGGATAAAGAAATAGACCAGTACCTTGAACAAGATATTTTTAAGCGAAGGCAAGACACTACCATTTAGGGTATTATTGAGTTGGTTGGAGCTAGTGGAATCACTAAGTCAGACTTGTTGAGTCTATGAGTTCTTGGGTTGGACTTGTTATAGTCTAAGATGCCTTTGGATAGAAATTGTTAGGTCACTATCAAACAATTGTTCTGGAAGTGGAAAACTGGCTCAAGGGGAGAAATGGTGGTTGTCGTTCTCATTAGTTAGGAGGAGTGGTATTCCCCTCTGTGAAATTTCCTGGAAGCCTAAACCAAATTAGATAAGTGTTCCATGTTTTCCATAACATGTAATGTTTCTGCAATTAAAATAGTGTATATTTTGTAAATTTAAGTACATTCTTTGTTATTGAAAGGAAATGGTAATTACAGTAGTATAACTATACTTTTGTAAAATGAGTTTTTGTACTAGGAATTAAAAAGGATATTTTTATATGCCATTTTTTCACATCCAATAAAAGTGAGCCTCCTAATGGGATCAATCAAAATCCTATTTCCCTTGTCATCGTCTTGCATAAAGCCCTAAGCATATACCTTTCATCCCTTAGAATTTCAATCCTAAACTTCCCTATTTGAGCCGGTTTGAGCACCAACGCTCCTTGCAAGCCTACTAGGGTGTGTTCGAATACAATTGTCTCCCCTGTGCCCAATGTTGGTCACTAGTAGGTTGCCCTCCTTTACACCTATGTTGGTTCTAGAATTCCGGGAGAATGAACGAGATTCCAAAAGCTTCACCTTCTAGGAATTTCCATAATTTGTTGGAACTACTTACCTTGTATTTACATTCATATCCTATCCTACCCTAGTTTGGATTTCTCATCATTATCCTTTGATCTTCTCCCTCCATCAAAGGTGGATCTAAATCCATAGAATGGTAATATGATAAGAACTCCCAACTTACCCTCTCTCCTATATATTTACCCTCTCATATGCAAGAGGTAATGGTTTTATTTAGAGAGTGATTCTTCCCTTATTCTTTTGTAGTAAGTTGCTATCATCTCATGCATATGGTGACTGGAGGTGCATATTGTGACAAGGAAAGGATGATTCAACAACTTGGAGGAGCTCTTTTACAATATCAACTATCTCTTATGGTTGTAATCTCCTTCTATCTATATTAATTCAAATAATTTTTTTTTTCCTATATGTAATGTCGATTCATGTATTTCAATACCACGTTGATCTATTAAATAGATTATTTAGGTGATATTGCAAACATCTCCTAGTTTCTTGCCTTATGTTATCTAATTTTTTAGGTTCTAATTTTGGTTGTTGGAGCTAGAATTGGAGCTTCCAAGCTAAAGAAGGAGTGAAGTGAGAAACAGTTTCCAGGTAGGCCTCACTCCATCATATATTTACTTTAAGGAAAAGCATTGGGTCCCTTGTCTCTTTGTTGTTATGGGTTGACCACCAAACCTAGGGGAGATACCTTTGTGCACAATCGTAAATCTCGTATAACAAATTGGTGATCATACTAGTGAATGAAGTATTCCCTTGGTGGTTTTCCTTGTCCTTTATGTTTGATTACCTCCTTGACAAACCTTTTTTGGATCATCCAACCAAGAATATAACTAGGAAGTGGCTCTACTCACCCTTTTTTGGAATTTGTGTGTCAGAAACCTCTTGTTCAAGCCCAATGCTCCCCAGTGCCTTTGATAGAGCGTTGCACCTTAGCTTGGCCCACTATGTCCAAACATTGCAAAGCACTGGTGCCCTCTATACATCAACATTGGTATCTATTTTTCACAAGATTTGCATTGGTTTCTGAGCCTTTCTATCATCAGCCTGCTTCGAGATGAGTTTCCTTGGGTCTTCAGTGTCTTGTGGTCTCTCTAAAACCCCCATTCAGTTTTCATTTGTGTTTGTTTTCATTTGATAAGAATTGGTTTCAATTTTTCCTTTTTCTTATCATTTGGTCACTTGCAAACTTATTTTTTTGATTGTTGATCACTTGGATGAATTTTTGTTTGAGTCCTCGTTCTGAAAATTGTAAATGAATCAGTAATTGAACATTTACATCTTAGTTTTATTAATTTCAAAAATTAAATGCGGTGAAAAGAAAAATTTTGCATTTGGCATTTAGGTTTTTCATGTGCATTAGATTAGGAATAGTCACATTGAACGGAATATTGCATCTTGCATCTTGTTTGCTGCATATTCTGTGCTGATTGTTTCTTCCCTTACTTAGCTAGATTTTGGTTGAAAGAGAAAAGATTCATGTTTTCTCATGCTATATTTTCATTTTAGTATATTAAGAGGACATCCGTGGTGAGACATAAAACTGTAACTTAATAAAATATAAATAGTAAAGTTTATTGAATCGGCTTAAGGAGCATTTGTAACATTAACGCAAACATTTATAGGTCTAGGTTAGAGATGTGTTCCAACATCATTAAATGTAGGAGTTACGTTGTTTGCCAGCGTTGCAATCCAGGGGTGAAATATTGTTCCATGTACGTAAGTGTATAGGATCATTCTCCACATACCTTCGGGTATATCAGATGGCACTCCATGCATGAAAAGTATATGGGAACACTCTCATCAAATAGTTACACATTATACAAAACTACGACGGACTACAATCCCACATATCATCAAGTATATTTTGGGAGTCCCCTATAGGTTGCTATCCATCCATAGGTAAGCGAGTTTTTGCCTTGTAAACCGTGATATGCCAAATACATCATTCAAGGAGATTGGATGTCATGCGTTAAGTCCTTGGTTCGCCAAGGTGTATATTGCAGTTCATGGTTGCTTGGTAATCATTTATGCCTAGATTACCCTCTTTTTTATTTATTTCTTTTTGTGTTGATAAAATTTATTATCCAACGTGGAATAAAAAAATCCCTTTCCCCGTCGTTCGCATAGAATGAAAAATAATCCTCCTCTACCTCCAAAGGCTACTCCTAACCGAAGTAAAAAAAATAAGAAAACACAAAATACCGAATCAGGAACTTCATGTACTACTTATGACCCTCCTCCTGATACTGAATTTCCAGAATCATCTACCACTTTGAGTTCTGAACCCGAGAATACATTAGTCCCTGTTGGTGACACTGACATAATTGAAACAAAATTCCTTGAAACTCTATTACCCGAGGTCACTAAACCTGACCTTCCTGATTCAACCACTTTGTTTCGTGAGGTAATTTAACCTGAGTAGCCACATCAATCCTCACTTGGTTCAGCATGACCTTCCTCTTCTCTTCCTTTGTCTTAGACAAAACCAATATATGTTGGGCCCGACGGTTTACCTCTTCCATACTAACTTTTAAGTATTGAAGAGATCCCTCAAGAGAGCCTCTTCCTTCTTCTTCTATTCATTGGGAAGGACTTCATTTTTATCGAACCAAGCCTTTTCCGCCTCTTCAAAATCTGACACAATCTCCTTCACCTGATTATTTGGGCTTACTCGAGGATATTTGGCAACAATCTTCGTTGGGATTTTCAACCATCTCTTGAGCAGATTCAAGCTCCCAACCGATGTTAACCACTATGGTTGAGACATCAAGTGTCACTTCCTCATCTATGTTCGTGACATCACCAGAAACACATATATATTGTGGCTCATCTGTCCCATTTGGTTATAAGTCATTATTTGGCACCTTTTCTGGTGCATCTTCTAGTCCTTGGACATCTCCCATGTCATATAATTCGGGAATAATGTCTAGTACTTATATTATGAATGCCACATTGTTTTCTCCTCTTCATCCGAATACACCTAAAATAGAGCAGCAGGATGGTCCTTACATCAATGGAAAAATCTACCCCCAACAACCCAACTCTCATTATGTTAGGTACCATCCATCTAGATTGGAGTTTCCTCCTTCATATTCTCCTCCTAATGCAAGGGGGAAACCTGTTTTTGGTATGCCTCCATATGGTAACCCGCCTAATTATGGTCCACCTTATCCTGGAATGACTACCAGTGTTTGGAAACCTACTTCCCCCATTCAAACTAGTTCTTTTTGGGATCAATTTTTGAATCCTCAAGTTGTGCCATCCTCATCACAAATTCCTTTCTATCCATCAACACCTCAACAAGATCAAATATATGTGACCCAACCTTTACAGCCTATTCCTACGGTATCTGGCCCTTTCCAGGCGCCGCTCAGTCAAACTATACAAGGTGCCTCATCCTCTCAATCGCTTGCGCAAAGTGCTCCTCAAGCTATGATAGGTCAAATTCTTCAAAATTTGGTGCAGTCTCTACCGAATGCATCATAATAGGGGAAATATAGAATCATATAGGGAAATAGTATGGACCTCATCACGTGCCTTTCCAAGGCCAGGAAATCCAAACCCAACCATTCCAACAACTTTATCGGCATCTTGGGGTTGGGCAACAAACTCACTTGTATGCTAGTTATCAGAATCCTTCATATCCTGGTAACCAGGTTCCTTATTATAAGAACCATCCTTATCGAGGCATAAAAGTACCCATTACTTTGGTGATCCCTTCTTACCCAGGTCATCCTCCTTCGAACTTTAATTGGTAGTTGCATTTTATGGCTACTCTTGAATTACCTGATTTAACTCGTCTTACTAATGAACCCATCGCTCATTCGCCATGGTGGACGATAATTTCCACCAAGTTGCCATCCGATATCCCAAATTTCAATGGGAATCCTAGAGAAGACCTGTCGATGCATGTCATAATGTATCATTTACGGTGTTCATCTAACTCCCTTAATGATGATTCCTTTCGTATTCATCTTTTCCAGCAAACGCTTACATGTACTGTATCTAAATGGTATATCAAATGACCTAGATTGTCATTTCATGATTTCAATACTATAGCCACCACCTTCCTCACACACTTCCAGTTTCCTATCAAATATGCAACTAGAACAGGACTATTGACTAACTTCAAACAATCAGGTTCCACTCACATTTCGGATCACACTCATAAGCGGAGGCATCGTGGTTGGTTGGTCAAGACTTTTTTTCCTGATAATTTGTTGGTATAATGGTTTGTCAAATCTCTGTTAGATACTATAACAAAATATGTGGCCAAAGGTGGATTCGTGACCAAAGAGCAACTGATTGCTTTTGCTCAATATTTAGATTTTTTCTATACCCAATTAGGCACACTCTATGAGAAGATGCAAAATGCTCTGCGACTTTAAAACATTGTTCCTCTTCAAAATGGTAAAGAATCTCATGCCATTAATGGCATTATTGGTTCTTCCAGTTCGCAGATGATGTCTAAACCATATGGTATAGCACTCACCACTCCTGCTCAAAATCCTCAATCCCACCCTCCTGCAGCTTCTACTTCTAAGATAATTGCCATTTCATATGATAAAGGAAAATCTCATTAGAAACTTGGAATCAAGAAGAAAGGTAAAGGTATGAAAAATAAATATTCCTTATCGTAGGATAAACAAACAAATTTATCTTCTTATAAGAAAAGAAAGCCTTGATATCCATGCTTGATTTTCAATGATGATCACTTTACATGTGATTGTCTGCTCTACGCTAAAGTGAATTAGTTTATTAAGTCATCCACTTCTGCCATGGTGTTGACCGATCCATTTCCCAATCAGGAGACTCATATGGTTTCTTGGGACCCCACTTCCTCTAACATTTTTATGCTTTCCTCCTCAAATCAGAGATCTAATATTTTGGTCGCCACTAGGAATAAATACTATGGTAATGTGAATCCACTGAATGGTTAGGCTACTAATCAACCTGCGAGTTCGGAACCAACCTCATCTAATTTTGTTCCACCTCTGGAATTGACTATCAATCCTTCGAAGGGTGTTATTCATAAATATTCTTACAACCCACATTCAAGATATGCCCAAAATTACAATGTGGTTGAGGACTTAGCTCAATCCCCATAATCCATATCCACTCTTGAGGTGTTGCAAAAATTTCCCACCCAAAATAAGGCCTTGTTGTTGGATATCAGATGTATGGACCCATTAGATTCCAACCTAGTGGTTTTTCTCATGAAAATTATACTTCTCGTCTTCCAGCTTAGTTAGCTTTTATGATTCAGGTCACTATCCATGGTAATAACATTCATCGTTCCATTTAATTTTAAAATTTCATGTTCAGAATTTTGTACACTACTGAATGCAACGTGTGTGTGCACATGACTTCAGTGAAGGAAAACAACGTATCTCCAATTTACTAATTTTTAATGTGTTTCAATAGATGTCTATCTTTAACCATTGCATTATCAATTCAATAACCTTCCACTATGTATTAAAGAACAGATAAATCACAACACATAAGCAACACACATTTAACACCAAGATTTTAGGTGGAAACCCAATGTGGGAGAAAACCACCATTGTTATATTTTTATTCTTTCTTATTATATAAAGATTTTTTTCATTACATTTTTTACTAGTGTAGACTCTTACCACTACACAGGTACCAACCTATAGGAGACTACAACTTCCACTTTTTTTTCCAACACCCATTGGAAGGGAGCTTAAACCCCCTGATTTTGTTTACTAACTTCTACCAGAAGGGAGCTCCTACCCCCTCACTGAAGGATGCAATCGTAAACACCTTGTGGACCTCATTTCATAATGTTTCGCACTAGATGCACCTGTCAAGCAATCATCAAATAATGTGTAGGTCACTTTTTATCAAATGTTCACCCTAGACCCACATCAACAATAAGCCCAAACGAAAATGTCAAACTGAAATACTGAATCTAAATTACTAAGGTACTTTATACCAACTAAATCTATGAAGAATTAAATCAGAACAAATGAACTTCAAAATATATATACGATAGTTCTTAAGAGAACCAACGTACATATGCACTTCCTTTGTAGAAATTCTGCATACAAATATCAGATTATTGAACACTAAATCATTATAACACTGAAACACCCACCGAATCAATTACTGAACTAATCACAAATCATTGAACCTCACTCAATCATTATAATTGATTAATATATCAATCCACAATTCAATCAACCCAATCAACGCTGCCAAAGAGGGATCATCATGATCAAGACATCATTGACAGACAAAAACAAGCATAACTTATCACCAG
Source organism: Pinus albicaulis (assembly GCA_034641835.2). Classification (NCBI taxonomy): domain Eukaryota; kingdom Viridiplantae; phylum Streptophyta; class Pinopsida; order Pinales; family Pinaceae; genus Pinus; species Pinus albicaulis. The sequence goes on along the minus strand of CM076569.1, from coordinate 681,955,347 downwards.
TCATCATTAACTAACACTGCAAAACCTGAGAAAATCTAACTCAGAATATATACACGACTGTTATTAGGCATACATGCGTATGTATGCTCTTATCATGTGCAACACTCGCACACAGATATCAACATAATGAAAAACATATATTAGAATATATACACGACTACCCAAAAATAGATATGTGTATGTACGCACCCTATTTAGAAACAAAGCTACATATAGATCTAAAAAATTTCACTGCAAACACAATTCCCATTCTGCAAACCTTATTGTCACATATTCATATTATAACATAATTATAACCATAGATCTATCATTTTTAGCTGTAAGGATAAACAAATCAAGCAATTAAATTCATTAGTATTTACTACGCTTTCAGACCTATCATATTTAAGCCATCGCCTTTTCTCCCTGGTGCACACCTGTTTCATATCAAATCACATATCAATAAATCATTCACTTGCACACATAACACCTTGATCTCCATCTCCTTATATTGATTTTTCCTTTGCCAATAATTTAGGTAAGTCCTTTAGTAATGTCGTTAGTATTAGTTGACAGGATCAAATGAAATTTATCGCTCTAATTACTATGAGACAATACCATGGTAAGGATCACCGGTATCCATATTTCCATGGTTCAAATTTTGTACATGACTTTTACTCACAAGACATGCGTATGTACATGACCCTTCTTCATAGGAACTGTGTATGATTTCTCAACTTCAATTTTATCATTCATATGTAACTGAACTTCCATTTCTATGTCCATAGAATTTGTACTAATCTGCTTCAGTTCCACAATCATCATTCTATCAAAATGTTGACATCAAGTACATTTTTTCAAGCAGTTTTACATCAAGGACAACACATTAGCCATAATTATAACAGAATTATGATGGTGCTTAAATAATAGATTATTTGTTGTGATCCATCATGGGAACAAGGTAAGGAAACCCACCTTGTGACAATAATAAGTAAGATTACTGTGTGAGGGTATAATAAGATAACTGATTATTCTCAGGTTGGAATAGAATTGTTTCCAATTAATATTCTTGGACCTTACATGTCAAATGTATTAAAATAATTTGTTTTTTAATGAAGTGGATGATGGGTTATGTTCTGATATATAATGAAATAACTATATTATAGTAACATGGTGAGTGTAAGATAGTCAATACGCATCGGAGCCCAGAAAGGGAGGAACCACGAGACTGTACACGGAAGAAAACTTGTGTATAACTTACATCAACAACCTGAAATACAATATGACAAAGAGGCCAAATTGAAGGAATGCTAAAAAATTCACTTTTGGTGTTTGTGGTAAAAGAAAATAACAAAGCAGCCCAAGATGGGCTTAACTAAGCTACTTGGACAAAGTTGACAACAATATAACATCTTGAATATGGAAAGAAAAGGAAGTTATCCTAAACTCTACTTATGAATGGCTAATGCATATGTAACATTTGAATTAACATAAAAGCATAATAGTGCTACCTAGTACGATAATGCACCAGTTGTGAACCATTGTTAAAAAAAACAAAAAAAAACCAAAAACAAAAACAAAAACAAAAAAAAACAAAAAAAAAACAAGAGCAATAAATGGTTTCTTCAATATTATTACTATGTAAGTAGTGAAAATGTGATCGGTACTTCCATGATCTGGAATTTAGAGTGGAACCATGTGATGGGGTCCTTGGCAATCAGTATAGCCATTGGGTAAGTAAAAGATTTTTTTTTAAATTGTTGATGGGCGATGTTGCTAAATATTATTGAGTGCAGGCTGCTAATCCTTGTGAGGTTGCGAAGCATGTTAATTACCCTTGTTGGATACATGAATAAAAACTGATGGTACTTAAATAGTGATTTATTGAAAGTAATGACAACCTTGATGATTGTGAGTGTAGGTTGAACCAGTGTTGCGGGAAATATTACCCTAAGGTCAGGGTTGAGGGACCTAACAGAGTGGAAGGCATATCATCACAAAAGCACTCAAATTACAAGTCCTAATGCTTGAACTAGAAAACTGAGGATAGATGACCTTACCCGTGTGTCCTACGTCTAAGTTTGATCCCGCATGGTGCAAACCCTCTGCTACCCCTCGCGCTTCAAGACCTGCAAATCAATCGAGACAAAGCACACAAACTAGTTACACAACATATATATCTTAGATGTCATCATGTTGGATCATATAATCTCATAAAAATAACATGAAATAAGCCATTACAAGATCATTCAACATGTATAGGAGACATATAACACAAAGACATCAAGAACGGGACAGAGCTTCTTTTATTGATAATATGTAAAGATAAAGTGGAGAAATCACCTGAGATCTACCACGGCTCCAAGTGAAGCCATCCTTCGGATCCGTCCAGCCCTAGCCTCGCAAATATTCTTCCATAAAGGGCGCACAAAGGATGTAACATAAAGAGGGGGTGAACAACACAAGAAAACAAGGGTTTCCTGAACCTGGGAAGTGCAGGAGGTACAGGGAAATATTGGACTTTATCAAGGCTATAACAAGCTATAATATCAATAGCATTCTCACTCCTCCCTTAGGCCTTTCCCTTGAGGTGTATTTATACTTCCTAAAATTAGTGTTTCAGTTGGGAAACAGTTTGGCCATGGGCTAGTGTAAGTAGTATACAGGTAAAACCCGTAAACCCTACCCAATTAATAGGGAGTTTATTATTTTTTAATATTTTAAATAGTAAACATGGGTCATATATGAGTGTACCCATGTCTGCACGCGGAAAAGTCTCGAAAGATTCGTGTATGGAATTCAAAATATTGTTTTTTAAGAATTTTGACCAAGTTTGAATGGAAGGGTTACCCAAGGTCAATGTATAAGTCATCAAGTATATAGAGGTGATAAATGATGCTATAGCCAATGCCCCCTAATATATGATATCAGAAGGGGTACATGATGGCCGAAATGTATTATGTGCATAAAAAATAATCTTGCGAGGACTAGAGAGGACTTCACCAGATTTTAGCCTACCAAAATCCAGTGAAAGAAATTAGAAAGAAGGCTCATGTATGAGGTGGGCATACCCATGCTCAATGAAAGAAAATCATGTCCACATACCAAGTATGGAGCGGATCCAATATGTATACAAGTATAAATGAACTGTAAATTACATAGTGAATCATCTGATCACTACCCGAAAGTACATATCAAAATCATGTCCAAGTATCACATATAAAATACTGATCAATGATGTTGAAAATATATCTGATCACTAAGGTCACAACTGAATCTTCAAGTACCAAATCATAAGTGGTGGAAAAAAAGGTATTGCACGCAACTTGGGCACCAACATATAATATGTTGTTGTGATGAACTGTAACATATAAGGGTGGATGGTGTCACTGGCAGAAAACTGAAGGAGCTATCAAAGTGAACCAAAAAATGCTGATGCAAACCCGAGGTCTTGACCGATCACTATGGCACAATTCTACACAATGGAAATAAATGAGTTGAGTTCTACCATGTGAGAAATCGTTTGATTACTGTTCATTGATGTTTATCGTTAACAAATGTGAGACAACCCACCGATAATGATGATGAGAGTTAAGGTGCCCTAGTACAATCTAACAAGTGCGAATAAATGAGTTGAAGTAAAACACTTGAGAGAATCTACCAATCAGGAAACATTGATGTATTCTCACTATCGATAATGAAGGAGTCTGCCACTGATGACTGAAAACCCTAAGGTACTTACAAAAGGACTCTAAACCTTATTCCTAGAGTAATAAGTCATAGTCAATGGGAAAAGATCTGCTGGAAGGAAGGCATTAAGGCATCCCACATCAATCCAGTGCAAGTGTAACGTGCAGGCCAAAATTCAAAAGGAATCAGACGAAGAAAAGTGAAGTAACCAACCCAAAGTATGTTTCTGGCATGCATAAAATGTAGGTAGAGCATGACATAAACCCTCTGAACCAACCAAAAATGAAAGCTGACAAAGAGGTGAGGAATCCACCGATAGGGTCAAATGGAAACCAAGGTGCTACACGAATCCAAGGTGTGATAATGTATGCTAAACTCGAACAAAAGGGAAACCACTTAGTCAAAGACCTATATTTTTTATCAAATTCTGAGCACAAGGTCACCTATCAATGATGTAAATAGGGCCAGGGTGTAGCTCTAGGTTTACTCTCAGAGAAATTTGTCGAAGTCGATAAGATACAAACTCGTCGGCAAGAATTCAATGGAGACCGTCTCAAACCAGCATGAGCAAAGTACCAAATAGCTTATGTGATAGAGCAAGACTCCGACATACCGGGATGGTCGACTAAAAAATGAGTCAAGAGACACCATGGAAAGGCCGACTCAGGTTTAATTAGCTTGAACAAAAGCACGACTTATTTTGACTATGGATGCATATGATAACTTTGTATAAGTTTGTCATGCAGGAGGCATAAAAAAACCCTCCATATGATTGGAAGAGATAACCAACTAGGGGAGTACTGACTCGATAAAAAGGTTATGACTTATCCTAAGTCGAAACTAAACCCATCCCAAATGGAGAAAAGAATTAGCTTTTTTTTTGCTTTGTTCAAGGGCAATACAACTGACTCTTTAGCTACCATCAAATGTGGAAGTAATGTCCATTATCGCTCTTTTTTTGGATATTTGATTTTTTTGTCTTTTTCATATTTCAAAGCATGAAAAAGAATAAAATAATTCTTATAGTACAGTGGATAGAACGAGTGTCAGTAAACAGATGCACTAGTTCCTAGGATAGGAACAATCCTATGCTCAATGCAAGGTGGCGAAAATTGGTAAGTGACACTCAGAGGAATGTTCCATCCATGGGAAAAGGTGTGAAGTTGCGAAGGCTAAGTTATTGCATGGTTGAATTTGCAGAATGACATGGTAAAAATATGGCTTAAACACAAGTCCAAATGAAGTCAACTAAATTCCAAGATATACAAATGGTCAATATGCAATGAAGAAAAACAAATCAACAACAAAATGGGAGCCTTTAAGGTATATGGCCAGAAAAGAAAGCGAAGAAGAAGAAGAACGAAGCTTCAACACGTAAGTCATGGAGGGACTAAAGAGGACTCCCGAGCCTACACAAATTGTAGCATGGGCAAAAAATGCTAGTGAGGATCTAAATAAGAAGCCCATGTAAAGGATGGCTTTGTTGAAAATGCAACAAGATGATGGAGCTTAGTGAAATGAATGCACCTTCACTAAGTGGGCCTGCAGGCTATTTTTGGCGCAAAGTCTATTTTTAGACTATGTCTATTTTTAGACATATGGAGCATGGTCCAGGGGTTGCAGTATGTTATTCTTGGAGTATTGGTCATGTTGGTAAAAATAGATGGACATATATTTTTTGGACCTATAGGTCGAAGTCTATTTTTAGACTGCCTCTCCTTAAAATAGGGAAGTCAAATATTATTTACCCTTAATAATATTTGGACTCTAAACATTTTCATCTTATCCTCTCGAGCACTTCGCCATACTGGATGTGGCACATGCATGTGAACCTAGGAAATACGTTTCCCAAGGATTAGTTGAGCTATTTCATGGTTGACTTCGCTTAGAACCAAGTGGCGGAGTTTGGTGCAACTTGATGAGACAATTGGTGGAGTTGTGTTCTATGAACTTAGTTGAGCTAATTGTATTTAGTCTAACTGAAAAATACACTAGTGATGAGTGGTGTGAATTAATTATTAATTAATTCACTAATTATTAACTCATAAATCAACTAAAGAACACATCAATTAACTGCAATGTATGGACAGTTCAGTGGAGACCAATGTTAGAGGTAGGTGAAAGGGTGAGTGTGACTATCAGTTGTGACTATACCTGTGCATGAGATTTGCACACACAGTGATGGAGATTGCCAATGAGAATTGCACAGTTGGCACTAGTGGGATTCGAACTTGGATCTCATCATTAATCAACTTGGATTGTGCAGTAGAGGCAGGCAGACTTGTGGAGGAGATTTGAACCTGTGACTTGTTCATCTTCCGTGCTAGTTTTGTGTGTAGCATTGAGATAGTGCTGAGAGCTGTGAGAGATTTGTGCTATGTATTTTTACATGTTCTCTATCATTATATTATACAGATAGTTGGGGGTTTTCAGCTATTGCTTTCCCCATTACATACTGTGTTGATATGTGTGCTTAATTATGTTTTAATGGGCGCATGCGACTGTTTCTAATTTCTGCATATTGATGATCAATTGTAGAAGAGGTTATGTATTATGAATGAAGCTTAAATAGTGTGTAATCAGGATAATATCGGTGAATAATTCAGCTATTATTCAAATTTCTACATGGTATCAGAGTGAGAATTGATCATTGGACCTATTACAGTGATTACAATTTATTTCGGTAGACAGAGTCTGTAATCGGGCCAGGTAGCCTTTGGATCCATCCTTTCCTTGAAAGGTGATATATCTAGTAAATGCCCCTACAGTCGATCTCTGTGCTAGAAATATTTTGTTCTCACGAGTTTTAGATCGAGAAGCAGTTGGAGTTTTGAGCTTGGAATTCGAATTCTGCAGCAGTTTGTTTTCTTGGTGCCGGAGTTGAAATGTCTTTCAACGGTTTGCGACTGGAATATGCCCTTGAGGGCAGTTCGAATTATGTTGCATCGAAGGAAAAAATGGAGGCGGTATTAGATGACAATGGGCTGAAGGAATTCATAGATCATGAAGTTCCAAAGCCTACTGATGCTGCTCAAGTTGAAGCTTGGCAAAATAAGATGGCGAAATGTCGAAGGATTCTGTTGGAGGGCGTGAAGGATCACATTGTATCTAGCCTGCATGGAAAGGCTTCTACATACTTGATGTGGAAAGCGTTGACAGATCTATTCCAAAGCAAGAGGGACCAGAGGAAGTCGGCGCTCAAGGATAAGCTCAGAAACATTAAGATGGAGAAAAGCGACAGTATCGCCAAGTACCTCACGAAGTTCACTCAATGCAGAGATGAGCTGGGAAGTGTGGGGGTGATTGTAGATGATGAGGACTTGGTGGACCTGGCTCTCCTTGGTCTTTCGAAGAGTTGGCATTCCTATCAGGACTCTGTCAATGGTCGGGAGAAGTTGCCGGGATGGGAGCGACTTTGGTCGGATCTCATGCAAGAGGAGATAAGGTGGACTACCAGGGACAGATCTTCATCAAAGGCATATGATGAAGAAAATTGCGCTTTGGCTGCCAAAGCAAAGAAGGGGAAGAGTAAGAAAGCTTCTCAGTCTGGTGCGAAAGGCAAGAAGCAAGACATGTCCAAGCTGAAGTGCTTTCACTGTCACTAGCACGGACATTATGCCACAAATTGTCCGCAGAAGAAGAAAAATAAGCATGCTGCTGGATCTGCAGTGGGAGAGGCATTGGCCTCCCAGTTTGAGCTGGATTTTTCACTGATCGCATGCTTGGTTTCAAGTGTGATGGGATCAGTATGGTTCTTGGACAGTGGTGCGTCATTTCACATGACCGGAGATCGGGATTTGTTTTCAGATCTGGAGGAGAAAGATCTTGGAGTGCACATCGAGATGGGCGATGATGGTAGATACAGTGCGACCGGTATCGGTACCATTTCCTTTGAGAGGGAGTCTAGTAAACCCTTCATATTGAAGGAAGTATTGCATGTTCCAGGATTGATGAAGAATCTGATCTCTGTGGTGATGTTGGAAGACAAGGGGTATGATGTGGTCTTCAGCGAGGGAAACGCTTTCCTGCGCAGTAAGACAACTGGAGAAACCTGGAAGATAGGGGTTCGAGTCAAGAACCTTTATCAGTTGCAAGTAGATGGTTGCGCAGAAATGGCATGCAAGGCAGAAGGAGTGGTGAGCCGGGATGATGGCGAGCTGTGGCACCGGAGATTGGGCCACCTTCACCATGGAGCTTTGAAGATATTGCAGCAGATTTCTACTGGGCTTCCTAAGGGCACTCTTGCGCAGTCTAAGGCAATGTATCATCGCAAGGGGTGTACCTTGGAAAAATTTGTGAAAGCCACCTTTCACGAGAAGGATAGTCGCGCCATGACAATCCTTGAGAGAATTCACACAGATGTGTGTGGACCTTTCTCAGTAGCTTCGACAGCAAAGCATAGGTACTATGTGATATTTTTTGATGATTTTTCTTGAAAGTGTTGGATCTTCTTCATGCAGAAGAAGAGCGAGACATACTCAAAGTTCTGTGAGTTCAAGGCACTGGTTGAGAAAGAATCGGGGAAGCAAGTGAAGGCTCTTAGGAGCGACAATGGTGGTGAATTCATCTCTGCTGAATTCAAGGACTTTTGTAGCGCAGAAGGAATTCAGAGAGAGCTCATCGCACCCCATAACCCATAGCAGAACGAGGTTGCTGATCGGAAGAACAGAACGATCGTGGGTGCTGCACGGGCGATGTTGCATGATCAGGGCCTACCCCTTCACTTGTGGGATGAGGCATGCAATACTGCAGTGTATGTGCAGAACTGTTGTTCTCACAAGATACTTGGCATGAGTACACTGGAGGAGGCATTTTCTGGCAAGAGGCCTGATATTTCCCATTTGAGGATCTTTGGCTCACCTGTCTACATGCCTGTGACGAAGGACACCAGAAAGAATCTAGATCCGACCGCAGAGGTTGGGATATTTGTGGGGTACACTGATACGCCCCACAACTATCGTGTGTATTTTCCAGTCAGTCGCAAGACTGTTGTGCGACGGGATATCAAATTTCAGGAGGAGAAAGCCATGCAGTGTTCGCTTGAGAGGGAGCCACACTTGCATGCAGATGAGGAGCTAATAGTTCCTAAGGATGAGCTTCAGGATGTGGATCAGCCACAAGAGGAAGTTCATGGAGTAGAAGAAACCTCTCATGCAGCGCCAACCATCAGAGGGCGCAAGCGCACTACAGAAGCTGAGCGACTGGCTCAAGATGCAGAGAAGATTGTAGGACCACCTACAGCATAGCGCAAACAGAGACAGTCACCGGATCGGTACACTGGATACATGGCTCTTGTGAGTCAATGTGTTGTGACAGAGCCATCCTCTTTTGAGGAAGCTGTGGAGGAACCCGCATGGGTTGATGCCATGATCGAAGAATATGATTCGATCGTCAGGAACAGTGCATGGGCGATTGTCCCAAGACCGGTGGGGAAATCAGTGGTGGGTTCATGATGGATCTACAAAGTGAAGCAGGCGGCTGACGAGAGTGTGGAGAAGTACAAGGCGAGATTTGTCGCCCGTGGCTTTTCACAGATCGAGGGGATCGATTATGAGGAGACCTTTGCACCTGTCACAAGGTACTCTTCCATACGGATGATCCTTGCCTCTCAAATAAGCAGATGTGGGGTGGCACATCCATCAGATGGATGTGAAGACTGCGTTCCTCAACGGAGTCATTGAGGAGGAGGTGTACATAGAGAAGCCCGAAGGTTTCGAGATCTTCAGCAGTGAGTCGCATGTGTGCAGACTCAAGAGATCACTATATGGGTTGAAGCAAGCGCCTCGTGCTTGGTACACACGGATAGACAGTTATTTCACCGGACTTGGATTCTTCAAGAGTGAGGCGGATCCTAACCTGTACCAGATTGTGGTGGAGGGGAAGTTGCTGATCATTGTACTGTATGTAGATGATCTGATTTTGACGGGTGATGAGCCGTTGATACTTTCATGCAAGGAGGATCTTGCTAGAGAGTTTGAGATGAAGGACTTGGGCCTCCTTCATTATTTCCTGGGATTGGAAATTTGGCAGCGCAGTGATGGACTGTTTGTTTCTCAGGGTAAGTATGCCTGGGAGATACTGGAGAAGTTCAACATGCATGACTACAAGCCTGTTGATACTCCTCTTCCTGGAGGTTGGAGGAAGGAGGATGCTACTTCAGCGGAGGTAGTGGATGCCACTGTCTATCGACAGTTGGTGGGGTCGCTTATGTATCTGGTCAATACACGACCCGATATATGCTATGCTATTAACCAGCTTTCGCAAGCTATGGTTAAGCCTACCAAGCTCTTCTAGAAGGTAGGCAAGCATGTATTGCGTTATCTTAGAGGCACATCGGGATATGGACTGTGGTATAGATAGGAGGATGAGGTGAAGCTATGTGGCTTCACGGATGCAGATTGGGCAGGGAGCCCAACGGACAGAAAGAGCACATCTGGAGGGATCTTCAGTATCGGGTCAACAAAAGTTTCTTGGTACAGCAGGAAGCAGAGATCCGTGGCACTCAGTTCAGCAAAGGCTGAGTATATGGCAACAAGCTTGGCTGCATGCGAGGCCATATGGATGAGGAAGATCCTGGTTGGATTGTTCGGGTCACACTTGGAGCCTACTGTGATTTATTGTGATAACCAGAGTTGCATTAAACTCTCAGCTAATCCAGTATTTCATGATAGATCCAAACACATCGACATCAGGTACCATCATATCAGAGATTGTGTGCAGCGGAGAATCATGTTACTTACATATGTTCCCACGGAGGATCAGGATGCTGACATCTTGACGAAGGCGCTCACCAGGAGCAAATTCGAATTCCACAAAGGCAGGATAGGGGTTGCATATAATCCATATCTTGTTTAGAGGGAGTGTTGAAAATGCAACAAGATGATGGAGCTTAGTGAAATGAAGTCGCCTTCACTAAGTGGGCCCGCAGGCTATTTTTGGCGCAAAGTCTATTTTTAGACTATGTCTATTTTTAGACGTATGGATCATGGTCTATGAGTTGCAGGATGCTATTTATGGATGATTGGTCGAGTTGGTAAAAATAGATGGACCTCTATTTTTAGACATTGGGCGGTTTCTATTTTTAGACTGTCGGGCTAAAAATAGAACAGTCAAATATTATTAACCCTTAATAATATTTAGACTATAAGCATTATCTTATCCTCTTGGAGCACTTCAGTTTGATGCTTGGATGTGGCACATGTAGCTGACAGAAGGAAATACGCTTTTCCTATGGGTTACTTGAGCTATTTCATGGTTGATTTCAGTTAGAACTCATGTGGCAGAGTTTGGTGGAGTTGATGAGACAGTTGGTGGAGTTGTGTTCGGTTTAACTTAGTTGAACTAGTTGTATTTAGTCTAACTGATAAATACACTAGTGATAAGTGGTGTGAATTAATTATTAATTAATTCACTAATTATTAACTCATAAATAAACTAAAGAATACATCAGTTGACTGCAGTGCATGGACAGTTTAGTAGAGACCAGTGTTAGAGGTGGGTGAAAGGGTGAGTCTACTATCAGTTGTGACTATAGCTGTGCATGAGATTTGCACACACATTGATTGAGATTGCCAATGAGGATTGCGCAGTACAAGCCAATGGGATTCGAACTTGGATCTCATCATTATTCATCTTGGATTGCGCAGTAGAGGCAGGCAGACTTGTGGAGGAGATTTGAACCTGTGACTTGTTCATCTTTCGTGCTAGTTTGTGTGTAGCATGTGAGATAGTGCTGAGAGTTGTGAGAGCTTTGTGCTATGTATTGTTACATGTTCTCTATCATTATATTATACAGATAGTTGGGGGTTTTCAGCTATTTCTTTCCCCAGTACATACTGTGTTAAATGTGTGCTTGAATTATTGTGTTTATGTGCGCATGCGACTGTTTCTATTTCCGCATATTGATGATCAATTGTAGAAGAGGTTATGTATTATGCATGAAGCTTAAATAGTGTGTAATCAAGATAATCTCGGTGAATAATTCAGCTGTTATTCCAATTTCTATAGGCTCTACCATCATATCACAATTTATATTTCGGCGAGTGAAATTGGTTTAATAATCATAACATGATGGGGTCAACCCTATGGAAAGATTTCAGAATGGAGGCTAGTATGCATAAGTGCAACAGAAAGTGAATTCCCTAACTTATATGCCAGTTCAAAATAAAAGAAGTGCCATGAAAGGTCAGCGGTCATGGAACCGAAGCAGGAATGGAACCATCTCCAAACCACCAAAATGGACCTGAAAATAATCTATCCCAACACTTACAAGCCAAAAAGTTAAACAGTTGTGAAAAAATTCAAAAAATGACCACAAATGAAATTTGCGAAAAAAAATTGAATTATGGGCATAAATAGGCCTTTTGGACTAACACATTTGGTCATTTGTGCTATGAAGAAATTGTGAAAGTGCTCTTGAGAAAAAAATCCCCTTCTTGGAAATGGATCGATTACCCACCGAATCAATCCAAATCATTCAGGTAAGCCTCATACTTAGCTTAGTCATTAATTTATTTATCAATTCAAGCAAATTTTTTGGATTTTCACCATAGAAATTATGTTTTCTCTGAAACCCTCTACGTATATGTAGGTTCATAATTATGAACTCGCGTATAGACACGACTCTATCTGAATGGACTCGTGTATGCGCAAAGCGAAATTTTAAAATGAATTTCTAATTGGATTTTGGATGAAATGATGCAGGATGACCATAAGCTGGAGGGAAAGAGAGCATAGTACTATTGATAATGAGGTCATGGAAGACTATTTATCCTTGGATATACTTTGGGGATGTGGATTATTGAAATTATTAAAAATTCCAAACATGAAAACAAACACAAGATTGGTCGAAATTCTTGTAAGCTATTTGGATCCGAATGAAGATTGTTTCATGATAGATAAAATGCCACAAAGGATTAAAATCGAAGATATTTGCTTCATAACTAGACTCTCTCGGAGAGGGGAACCAGTAAATATGGAAGGAAATCCCACAGGTGTTGGCAATATGATGCAATGTGTTGTCCTTGATGGCAACCTTGGAAACTGACTTGATGAGCTGTCTTTGGATAGCAACCCATTTGTTAATGATGTATCTATAGAGCAGTTCAGAAGTAGCAGAAAAAGGAATTCTAGTAAGTGCCAGAATAATGATGAATAAGGCATATCACAAAGCATACGCACGTTTGTAAAGGCAAAGTAGTGTATGTACGCGGAAAAGTACGTACCAAGTAGCGTATGCCTATTTGCGCTCTAAATTTATAAAATCGAGGGACTTTACCATGGTATTGGCCCACAGTATTGAGCGCTGGATTATCTATTTGATCCCGTCCAGGAATACCATCAGCGGTTGAGTGGTTTTGACTCATGGTATTGACAAAGGCTAAATCTATATAAGGAGAAGAAGATCATAGTGCAATGTGTGCAAGTGTAAGGGTTGTTGATAAAGAAATCTCTTTAAGAGATATCTACATGGATGAATTCTGTTCTTAATTGTTAGATCTGAATCTATGATGCACCCATGGATATAATGATGGTTCAAGATCTCTAGATCTGATGATGATGAATCTCCAGAATGACCTACTGAAGGGATGGTGAAGAACTGGCGCAATTCTACTGAATTAAATGAATAAATCTGGGTAAGCTTTATAGATCTGGTCTGTTTTGAAAAATTTACTTTTATAGATCTATACGCTAGTTGGTTTCAACAAAAGTGCGTATATACGCTGGTTCGCTACATGAAAAGCGCGTATGGAAGTTAGGGTTTTTGAAGAATAAAATACACAGGAAAGTGTGTATGTACGCGGCTTCAGTAAAGCAAAGTAGCATATGATATTTGAATCAATGTCTGTTCAGGGTTGAGTTTGTATCTGCATATCTATTCTGAAGTCTGGGTTTTAATGAATACTTTACTTTGAATTATTTCTGCATGGAATGGGTAACAATTTATTGATTGATCTAATAATGTACCTATGAAGAAAAATGATGAAAAGGGATCTCTAGATCTGAATTGACTATGTATTTTATAGATCTATTTATGGAATGTTTAGATCTGTGATCTGGTGAATCTTTGCTGAAGTAGAGGGTGAAATCTGAGTTATCTGTTCTGAAGAGCTGCATAGTTCTAAAAATTTACAGATCTATACGCATGTTCATCTCAGCAAAAGCACGAATATACGCAGGTTCGTTTCAGCAAAAGCGCGTATACGCAGGTTTGTCCTATGAAAGCGCGTATATACGCAGGTTCAGTGAAGTAAAAGCGCGTATGGAATCTAGGTTTTTGCTGAAGTGTGTGGAATGAAATGTCTGATCTGTTTTACTGCTATCTGTCAATGATGTATTCATACAGTTCTGGGTTGTTTGAATGTTGAAGATACTGCTGATTATGTTGATTGAAGATCAAGTTGTTGGTTGATTGGTTGATGAAGTTATAAGTTTCAGTTTGATGTATGGAATGGGTGCAGTCTGAAAATTTGATGAAAAGTGACCTACAAGGTATGTTGTGTGGAAGATGTTGGATCCAGTATGAAAATTAATGAAACGTGGTCCATGGTGGTGCTGAGGGTCGAAGCCTTTAGTAAGGGGGTTGGAGCTCCCTTCCAGTAGTGGCTGGAGAACGAGAGAAGGTTGCAGCCTTCTGTAGGTGGGTGCCTGCGTGCTGGTATGAGTCTGCACTAGTACAAAATTGTAAGAAGTTTTCCTTATAATAAATATTGAAGACAGAGACGACAGCAGTGGTGGTTTTCTCCCGAATTGGGTTTCCACCTTAAATACTGGTGTTCATGTGTGTTGCTTATGTGTGATGGTTTATTTTTTTATTACTGCACATGTTTAATGCTTACTAAACATCTGATGAATGAATGATGCAATGATCTAAGTAAAGAATTAAATGCATAATAAGATGTATGTGCATACGCAAGTTTTCTTAAGGATATCCACGTGTATACGCAAGTTGGGTTCAATAAAGTAGCGTATGGTTTTAAGAGAGAAAAAGTAAAAAAATTTCAGTCAGCTCTAAATACTGATTCACCCCCCCTCTCAGTATTTTTCCCAACAACATGAGGGTTAAATGTCGAGGATTATATTCATGTTTATTGTGTTTAGGGTACTCATAAGGTCAGGACACATATCCCAATTAAATATGTGCAAGGTTTTCACATGAAGATACTTCTTTTCACCATTGTGAGGGTAGCCGGATCAAATTCCTTACACTAGGCTTCACGACGAACCATGAGTCTGGCAGTGGATTTCTTGACTAAATTGTATGATTGGTGCACAACTTTACTGAAAAACTTGAAGAAACGACAGACTTCAATCCAGAAGAATAAGACAAATCATTTTGGTTATGGTACCATCCTACGCACATTATTCTTTGAGAGGATTCCAAGGCTTCGCCCCAAGATCATCTCTACCATCAACAACCCTCATGATCCACGGATAGATAGGTGGGTAGATATGATGAAGATACTGGGGGTGGTGAGGTCCCCTAGACTACTTGGGATGATGAGTCCTTCCTTTGGTGGGGATAACTAGTCATCGCAGTAGAGGACTATCCCTATGCTGGCATGGATTTCAAGGGAGATCTAGATTTGACCCTTCCACCCGGTGCAACATGGGGGGTGATTTGTAAGATTGCACAATCATTTTTTGATTATATGATTTTTTTTTTCAAATGAAAAATATTTTTGGTAGGAAAATATGACTTACAAATTTTATGGATCATGTTGTAGACATGGGACCAGTGAGACTTGAGGGCTTCCCGAGGCACAGACGTCGAGGAAGAGAAGCCGAGGATGTCGTAGAAGACCTAGGGAGGACCCACCATGCTATACAGAGAAAATTGAAGATCTTGACTCGCCAAGTCCCTATGGCTACCATAGAGGACCTCCCGGAGGCTATACAGAGACGTGTGGATGGAGTACCACACAATTGGGTGTGGTTGTTCCACCGTGTGGTGACAACTATAATGTTCTTCTGGAACACCAATCCTGGGCAGGGCCCACAGGGATAGATTTTATTGATGGGATGAATGTAATATTTTTTTGATTGGGCATAAGCCCTAATTTTGAAGGACATGATTGTCTGATTTTTGTATATTTTGAACATAAATCTTATATATATATATATATATATATATATATATATATATATATATATATATATATATATATATATATATATATATATATATATATATATATATATATATACAACAATTTATATGATGTGATTGTCCCAAATGTACAATGATGAATGATGTTTTCGATTTTTAATGTATTGAATGATTAATATGCCAATGAATTGCTTGATTAGCTAATGAGTCTACAAACTAATTTTCTGAAAAAGGAATGTGAATGAATGTAACATATTGAAATGAACATTTTAAAAAACGCACCCTCAGAAATAATCGATGTAAAAATGGGTCTCTGACACGATAAGTATTATTTAATTATGAAACCACTAGTTGTGAATCCAAGTATACTACTAACAAATAAACACTAAGAGATATTTCCTCTGAGAGTAGGTTGACCACTACAGTGTACTTTGCCACATTGTTCGAAGCAGCACCAATTCATACACCCCTTGAGACTAGCAATTGGATGGATGGATAGTGAATTAACCAATCTGCGTAAGAAATATTCCGAGTATGTATACTAGCACCATCAGCAAAGCCAAAATGACTCATCTCATCCAAAAACACTTGCAAAAGCAGATCAAAATCATCAAAGTCACATCAAAAATCAATAGAAAAACATGTACAAAAAATACAATATATACAAACAAAGTAAATGCTAGGCAAAAGCCTAGGCATAGTACTTCTTCTGATAGAGCCCATTTCTGGGCTCCACCAACTCATTTCTCTTGAAATCAACCAAGGCATCAAATCCCTTTTTCAGGACCTTTTTAACAATAAAAGGACCATACCACATGGATTTGAACTTTCATGCCCCCAAGACATCCTTTTCTTGAGCATAAACCAAAATAAGGTCACCTTCTGAGAAAACCCTAGGTTTGACCTCCTTATCGTACTAAACCTTTACTCATTTCTTATAAGCCTCATTCATCATAGCTACATCTTGGTGCTGCTCATCGAGATGTTCTAGATTAACAAGGCGTTCTTCGAGACTTGAAGTGTCGGGAAGAAGCTTGAATACCAGCTTAAGGGAATGAATTTCACATTCAACAGGAAATATTCATTCCAGCCCATAAACTAGTTGGAATAGAGTGAATCTGGTTGCAGTCTTAACAAACATGTGGTATGCCCAAAGTGTAAGATACAACATGACATGACAATTGGACCTAGCTTTATCAATTGTCTGTTGAAGGATAACCTTTAAGGATTTGTTTACGGCTTCAACCTAACCATTGGCCTAAGGATAATATGGAGATGAATTCTCCTGCCGAAAACCCAATTTAAGAGCCAATTCAACCATCATATTGTTCAAAAAATGACTACCATGGTTAGCGACAATCTCTTTGGGAATACCAAAGTGAGAAATGACTTGGTTGAACAGAAACGGGGCTACTATTTCACCATCGTTCACAAAAGTAAGCATAGCCTCAGCCCACTTTGTAAAGTAGTCTACTGCTATGATAATGTACTTATGACCCTTTTCCGAAGGCGAGCCATAAGTAGTTTAATCAATACCCCACTTTGTGAATGGAACGACAGTGACAACATGAAAGAGCAAAGTTGGATGAGCGCACATCTTCCGAGTATATACTTGACAAGGATGACTATTTTTTACCGCCTCAACGCTATATTTAAAAATTGAGGGCCAAAGACATCCTACACACAAAAAATTTTGGGTTGTAGCAAGCCCAGATAAATGACCACCACAAGCTCCACTGTGGCAATCATTCAGCACAACCTCAGTTTCTTCAAGATTCAAGCAACGTCTAAGGATCGAATTGACCCCGTGATGATATAGAGTGTCACTAATAATAGGATAACTTTTTGCTAAGTGACACAACTTTCGACACTCGTATTTCTTAAAATATAAGGGAAACTTCGAAGTTTGGAAATAAAAAATGAGATCTCCATACCAAGGATCCTGTGAAGAAATGAGGAAAAAATGTTCATCGGGGAACGAATCTTCATAAACAATTTCATCTCCAAAGGGAAACTTGGAAAAAAATTCTGCAAATACCAAATATTTCTTGGATTTGGCAGAAAATAATTCTATATGAAACTCTTGCAAAATGAAAATCCATCAATTGTATTTTCCCCCAATCACTCACATACTAAGAACAAATTTAAATGGATTAACTGATGCCAAAACATAAATTTTGTGAAGAAGGATATAATTCCTGAGCCGCTAGACAGCAAGGACAACTACTAAATCTAATTTCTCAGTGGGAGAATACCACAGTTGAGGACCCACCAAGCCTCAAATAAGGTAGTAAATAACATGCACCCAAATAGCATCATCCTATTGAACCAGAACCATACCGATAGTAGATTCTGCTACAACAAGATATAAAAGGAAGTCTCTGCTATAATCAGCTGGATTCAATAATCGAGTAGAGGTCAATGCCTTTTTCAAAGCATCGAACGAGCGTTGAGAAAATTCATCCCAAAACAATGGAACTCCTTTCTTTAACAACCTCATAAATCATTTCATAACCTCGACATAATTAACGATAAATATCCTTAATAAATTAGCCTTTCCTTGTAGACTTTGAAGCTGACGAATAGAAGACGGGGGAGGGAACTGAAGTATTGCCTCAAACTTGAAGGGATCTACCTGAATCCCTTCTGTAGACATGATGAATTACAACAGCTGACCAGATGTGACGGCGAAAACACACTTGTTAGGCTTGAACCGATTTTATAATGACAACACCATTCAAAAAATTGTCGAATGTGAGAAGGATGATCAACTATCTTTCCAGAATGAGCACCTAAATCATCCAAATATGCTTCGATAATATGCTTTATGTCATGAAAATCATAGGACATGGCCTGCCTGAAAATAGCTCCAGCATTTTTAAGGCCAAAAGGAATCTTTTTGTATGTAAATGTACCCCAGAGGAAAATAAAAGTAGTCTTATGCTGATCTTCAGGACAGATAGTAATTTGATTCTATCTCGAGAAACTATCCATGAAGGAGAAAATCTCATTCCCCGCACACTCATCAATAATCTAATCAATAAACGACATGGGGTAATTATCTTTTGGACATGCCTTAATCAAATCCCTGAAATCAATGCACACTTAGACCATTCCTTTTTACTTTTCAATAAGCATCAGATTCGAAACCCACTCAGTTAATGGAACGGGGTATATGAAACCCGCCTTAGCAACTTCTCAACCTTGGCCTTGATATCTAATGCCTTCCTAGGGTTGACCAGATGAAACTTATGTTGTATAGGCTTAGCATTTTCATAATTCTTGATCTCATGCTGGACAATAGATGGATCTATTCCAGGCATGTCCTCATAAGACCAAGTGAACACATCCCAAAATTCTCTAAAGAGATCAGTGTAAGTTTGAATCTCTTCAGGGTAACATTAAGCTCCAATGAATACATTCTAAATAACATTGGGATCTCTGGAGATGTTCACCGAGGTAGCCTTAGAAGTCACATCCATGTTCCCTACAGCAAAAACCTGTGCTAGAGCTAAGGGGTTCAAGACAGGGTGAATAGGACTAGAAGACTGATGGCTAGACAATCTTGTTTCAAATTCTCGCAAATTTGGTAGAAAATAGGACCAATGATGCAAATCATCCCATGGTATTTCTACGCCAGTCATTGATTTAAGGATAGCCCCTTCAAATGGAAGAGTGGTATCAAGGAAATCCTAAGCAGAAGATGAACTAAGAGTCCAAGCTGGAGTCACATCTTCATCCAAATCCTCTGGTGAAAGAGAAACTGGAACGAAGTCTGCAAAGTCAACAATAGATTGATAGGTAATCTCTGCTACAGAGATAGGTAATTCCATTCCACCCACTTGACCTTCATCTAATGTGGAGGTAGGAGAAGGAAATGTCCAAGGATATGAAAATAGTGAGTTCTAAATAACTATCTTTGAGTAGGAACCCTGGAGGATGAGATAGCATTCATATGAACTGAAGGAGGCGGAATATCAAAAGTACCCATCAACGATGTATACATTCCAACCCCTAAATTCTCAACAGGTTTCTTGACATCATTCACCAAGGGTACAATAGAGTCAGTAGATGCATTTGGATCTATAGGAGAACAATCCATTTGGTCAACAGTGATAATCCTCCCTTCATGGGGAAAACACAAGATGCAAAATAATGATGAAGCAACAGAATCCATCTCATAAATCCAATTCCACCCCAACAGAAGATTGTATTCTAAATTTGAATCAACTATCTCGACCTCAATATTGACAGTTTTACCCCCAACACAGATGGGTAAAGTTGGAACAATTCCATCTGGCCTGTGAAAATTACCATCAAATTCAGTGAGAAGAGTAGGTGAAGGCAAAACTGAAGGAGATCCAATGTCTTTCCAACATGAGAGAGACGTGACACATGTGGAAGCACCCTCATCGATTACCGTTCGAAAAATATTGATCTTCCGATATGTAGACTTAATCTGAAATTCATGTGATGAGGAAGTCTCTTCTTAAGATTCAACATGTCAAATGTGATCATAAGAGATATTTTTGGATCAACAACCCCAATCGCAGTGAGAAACTCACTCCTTTATGTTGGGCACGACTAGAGTACCTCTAACATAGACATGTCACAAGGACTTTGAGCCAGATCTTCTACAATGGATTAGTTTTGGGCAGCCTTGGCATTAGTATTAATCATCATACACTTCGTATACCAATTCAACATCTAAGGTATAGGCTCAACTGCAGGCCTCTCGATATGGATTGGCTCAAAATTACTAGGAGCACCCTTAGCTTTTGAAGAATCAACTTCACCATAATCACGAGATCTCGTAGCGATATCAGTGTGAGCACTCATTATATATACATTCAAGGAATTTTCCCTTTCCTGGTTGCCCACTGTGGGGGCTCCAGTATTTCATTCGCACCAACAAGCAGTTGTTACCCTTGAGGAAAAGGGTTTGTTAGTACAGCCTGGGAATTAGAAGAACCCTGCTGAGCTAACAAGCACTGAGCATCATGAATTTTCGGGCAGAGGTGATGTTGGGTCTCAGAATTTTCCTTAAAAAGACATCCACTTTCACCATCATTTCCATTATAGCACCTCCATTTCACTACCATGTCACTACAGTCATCTCACTTTCATCATAATTTGGGTTACCCTTGTGTTTTCCAAACATTATTAATTTCTATTATTTTTAAGTGAATTTGTGATCAAAAGTTAGGAAATAATATGCATATGCTTATACCTTAAAAGTGGAAAGAATTTTGTGGCATGTGTAGGTTCATTGGAAGCTTCCAAGGCCATCTTATGTGGCTCCCAAAGATAAAATTCGAAATTGTCTTCATTTTATGAAGAAGATTTAAAGGAGGGATATCTGGCCTATGGTTATCAAATTGGTTGAGAATATTATGGATCAAAGGAGAGGAAGAAGGATCCTCATTAATGAGAAGGTTGCTTAGGAGTTTGATAGGATATCTCTCTCCTTTATTTGTACAACTTAACCCTTGTTAATTTAACTTGTCATCTTATTATTTTGTACTTTGTAATTTTGGAGAACTTAAATAAGTCTTTGAGGTTCCAAGCATGGAGGGAGATGTGAAGTAGGAGATATCATGGAGCACATTAGAATGTAAGATAGAGTAGATTTTTAAGGAGGTTTTTATAGTTGTTTTGTAGTTTACTTTTCTATAAATTAATATCCTGT
Source organism: Pinus albicaulis (assembly GCA_034641835.2). Classification (NCBI taxonomy): domain Eukaryota; kingdom Viridiplantae; phylum Streptophyta; class Pinopsida; order Pinales; family Pinaceae; genus Pinus; species Pinus albicaulis. The sequence goes on along the minus strand of CM076569.1, from coordinate 681,933,880 downwards.
TGATTCATACTTATATTATCGTCAATTCATAGTTAATTTCTCGTTTTTTCATATTCATATTCTTGTCAATTTGTAGTTTAAATTGCTCATTGTTTTGTAGATTAATTTCATGTCAATTAGTTTCTAAATGTTTTCTGAATTATTTATTTACATTTACAATTGATTGTTGAATCTTACGCTCACCTAAATCATCTCATGAATGTGACTCTGTCATCTTCCAATTGGATGTATTTGTACATTTAGTTATACAGTAACCATAGGTTTCTGATTTATGCATGTGCGTTAGATTAGTTTTCAATTTTGCAAGAACAGATTAGAATTTCAATTAGAAAGTGTTCTTAGATCATATCTAAATTATGCAAGGGGTGCTTATATTATATTTCAATTACGCAAAGTGTTCTTAGATCATATTTCAATTATTCAAAGTTTGTTTAGATTAGATTTCGATTATGCGAAGTGTGATTAGATCAGATTTCAATTACGCAAGTAGAATAGATTAGGATAGATTAGATTTATGCATATTTGATTAGATTAGTTTTGAATCTTTCAAATAGATTAAAATTCAATTATGAAAGTATATTAAATATTAATTCCTGAACGTAGAATAGATTTTCAAGTTAATATAGGAATGGTATGATTAGGTTAGTTTTTTGTTTTCATAAACTGATCCCTAGCATATATGTGCATGTATGTCTCACAAGTCATCCCGGATTGATAATTTATGTTAGTAATCTAATAAAAATTATTTTACTCAGCAGGTGAGTAAGATGGTCTCTGTTGCATAACTTGCATGGAAATTTAGATTTCTTCTTATTGTCCCTCTTACCCTCTCCAACATTATCGTTGGATCTATTTGCATTACCCTTCCCATCCTTGTATTTCTTCTTATTATTATGTCCCTTCTTCTTCCCATCAGATTGTTGATTTCCTTTGGGGTTAGAAGCTTGAACATCATTAATAGTTAAGGGCTAAGAAGGGGTTGACACAGACAACGTAGCCTGACCAGAAGGAGAAGATTGTAAATACAATTGCTGCAATTAATTCAACAGGTTATCCCTTCCACTATCAATCGAACCGATAAGCCCGTCAGTATGAGGACATGGCTTTGTTTTGGCTAAATCCACTTTGGAATGAGGAGCATCCGGTAAAATCTTATTAAGGACCCCAGATTGAAAATAGATCAATTCTAACTGCTGAGCCTTAAATATAGCATGTTCCTCATAGAATACCCCATAAAGGGATACATCCTTCGATATTTCTAGATGTAAGAATTTAAGAAACCATTAGAAAAGGAATTCATTAGGAATTTGGGCTTTAACGAGCCTCTTCCTTCTCTTCCATTCATGAATATGATCAGAAATATGTGTTGCCTTGTCCTGCTGGAAATTGGCCAAGAGGTCATTCCCGACATCATAACAAACAAACAACTGGAAATGGTTCAGAAACATAGTAGCCAACTCGCCAAAAGTAGCAAAAATGCCCCCTGTCAACTCAATGTACCATTTTGCAGTGTTTCCAGTTAGGGTGTGTTGAAATAGCCTCAACCTAATCAAATCATCGATAAGGGAGTTCGACGAACACCATAAGTGGAAAGTGGTAACATGGTCAACTGGATCCTCACCAGTCTTCCCTTCAAATTTTGGAATATCTAAGGGAAGTTTAGTAGGGACCGGAGGCCAACCCAAGCTATATCAAATTGGATCATTCATCAATTTTGAGAAACCTGGAAAATTCAAAGTTGCCAGGAAAGGTAAGCGCGAAGAAGCTTGAGAATTCTATGCCCCAAAGGAAGGATTCCCAACATTCTGAAAAGAATACCCTGGATTTTTTGAGGCACCACGTTGCCAGAGATTGTTCGTAGAAAAGGCTGAGCCATAAGAGAAACCTTGTGTCCCAGAATAATTTGATAAGGACCCCCTCCCATCGTAGGATTACCATAAACAGGGATATTTCCCCCAATCGAAGTGTTAAATGAATAGGAAACCCATTTGTAAGGGTTCCAGGAATTGGTGAATGGAGAGAAACCCTAAGAATCACCTACGTAAGGGAAAGGTACATTCCCTTGCTGACTAGAGAAAAAATGATTCCCAGCTCCCAACCCTATAAAATCAGGGTTCCATCCTTGAAAAGCATTAGAGCTTTGACCTCCGAGGAAAGGATTGAAACATTGAATTTGAGAGGTAAAAGGTAAAGATCATAAGGAAGGGTTCGAATTAGGAATGTGACCACTTCCTAAGGGGAAACCCTGAGAAGAAGCTAACCCACTAGCCATAGAAGGCATAGGTGCAAAGACAACATAAGCAACAATGAAGGAAACAAAAGGAATTGCACTAGATGGCATTCCAAATGAAAATGGGCTAGAATGGGAAGGAAATGATTGGGTGCCCCCACTCATAGATGGAATAGAGGTAGAGCCAAACATAAAAGCACTGATAGTGATAGTTGAAATAGCAATAGTACCCCCTCCTTCAACTGAAAAAGGAGTATGCAAACTCGTGGTGCTCATAGCAGAGTTGTATTCCCAGCCGTGGCCATATAAATAAAGGGATAAGGATGGGGGCTAGCTAGTCTCTGAGACGTAGGCCCAACATGCAAAAGAAATTTTGAAAAACTAGCAAGAAGAGGAGAGGAAGGAGTACCTGGAGGTTCAGGAACTTATTCAACTTCAACTTCTTCTGCTGGAAAAAGGACTCTAGAGATGAGTGGAGTACTTGTATCTATAATACCACTAGTATGAGAGCCACCCGTAGAAACAAAAACCCCAGTTGGAGGATCACTCTCCGATGTGTTCGCAACTATTGGACGAAAATGACCAGAAAAATTTCTCCTACACCTTCTTGAAGAAGGCTCTACACTCGTAGGAGAAAGCCCATGAAGCCTTCTCTATCGACGAGGCGATCGGTCAACCAATTTTAATAATTATGAGATTAATTAGACTCAATAAATTATGAATCGATGACAATCTAGGAGAAAAGAGCACAATCTATCAAAATTCCCTAAGATAGAGCAATCAAGCAGCCTTCAGGTATTTCCACTTCGAGTGATTAGGACCAGACATCAAAATAAAAGAAAGGGAATAAAAGGACCTTCCAAAAATAATCTGGGGTAATTACACCCTAGTCCTACTAGCGAAGGTAACATAAACAGTTATGTCGACCTCCTAACAAAATCCTTTGTCAATGCAAGTACTCGAGCTTCGCAAGGGCACCCTTGATAAGTACTAATGAAAGTGATACAACATCTACCTCATGTACCACGGGTATTCCCCCCGACAGTCACCTATGTGATACCTAGGAAAGGCAACTAAGGGCACCAGTTCGTATCGACAGCTGGGTGGAATGGTCTTAGGTCAAGATTCAGCAAATAGGAGAGGGGGTATTTCTCTTCTCTGCCTTCATTATCACTCGCGCTTAACTCTATGGAGGTAGAGATTTCCTGGTCCACTTAACAAATTTGGATTTCACTCGTTAATCAACTTCTATGTTTTACAGTTTTGAGTAGCCTTGGAGAGTTAAATCTCCACTCACCTATTCCAAGGCCCTATGTCCTAGACTAGTTGGTGTATAATTAATGAAAACGCAAAAAAATTCAAGTTCATTTTAGTTAAGCCCTTGAATTTAAATGTTTGTTCTTTTAAAGTCATGAATAGATGGAGAATGCAAATTATGTTTTTTTCGGCGCAAAAGAGAAATCAATAGAAAACATACTACATGAATATTCAATTTTTTTCTTTCTATGAAAAGAGATTTCTACTTGGGTTCTACGAAGCAATTAATAAACAAGAAATACTTCTTTTTTCTTTTCAATATCACTCTTCACACACTTCAAAAACTATCAAAAAGACTAGAATGCTTAATGGTGCAACTAATGCAAGAACTACCAATGATAAATGCAAATCCTAGGACTACTCACAAAGGGAAGCAAACGAGTTTTTTTAATAAGGTTGGTCTGATCACTTTGACAGAAAAACAGAGACAAGCCCCAACATGAACTTCTTTGCACAAAACAATTCCAAAACAATCTTGATATAAAAGAGAAAAATCCAAACAAGGACTCCTCTCGGAACCAAGCAAACAAACCAAAAATGAGAAACTAACAAATTGCTCCAACAAGGATGAAAACCATGAAAAGAAAACAAAAAAAAGCAACGGAAAACAAAAATGTTTTTTGGCTTTTCACTTTTTAAGGAAACGAGAAAATTTCATTGAGACAAGCACAAAACTACCAAAGGTCTAAATCAAGAAAATGAGTAAACAAGGAAACTTCCAATTCCACAAGCCAACTATGCCACTTTCGTAGCGGGACTCAAACAAACAAAAAGAAGTAACCAATTCAAAAACTGATTCAAAAGAGTAGCATAAACTTCCAGCAAACAAAAACTTCAAGAAACCGACGAAAGGCAACATCAACATTCACTAGAAATTTGATCTCAAGAAACAAGAAAACCAAGAAAGTCAAGAAGGAAAAAACCAAGAAGTGAAGCAATGCACAAGGAAAACATGAGGAAAATGAAAAAAGCTCAATGTTCTAAAAGGTCAAAACAACTAAGAATTTTAGAAAGAAGTCTTAGTGCTATAGCCACAACTGAAACTTCACCGAAAAGGTAAAACCATAGATTGACTAGTTTTTCACACAAAAGGGAGATAAAATGACACACATCAAGAAGAATCATTGTCCAGACACCTAGGAGGTTCCACAGGGATAATAAAAAACATACAGGAAAGGCTTATAGGGTCCCAAAATTCAAATTTTCAAATTTTACTGGGCATACGCGGATCCACCGTGTGAGACACGCGTATATACGTGACTATATCTAAAGAAACTCGTGTATACGTGGGTCCCTTTGGAAAAATAGAAGGTATATGCGACTGTGTGCACACCAAGTAGCATATAGAAATTGTAATAAAGAAAAAGAAAAAACCCAGGCCTGATCCAAAAGATCAGGACTTCTGCCTCGATGAGAAAAGAACCTACTAGACTGAAAAAGTGATCAAACTGTCAGGGAACCTAAAATACAGAGAAAATCAACCCAAACTAGGAATTACACGGATGTAATCCCCAGGATATTCGCCAGTTCATTGCGGTAAAAAATACCCTAAGGTCAAGGTTGAGGTACCTAATAGAGCAGAAGGCATATCATCACAAAAAACATTCAAATTACAAGTCCTAATACTTGAACTAGAAAACAGAGGATACACGACCTTACTTGTGTGTCCTACGTCTGAGGTCGCTTCCGGAGGGTGAAAAAACTCTGCTACTCTCGTGCTTCAAGACCTACAAATCAATCAAGACAAATCATGAAAAATAGTTGCACAACATATATATCCTAGATGTCAGCATGTTGGATCATATAATCTCATAAAAATAACATGAAATAAACCATTACAAGATCATTCAATATGTATAGGAGACATATAACACAAAGACATCAAGAACGGGACAGAGCTTCTTTTATTGATAATATGTAAAGAGAAAGTAGAGAAATCACCTGATATCTACCATGGCTCCAAGTGAAATCGTCCTCCAGATCCATCCAGCCCTAGCCTCACAAAGCTTCTTCCATAAAGGGTGCACAAAGGATGTCACATAAAGAGGGGGTGAACATCACAAGGAAACAAGGGTTTCCTGAGCCTGGGAAGTGTAGGAGGAATAGGGAAATATGAGACTTGATCAGGGTTATAACAAGCTATAATATCAATAACATTCTCTCTCCTCCCTTAGCCATTTCCCTTGAGGTGTATTTATACTTCCTCAAATCAATTTTTTAGTTTGGAAACAGTTTGGCCATGGGCTGGTGTAAGTAGTCTACCGGAAAAACCTGTAAACCCTGCCCAATTAATAGGGAGTTTATTAATTTTTAATATTTTAAATAGTATATAGGGATCATATATGAGTGGACCCGTGCCTGCACGTGGAAAATTTTGGGCAGAGTCACGTATGGAATTCAAAATACTGTTTTTTAAGAAGTTTTACCAAGTCTAAATGGAAGGGTTGTCCAAGGCGAATGCATAAGTCATCAAGTATATAGAGGTGATAAATGATGTTATAACAATGACTTCATAAACCATGGGATATGTGGAAAGCATAATGGGAAATTTAAAATGTTTAAAGTTTATTTTAATCTTATTTAAAAGTTGATTATGGAAATCCATGGAATTTATGGGGAAAAGACACTAAATGAAAAAGTTTTCACTTATCGGACACTTAGAGGACAGTTACTCTCTTCCCTAGAGATAACTCATATTTGTTGGGAAAATAAGCAAAGAGGGTATGAGAGGAATTTTGATGCAACAAGGAAGGGATAAAGAAATAGAATAGTACCTTGAAGAAGATATTGTTAAGGGAAGGCAAGACACTACCATTTAGGGTATTATTGAGCTGGTTGGAGCTAGTGGAATCCCTAAGTCAGACTTGTTGAGTCTATTAGTTCTTGGGTTGGACTTGTTATTGTCTGAGATGCCTTTGGATAGAAATGGTTAGGTCACTATTAAAAAGTTGTTCTGGAAGTGGAAAATTGGCTCAGGGGGAGAAATGGTGGTTGTCATTCTCATTAGTTGGGAGGAGTGGTATTCCCCTCTGTGAAATTTCCTAGAAGCCTAAACAAAATTAGATAAGTTTTCCATGTTTTCCATAACATGTAATGTTTCTACAATTAAAATAGTGTATATTTTGTAAATTTAACTACATTCTTGGTTATTGAAAGGAAATGGTAATTACAGTAGTATAACTGTACTTTTGTAAAATGAGTTTTTGTACTAGGGATTAAAAAGGAAATTTTTATAGGCCATTTTTTCACATCCAATAAAAGTGAGCCTCCTAATGGGATCAATCAAAATCCTATTCCCCTTGTCATCTTGCACAAAGCCCTAAGCATGCACCTTTCATCCCTTAAAATTTCAGCCCTAAACTTCCCTATCTAAGCCAGTTTGAGCACCAATGCTCCCTGCAAACCTACTGGGGTGCGTTCACCTAGAATTTGCTTCCCTATGGCCAACATTGGTCACCAAAAGGTTTCCATCCTTTTCACCTATGTTGGTTCTAGAATTCCGAGAGAATGAATGTGATTCCAGAAGCTTAACCTTTTAGGAGTTTCCAAAATTTGTTTCAACTACTTACCTTGGATTTACATTCAGATCCTATCCTACACTAGTTTGGATTTTTCATCACTTATCCTTTGATCTTATCCCTCCATCAAAGGTGTATCTAAATCCCTAGAATTGTAATATGATAAGAACTCCCAACTTACCCTCTGTCCTATATATTTACCCTCTCATATGCAAGAGTTAATGGTTGGCTTTGGTGAGTGATTCTACCCTTATATTGTTGCATTAAGTAGCTATCATCTCATGCATAGGTTGACTGGAGGTCCATACTGTGAGAAGGAAAGGATGATTCAACAACTTGGAGGATCTCTTTTACAATATCAACTACCGCTTATGGTTGTAATCTCCTCCTATCTAAATTAATGCAAATAATTCTTTGTTTTCCTATATGTAATTTTGATTCATTTATTTCAATACCACGTTGATCTATTAAATATATTATTTAGGCATTACTGCATAGTTTTCGTAGTTTCTTGCCTTATGTTATCTGATTTTGGAGGCTCTAATTTTGGTTATTGGAGCTGGAATTGGAGCTTCCAAGCTAAAGACGGAGCGAAGTGTGCGATAGTTTCCAAGAAGGCCTCACTCCATCATCTATTTACTTTAAGGAAAATCATTGGGTTCCTTGTCTCTTTGTTGTTCTAGGTTGACCACCAAACCTAGGGGAGATACCATTGTGCACTATTGTAAATATCGTCTAAACAATTGGAGACCATACTGGGGAATGAAGTATTCCCTTGGTGGTTTTCCTTGTCCTTTATGTTTGATTACCTCCTTGGAAGACCTTTTTTGGATCATCCAACCAAGAATGTACCTACGAAGTGGCTCTACTCACATTTTTTTGGAATTTTTCTACCAGAAACATCTTGTTCAAGCCCAATGCTCCACTAGTGCCTTTGATAGAGCGTTTCACCATAGCCTAGCCCACTATGTCTGAACGTTTCAAAGCACTGGTGCCCTCTATACAACAGTGTTGGTATTTTTTTTTCACAAGTTTTTTCTTGGTTTTTTAGCCTTTCTATCATCAACCTACTTCTAGATGAGTTTCCTTAGGTCTTCATTGTCTTGTGGTCTCTCTAAAACCCCCATTAAGTTTTCATTCGTGTTTGTTTTCCTTTGATGAGAATTGGTTTCAATTTTTCTTTTCTCTTGTTGTTTGGTCACTTGCAAACTTATTTGTTTGATTTTTGATCACTTGGATGAATTTTTGTTTGAGTCCTCATTCTGAAAAGTGTAATTGAATCACTAATTTAGCATTTTCATCTTAGTTTTATTCATTTCGAAAATCAAGTGTGGTGAAAAGAAAAAATTTTCATTTGGCATTTAGGGGTTTTCATGTGCATTATATTAGGAATAATCACATTGAAAGGAATATTTCATATTGCATCTCGTTTGCTGCATATTCTATGTTTCATCTTGATTGTTTCTTCCCTTAGCTAGATTTTCATTGAAAGAGAAAAAATTCATGTTTTCTCATGCTATATTTTCATTTTAGGATATAAAGGGGACATCCGTGGTGACACCTAAAAATGTAACTTAATAAAATATAAATAGTAAAGTTTATTGAATCAACCTAAGGAGCATTTGTAACATTAACGTAAACATTTAGACGTCTAGGTTAGAGACGTGTTCCAACATCATTAAATGTAGGAGATATCGTTGTTTTCCAGCATTGCATTCCAGGGGTGAAATATTGTTCCATGTTCATAAGTGTATAGTTATTTTCTCCACATACCTTCGGGTATATCAGATGGCGCTCCATGCATGCAAAGTATATGGGAACACTATCATCAAAAAGTTACACATTAGACAACACTACTACAGACTACGCTCCCACATACCGTCGAGTATATTTTGGGAGTCACCTATAGGTTTCTATCCATACATAGGTAAGCGAGTTTTTTCCTATTATACCATGATACACCGAACACATCATTCGGGGAGATTGGATGTCATGCATTAATTCCTTGGTTCGCCAAGGTGTATATTGCAATTCATGGTTTCTTGGTAGTCGTTTATGCCTAGATTACCCTATTTTTTATTTATTTCTTTGTGTTAGTAAAATTTATCATCCAACATGGAATAAAAAAATCCCTCTCCTCGTCGTTCACGTATAATGAAAAATAATCCTCCTCTACCTCCAAAGGTTACTCATAACCAAAGTACAAAAAATAAGAAAACACAAACTACAGAATCAGGGACTTCAGGCACTACTATGGCCCTCCTCCTGATACTTAATTTCCATAATCATATGCCCCTTTGAGTTCTGAACCTGAGATTAAATCAGTCCCTGTTGGTGACACTGACACAATTGAAACAAAATTCCTTGAAACTATATTACTTGAGGTCACTAAACCTGACCTTCCTAAGTCAGACACTTTGTTTCCTAAGGTTATTTAACATGAGTAGCCACATCCATCCTCACCTGATTCAGCATGACCTTCCTCTTCTCTTCCTTTGTCTTAGATTAAACCAATATATGTTGGGCCCAACGGTTTACCTTTTCCATATGGACTTTTGAGTATTGAAGATATCCCTCATGAAGATCCTCTTCCTTCTTCTCCTATTCATTGGGAAGGAATTCATTTTTATCAAACCAAGCCTTTTCCACCTCTTCAAAATCTGACACAATATCCTTCACCTGATTCTTTGGGATTACCCAAGGATCTTTGGCAAAAATATTCATTGGGATTTTCAACCATCTTTGGAGTAGATTCAAGCACCTGATTCTTTGACATTTCCCATGTCATCTAATTTGGGAATAATGTCTAGTACTTCTCTTATGAATGCCACACTGTTTGCTCCTCTTCATCTGAATACACCTACAATAGAGCAACATGATGGTCCTTACATCAATGGAAAAATATGGCCACAACAACCAAACTCTCCTTATGTTGAGTACCATCCATCTAGATTGGAGTTTCCTCCATCATCTTGTCCTCCTTATGGAGGGGGGAAACCTATTGTTGGTATGCCTCCATATGGTAATCCGCCTAGTTATGGTCCACCTTATCCTGGAATGAATACCAGTGTTTAGAAACCTACTTCACTCATTCAAACTTTTTCGTTTTGGGATTGATTTTTGTATCCTCAAGTTGCACCATCCTCATCACAAATTCCTATCTATCCATCAGCACCTCAACAAGATCAAATATATGTGACCCAAACTTTACAACCTATTCCTATGGTATCTTGCCCTTTTCGAGTGTCGCTCAGTCAAATTGTACATGGTGCCTCATCCTCTAAATTGCTTGCACAAAGTGCTCCTCAAGTTACGATAGGTCAAATTCTTCAAAATTTGGTGCAGTCTCTACCGAATGCATCATACTAGGGGAAATATAGAATCCTATTGGGCAATAGTATGGACCTCATCACACGCCTTTCCAAGGCCAGGAAATCCAGACCCAACCATTCCAACAACTTTATCAACATCTTGGGGTTGGACAACAAACTCACTTGTATGCTAGTTATCAGAATCCTACATATCCAAGTAACCAGGTTCCTTATTATCATAACCATCATTATCTAGGCATGAAAGTACTGATTGCTTAGGTTATCCCTTCTTACACAGGTCATCCTCCTTCAAACTTTAATTGGAAGTTGCATTTTATGGTTACTCTCGAATTACTTGATTTAACTCAGGTTACTAATGAACCCATCGTTCATTTGCCATGGTGGACGATTATTCCCACCAAGTTGCCATCTGATATCCCAAAGTTAAATGGGAATCATATAGAAGAGTCGTCGATGCATGTCATAATGTATCATTTATGGTGTTCATCTAACTCCCTTAATGACGATTCCTTTTGGATTCGTCTTTTCCAGCAAATGCTTATATGTACTGCAACTAAATAGTATATCAAATAACCTAGAGTGTCATTTCATGATTTCAATACTTTAGCCACCACCTTCCTCACACACTTCCAGTTTCCTATCAGATATGAAACTAGAACATAACTATTGACTAACTTCAAATAATCATATTCCAATCACATTTCAGATCACACTCATAAGTGGAGGAATCGTCGCTGGTTGGTCAAGGCTTTTGTTCCTGATCAGTTGTTCGCAGAATAGTTTGTCAAATCTCTGTTAGCTCCTATAACAAATGATGTGGCCAAAGGTGGAGCTGTGACCAAAGATCAAGTGATTTCTCTTGCTCAATATTTAGATTTGTTCTATACCCAATCAGACACACTCTATGATAAGATACAAAACACTTTGCGACTTTAAAACAATGTTCCTCTTACAAATGGTAAATAATCTCGTGTCGTTTATGGCATTATTGGTTCTTCCATTTCATAGATGATGGGTAAACCATATGGTATAGCACTCACCGCTCCTGCTCAAAATCCTCAATCCCACCCTCCTGCGGCTTCTACTTCTGAGATAAATGTCATTTCATCTGATAAAGGAAAATCTCATTAGCAACCTGGAATCAAGAATAAAGGTAAAGGTAAGAAAAAGAAAGATTCCTTACCATAGGATTAAAAAACAAATTCGTCTTCTCATGAGAAAAGAAATCCTTGATATCCATGCTTGATTTGAAACGAGGATCACTTTACATGTGATTATCCACTTCATGCTGAAGTGAATCAGTTTCTTAAGTCATCCACTTCCCCTATTGTGTTAACTGATCCATTTCCCAATCAGGAGACTCATATGGTTTCCTGGGACCCCACTTCCTCTAACATTTTGATGCTTTCCTCCTCAAATTAGAGATCCAATGTTTTGGTTGCCACTTGGAATAAATACAATGGAAATGTGAATCCACTTAATGGTTAGGTTGTTGATCAACCTGCGAGTTTGGCACCAACCTCATCTAATTTTGTTCCACCTCTGGAATTGACTATAAATCCTTCGAAGGGTGTTATTCATAAATCTTCATACAATCCACATTCAAGAGCTTCTCAAAATTACAATGTGGTTGAGGACTTCGCTCAATCCCCATCATCCATGTCCACTCTTGAGGTGTTGCAAAACTTCACCCCAAAAAATAATGCCTTGTTGTCGAATATCGGATATATGGACCCATCAAATTCCAACCAAGTGGTTTTTCTCACGAAAATTATACTTCTTGGCTTCCAGCTCAGTTATCTATTATGATTCAGGTCACTGTCCATGGTAATAACATTCATCGTTCTATTTTGGATGAGGTGGCATTGACCTACATCATGTCTATCTCTTGCTGGAAGGTGATTCGTTCACCTCAATTGAATCAATCAACTGCCACATTAAACTAAATTAATGGAATGACATATAAACCTTATGGAATCTTGAATTCCCTCCAAGTGGAACTTGGGGGAAAAACCATATATGTTGAGATAGAAGTTATTGATGAACCTTTTATTATAATATTCTACTGGGATGTACATGGGTTTAGGCTATGGTTGTCATTGTTTCAACCTACTTCCGCATGATCGCCTTTCCTCATAAAGGCTGGATTGTAGCCATAGATCAACTCAACTTATTTTCCTCTGATTCCAATGTCACTAGAAGTGGCCTTCTTGTAGGGGAAGCCCTACATTCCTATTATCATGTTGGATTTTTATTATTGAATGACTCATCACTTATGGGGAATTTTTCCCTCGCCCCCTCCCCCTTCCAACTCCTCACCTTCAATTTGTTATATCAATATGATAACATCCCCTATGATTATGGTCAATCCATGGGTTGTATCGGCTAAAACTGACATCCAAAGTTTATGCGATCAGATGTCGCTCAGCCCTGTTGAGCGAGATTACAAAGCCATCTACTCAGGTTGCATGGCCCATAATTTTTCTTCATTCAATCAAGTAGATAGATCCCTGGATTATGGCATTCCCTCTGATCCTTTCTCATGTATATTCTAAGTCGGTGAAAGTGTAATATTCCTAAATTAGCATGCAACTAATTGGAATATTAAATTTTTCTCTTGCCATTTAGCTAGATGAATAAATGGGTGGGGAGACCCATAAATCTCTTTAGTAGGAATAAAATCCCTCTTAATATGAAAAAGGATCATCTACATAGATGTATAAAGTACCCTCATGTGTGAACAGGGGCTAATGCATGTGGACAAGGTCAAGTTTGACCAAATCAACAGCGTTGGTATGGAGGGAGTAGATCATCAATGAAAGGCAACGCACTGTGAATGGGAGAAAGTCTCCCTGATAGTAGTAACCCTAATGATTGGGACCCAAGGTGAGAAGTCTCACACTGTTTATAAGGAGGGCAAGGTAGCCATAGATGATTATTGATTATTGATTTTGTGGTCTGTATGACTTCTTGCACTCTATAGCTGTTTAGCTGAGATTGTTGTGTTGTTTAGCACAGGGTGTTCCCGAGCGAGGATCCCACCTCTCCCCTTGAGTTAGCCTCTAGTAAGAGTGTTGCACTATCATTTCCACACTTTGGCATTCTTTCCAAGCTTCATTCTTAAACTACAGTGCAGTGTTTGTTTAGATTTGTGTTGTGTTGCAGGATGTTGCAGTGGAGGGTTGAGAAACCCACTTTCTAAGCTAGTTTTTTAGGGGAGGAAGCATTATTCTCATTGGGAGATAAGAAAAGGAGTTTCTTGAGCTTTATTTCACATATTGGCACCATGCCAACCTATTCCCATCATCTACAGCACAGATTCCCTCTTTGATTGCGTTATTTTAGTGAGCATTTGCAGTGGAGGTTTCAGTGCTTGTTTTGGAGGGTGAGATCTCCAGTGTTGGGATCAGCCTTTCACTTGAAGGATATATTGGAGGAGATATATTAATTTAGATATCATTTTCATCCATATCCATCCAGTTATTTAGTTGCAGCTGTTATTCAGCCCTAGGGATGCATTCCGGCATTTTTTACTTTTTGGTATTTCTGGAAACCCTTCCTGGGTTGTCTTGGAAATGCATTTATGTGTTGTCATGGCTCATGGCATTTGTATAGCAATGTTTTTCTCATGTATTAATATATTTTCTTAGAGGAGGCTTGTTTTTTATTGCTTGAGTGACTTGATCCTCAATACCTTGTGCCTATTATTTGTTGATATGTTTAATAATATGGTTGTACATTTGTCTCATATCATGGTGTATTGATTTTTTCAATGCTATTTCCATTATTGTGTTCAAATATTTCTACTTCCCCATTTGGGAATATTACAGTGGTATCAGAGCATAATATTGGCTCATCCTGTGGATCTCAGCCATTATGCTATCAAGATAATAAGAAGAAGGAGAAAGATATCAGAATGATGGAAATAATTAGTTTTATCTCATCTCTTTTCAGATAAAAAAGGGACCTCACCAAGGAGGTCAAGCAAAGAAAATTGGAGAAAAGCTATGAAACCACACTAGGGTTTCAAGATGAGGAAGTTCCATGTACTTCCTATCAGCAAAAAGAAGAACTGGTATTGCATAGAGCTCCAAAGAAACATGCTATGCCCTTTTCTTTTGAAGGAGAAGACAAGAGGCATGGAGATGGAGGACACTTAGGTCATGAGATTCTAAGTGAGTATCTTGTAGAATATAAGTCTCAACCTAGAGCTTTCAAGGGGAATTTAACTCTCCCATATTTCATTCAGCTCAAAGAAGAAAGGAGACCTTATAGCAATAGATTTCTATTGTCTACTTTTTATGGGTCATCCACATGCACAAAAAAGGCTTGGGAATGAAGTTATATGCATTTTTCCTACTACATCTAGTAGTAGAGAAATAATTTTTTGAGATTGCAGCGCTGCACCTTGAGGCTGAAGCAAAAATTTGGTGGTTTATCCATTTGAGTCATGAAAGAGTGACTGCATATGCAGATTTTACTCAAAGGTTTATCAAGAGGTTTGACAAGAAGAAATCAGAGAAGGAGCTTCCACCACCACTTGCTGCAGGAGCACTTGCATCAGGAGAAAGAACACTTGCACATTTGCAAAGTGGTCTTGATCTCTTGACTTTTAGAGTCCCATACACTATTCTGGAGACGCATGAGGAGGAGGAAACTTATACCAGCATTGATGCAACCATAGAAGAACAACCATCATCATCAGTAGTTGGGGAAGTCATTACACCAGAGGAAGGAACCCTTGTAGTAGTACAAGATGTTCCCAAGCTTTACCAAGGTATGCACATATTTCCATTTCCTATTATTACAATACATCATATGGAGGATTATGGAAACATGCTATCATGGCAAATGCATGACCTAGGGTCAAAGCACATTGCTGATTTGGAGCAGCAAACTATCACTACATTGAGAAACCTTGGTTTGTTCAAGGAGGAGATATATAGTCATCCTAGTATATCATTGTTGAGTTGCACACAACTCTTGGGGTTGGAGTGTATAATTTTGGAGGATAGGATGAACATTGTCCTTGGCAATCCAATGCAGAATTGTATGTTCAACATTTTGCATGATCATGTGACAGAAAATTCACCATCATGGAGATCAGCAGCGCTATCATTGAGCAGCGGTGATAAGTTGGGGGCCCAACTATTATTGGGGCATTCTGATGACCATTATACTTGTGTGACATTCAATAGGTAGATGATTGATGGAGGACATCTTATGATGAATCACATATTCCATTATTATGATGGATACTTCTTGATGAGCACTTCATATCTTGATGAGAATTTTTTTCCTACATCTTATTTCGATCCTTATGGGGTCAACTTGGTCATTAATGAGTAGTATTCATTTGGATATCTCCAAGAGATTGCATTTCAATATCCCATGAAATGAAAAAATATAAATATGATTTGGGAGGATGGTATTCTCCATTGGAGGAGTACCAAAATGGAGCATGGTAGGAGACACCCACATTTGGATGAATGGGTGTGGATGGTGAGCAAGGGGTTGGTGAGCCTCTTGGATATCTATGACATAGGGCAGCAAGAGGCATGGCTGTGTTGGCTACTCTTGAAAGATTTTTGCAATCATGTAGCATATCCTATTCCAAAGGGTGTGATAATGGTTGGGACTTGGCATGGCACTTCCATCATATGGCAGCAATGAGTTTGGATGTATTGGGGTGATGTGATATATTTCATATCAACCATCATGTTGGTGCTCCATGATCTATATGGTGATGGTGTGAGGAGGCAACAAGAGTTGTTGTTGCTTTGGATACTCTCTTGGGAGAGTATGGGCTGGTTTTCTCCCATACCTTGCATGATGTTGCAGGATTAGATGGTGGTCACACAATCATGGTGCAAAGGGGATACTCCTTATCTTTGGAGGATCAGGAGGTACTTCCACTTGGAAGAAATCTCCCATATATATCAGCATTATGGTAGATGACTTTGGCATTTGGCATGTCAAAGAATGGGGCTATAAGATGGCATGAGCCTTAATACAAAGGCAAACAACATTGTCACTTTGGAGCTTGGATTTGTTGATGGAGTGTTCCCAGGATCACTTCACATATGATGCACTTGATGGACAAGTAGGAGATGAGAGTGATGGAGTAGTGGATGGAGACATCTATTACCATGATATGATATTCTTGACCTTGATCTCCAAGCATAAGAAGAAGGTTTTGCATACAACACATGGTTCATTCATTTTCATGAAGATATGTCATACCACTATGGAGGGCTCATTCATGGATATTATTATCAACCTACTCTCAGTACATGGTAATAATTGTGTTTTTTCACTTATTGATTATCTAACACAATATTTTCATTCTCTTACCATCTCTATGCAGTGCATTGCTCCATAAGAGGGCAAGCCTTTATTTGGGCTTCATGGTAATTTTGGGACCAAAATCAGTGATGGAGATAGCCATATTTTGTATGGCTTTGGGCAAGTATTGTACTATTATTTGTATTCTCAATTGATACATAATTCCATTTTCTATTTACTAGTACATGTGATGACATGCACAACTAGCAATTTGTTGGGAGACAACTTGCCATGTTACTTTTTGAAACAACAGTTAGAAAAACTGCAATGTAACTACGTGGGAGACTGTTGGCACCTTCCAAAACTATATGAAACCTTCATTACCCCTCTAATTTGGATTCCATATGATGATAATGTCATATTCACTTTATATGGGATGGTTTGGGCAAGAACCAAAGAGTGGATCTTTGAGGATCCAATTGCCTTTTTTCTTCATGAAGGCAACATTATTGCAGCCCAAATTCAACAACAGCTCTACACTTATCATAAGTGGAGAGAGAGATAGTGTGGGATGGAAAATTTGACCCATCATATTCAGCTATGAAGCCCACCTACTTTGCAGGAGCCTAAGGTGGAGGAGTTTCTCCATGAGTTACCATTTTGGAGGGTGACTAATTTTGTGTGGATGATAACTTGGGGATGGGAGCTTTACATGGGAATGATGATTCCAAATATATTTTAGATTCCATGCCTCAAGAAGGCCTCTAGACAACATATTGTTTCCTCCACGGGTATTCCACTTTTTCATTGTTGGGTATGTGTTATATGCTTTCCACGACTAGCCCCACGCGTTGTACGTTGCGCTGGGCGCAGCAGGGGGGGCGGCAGCCCCCCTTGTCAAGGTCTGGGGCAACGCCTCGGCGAATTTTTTTTTGTATGCGGTCCCACTCATAGGTGGAACCACCCATGTTTTGTGCATGATTTTGCACATGGTTTTTTGGGGTACGATGGTTTTTGACCCCTGGTATTTTGTAGATCCGGTCAATGGAACTATGGTTATGTTCTAATCCAGGGTTAATGGATTGGGGTTTATGTATGCTTCAGCATGTATATATATGTGTTGTAACACTAAAAGGAATATAATGAAAAATCAAGCTGGTCATCCCAATTTGGGATCCAGGGGAAAATCTCTATGTTTGTCTATTTTATGTTTTATGCTCTCGCTATTATTTATTTTCTGTTATAAGATTCGTGTGTAGATAATTTATGTTCAAGGTTAAAACCTACATTTGGTATCAAAGCTATTTCGGCTTCAAGGGGACGCTTTTGCTGCTAAGGTTTTTTTTTTTTTTTTTTGCTTGGGCCTGAGGTAGGCCCTGTTAAGTGGGAGATCTATGGGATCGATTCTTGCTGTGAAAGAAGATGGCGAGTGGTGGAAAGATAGAGATCGAGAAATTTAATATTTAGAGTTTTGAGTTGTGGAAGCTCAAGATGGAGGATCTGCTGGTGGATAAATATCAGTGGATCGCGATAGATCCAGGTACTAAACCAACGGCAATGTCAGATGAAGACTGGAAGAAACTGGATCAGAAGGCTAAGAGCACAATACGGTTGTGTGTCTCAGATTCAGTATTGTTGAATGTATCTGGGGAAGCTACAGTGAAGAATTTGTGGGAAAATCTTGGGACTTTGTACCAATCTAAGTCTCTAGTGAATAAGTTGTTCCTACAGAAAAAGTTGTATAACCTGAGGATGAAGGATGGAGACTCGGTGACAGAGCATCTGAACGCCTTCAATACTGTGGTAAGTCAGCTGTCATCTGTTGATATTAAAATCTCAGATGAAGATAAATGCATCAGTTTGTTGTGTTCTCTACCAGACTCGTGGGACAGTCTGGTTATTGCAATAGGTAGCAATACAACTACCTTGAATTTTGATGACATTGTCTCAGCCTTGCTGTCAGAGGAAATGAGACGAAGAAATATGGAGGGTCAAAATGGAGATGCCTTATCTGTACGAGGAAGGTCCCAAAACAGAAACAAGAATAAGGTTTCGAGTGGGAGATCTAAATCTCCTGGAAATTTTGTAAAGGTATGTTGGAAATGTGGAAAGGAAGGGCACTACAAAAAGGAGTGCAGATCTAAATCTCCTGAGAAAGCAAAGGGATCTAATGATGCTCCTTCTGCAGAGGCAAAAACCACCTCGGATGAAGGTGGGGATGTGTATTTGGCTTCTTATTCAAGTACACATGTAGATCATGAGTCATGGCCGATTGACTCAGGTGCATCCTTTCACTTCACTTCCCATAGGGAGTGGTTCTGCGAGTATGAGAAATATGATGGTGGTGATTTCTTCCTAGGGGATGATAGGAAGGCCAAAATCATCGGACGTGGAAAGGTCAAGCTGAAGCTGCAAGGTGGAAGGATTAGAACACTTCCTGGTGTTTTTCATATTCATGCATTGGCCAGAAATTTGATTTCTGTAAGAAAGATGGATGATGCAGGTGTAAAAACATTGTTCGAGAAAGATGCATGCAAGATGGTTCGGGGAGCACTGGTATTAATGCGAGGAGTTCGGATTGGAACTCTGTACAAGCTACAAGGTAGCACTTTTATTGATGGGTGTAACAGTTCTGTGGTTCCTGAAAGAGGAGTGGAAAGCCTAGCTGTCTCTGGAGAAAAGACCATGCTATGGCATCAAAGGCTTGGACATATTGGAGAGAAGGGCCTTCGAATACTGCATAGAAATGGTATGGTAGAAGGTATGTCTAATTTCTCTCTGAATTTAGATTTTTGTGAACATTGTGTATATGGGAAGTAGAATCGGGTGAGTTTTCGTTCTGGTGCTAAGAGGGCTAACAAGATATTAGAACTTGTGCACAAAGGATGCTTGGACCCGTGTCAATTCCATCACCGGGAAAGTCCGTGTACTATGTTTCATTCATAGATGACTTCTCAAGGAATACATGGATATATTTCTTGAGGAAGAAATCTGAAGTCTTTGAAAAATTTAAAGAATTTAAGGCTCTGGTGGAAAACCAAACAGAGAAGAAGATAAAGGCGTTGAGGACAGATGATGGTGGGGAGTTCTGCAAGAAGGAATTTGAAGAGTTCCGTAAGAAGTGTGGTATAGCACGAAAGAAGACTACTCCATACACACCTCAGCAAAACGGAGTTGCAGAAAGAATGAACAGAACACTGATGGAAAAGGCAAGAAGCATGCTCAGTGGTACCGGGTTAGGACAAGAATTCTGGGCAGAGGCAGTGGAGACTGCATGTTACTTAGTTAACAGATCACCTTCATCAGCGTTTGAGGATAAGACTCCACATGAGGTATGGACCTGGTAAGAAACCCTTTCGTTCACATTTGAGGGTATTTGAATGTGATGCATATGTACATGTTCCAAAGGAGAAAAGGACCAAGTTGGATAATAAATCTAAAAGGTGCATATTTATTGGGTATAAGGATGGTTTAAAAGGTTACAAGATTTGGAGCCTAGAAACAAGGAAGGTTGTGTACAGCCGAGATTTGGTGTTTAGAGAGGTGAAATATTTTGTTAAACATGAAGTCCTACCAAAGTGACCTAAGAAGATAGAGATTGAGCTAAAGGAGCATGAATCAGAATCTACAACAGAAGAAGATTCAGAAGAGGACGAGCCTCAAACTCCAGCTATGAGAAGATCAAATCGGGAAGGAAGACAACCAAAAGGTATAGTCCATCTCATTTTCCGTTCAAGTTTTTCCTAACCATAATCGATGATGATCCCTCTGATCCCAACTCGTCGTATGTTTTCATTCATGTGATGGAAAACTCGAAGGAGGCCATGGTTGATGAAATGGAATCCTTGCACAATAATGAGGCATGGGATCTGGTGGAGTTGCCGGCTGGAAGGAAGCCCATCGGGAGCAAATGGGTGTTTAAAAAGAAGATGAATGTAGAAGGAAAGGTGGAGAAATACAAAGCTCGAAGGTTACTTCTATTAGATTACTTTTATCTGTTGCTGCTGCATTTGATTTTTAGATAGAACAGATGGATGTGAAGACATCATTTCTTCACGGGGATCTAGAAGAGGAGATATACATGAAGCAACCTGAAGGCTTTATGTTGAAGGGTAAGAAAGAATTGGTATGCAGGTTGAAGAAGTCTCTGTATGGGTTAAAATAGTCACCAAGGATGTTGTATCAGAAATTTGATACCTATATACGGGGACTTGGCTTCACCAGAAGCAAGGAAGATCACTGTGTTTATTTTAAATTAATTGGTGACCGTGTTATTTATTTGGTCTTGTATGTGGATGATATGTTGCTAATTGGAAATGACAAAGAAATTATCCAAGATTTGAAGAACAAACTGTTCTCCAAATTCAACATGAAGGATCTTGGTGCTGCAAACTATATTTTGGGCACGGAAATGAAGAGAGATCGAGCAAAGAGGAAGCTCTGGTTAAACCAGAGGAAGTATGTAGAGACTATATTGCAGAGGTTCAATATGCAGGATAGTAAACCAGTGAAGGTTCCTATTCCTGTAGGTGTAAAGTTGTCTGCTGAACAGTGTCCCAAGACACAAGAAGAAGAGGAGGATATGTCCCATGTTCCATATGCAAGTGTAGTAGGTAGCCTAATGTATGCAATGGTATGTACTAGACCAGACATTGCACATGCAATGGGAGTATTGAGCAGGTTTATGTCAAACCCAGGGAAGGAGCATTGGACAACAGTGAAGCGGGTTTTCAGATATTTACGTGGCACTAGTGATTATGGTTTGTGCTACCATGGAAGACCAGGATTAGAAATAATGTTGGACATTCATGTTTTTTTTTATGCAAACTGAGCTGGAGATCTGGAAAAAAGAAGATCTACAAGTGGGTATGTGTTTAGCCTATTTGGAGGTGCAGTTAATTGGATGAGTAAAAGATAGTCTGTAGTGGCGCTTTCAACTACAGAGAAAGAATACATAGCAGCCACTCATGAAAGCAAGGAATCAGTTTGGTTGCAGAGATTGTGTTCAAGTATGGGGTGGGTACAACGAGCTATAAGGATAGACTGTGATAGCCAAAGTGCAATTTTCAAGCAAGAACCCCGCTTATCATTCAAAGACAAAGCACATTGATGTTCAATATCACTTTTTTAGAGATATGGTTGAGGCTAAAAGGGTGTTGCTGGTAAATGTGGACACTTTGAAGAATGTTGCAGATGCATTGACGAAGTCCGTGAGCACTCAACAGTTCTCTTTGTGTGGAGAAACAATGGGTGTTGAAGAATTGGCCCAATGACTAAGCTCTCCTGTGGCCCCCTGTGGAAAGAAAAAAATAAGTGGGAGAATGTTGGGTATTTGTTATATTCTTTCCACGACTAGCCCCACTCATAGGTGGTCCCACTCATAGGTGGACCCACCCATGTTTTGTGCATGAGTTTGCACATGGTTTTGGGGTACGATGGTTTTTGGCCCTTGGTATTTTTTAGATCCGGTCAAGGGAACTACGGCTATGTTCTAATCCAGGGTTAATGGATTGGGGTTTATGTATGCTTCGACATGTATATATATATGTGTTGTAACACTAAAAGGAATATAATGAAAAAT
This sequence comes from Pinus albicaulis, assembly GCA_034641835.2. Classification (NCBI taxonomy): domain Eukaryota; kingdom Viridiplantae; phylum Streptophyta; class Pinopsida; order Pinales; family Pinaceae; genus Pinus; species Pinus albicaulis. The sequence goes on along the minus strand of CM076569.1, from coordinate 681,911,617 downwards.
CAAGCTGGTCGTCCCAATTTGGGATCAAGCTATTTGGGATTGTCACCAAAAGCTAACTTACATACTTGGGAGTTGCAACTTGGAGAATTATTGATGAGACAACATATTGTACTTTGGAGGAGATTATCATATGAGGATGATACAAGAGGAGGAGAGGATGATATCCAATTCTATCCTTGCAATTTCTTGAGGACATGCAACATTTGGGAGGGGAGGACTGTAATATTCCTAAATTAACATGCAGCTAATTGGAATATTAATTTTTTCCCTTGTCATTTAGCTAGATGAATAAATGGGTAGGGATACCCATAAATCTCTTTAGTGGGAATAAAATACCTCTTAATATGAAAATGGATCATTTTCATAGCTGGATAAATTACCCTCATGTGTGAACAGGGGCTAATGCATGTGGACAAGGTCAAGTTTTACCAAATCAACATCGTTGGTATGGAGGGAGTGGATCATCAATGAGAGACAACGCAGTGTGAATGGGAGAAAGTATCCATGATAGTAGTAACCCTAATGAGTGGGACCCAAGGTGAGAAGGCTCAAATTTTTTACAAGAAGGGAAAGGCATCCATATATTTTATGTTATTGATTATTGATTTTGTGGTCTATATGACTTATTGCACTCTCTAGCTGTTTAGTTGAGATTGTTGTTCTATTTAGCACCGGGTGTTACCGAGTGAGGATTCCACCTCTTACCTTAAGGTAGCCTCTAGGAAGAGTATTGTACTATCATTTCCACACTCCATAATTCTGTCCAAGCTTCAGTCTTTAGTTTCAGTGCAGTATCTATTCAGATTTGTGTTGTGTTGCAGGGTGTTGTAGTGGAGGTTTTAGAAACCCACTTTCTGAGCTATTTTTTCAGGGGAGGAAGCATTCTTATCATTGGGGGATCAACACAGGAGGTTCTTGAGCTTTATTTCACATCTTGGCACTAGGCCAGCCTATTCCCATCATCTATAGCACATATTCCCTCTTTGATTATGTTATTTCAGTGAGCACTTTCAATGGAGGTTTCAATGCTTGATTTGGAGGGTGAGATCTTCAGTGTTAGGATAAGCCGTTCACTTGGAGAGTTTTTTGGAGGAGTTTTGTTCATTCCTTTATCAGTTCAGCCACCTCTTCTAGTATTCAGTTTTACAGCTACAATTTAGCCCTAGGGATGCATTTTGACATTTTGGTATTTCGGGTATTTCCGGAAACCCTTCCTGGGTTGTCTTGGAAATGTGTTTGGGAACCTAGATCTTCACTCCCAAAATTGTTTGAGCTATATAACAACATATCCATATTTCTATACCTTGTTGTAGTAGTTTATTCCCTAAAAATGCGCTGTCATGGCTCATGGAACTTGTAGAGCAGTATTTTCTCATGTATTGACATATTTGCTTAGAGGAGGCTTGTTTTGTATTGCTTGAGTGACTTGATCCTTAAGAAATTGTGTCTATTGTTTGCTGATATGTTTTATAAGATGGCTGTACATTTTTCTCATATCATGGTGTATTGATTTGTTCATTGTTATTTCCATTATTGTTTTCAAATATTGTTTCTTCCCCATTTGGGAATATTACAGAAAGCATCTTGGAGATCATGATGTTAGAAGACACGCCATGGGACGATAATCATCATCATTCCTCCCTTCCTGATTCCATAGAATATAATCTAGGTGGTTTGTATCTACCTAACTTAATCGAATCCTCTACAATTTTTTTTTTCCATTCATGGGATCAAATCTGAAAAGATCCTCTCGAATATCAAAGAAACCATTCCTCTCGATATTTTGATCAAACCAGGAATAGGAAAAAATATTTACATCGTAGCATTTTTTTCCTCATTTGAATTTGAGACCTATCGAGCACTTTTTCGTGAATTTATAGATGTCTTTGCTTAGACATATGAAGAAATGACAGGCATCGACCCAAACATAGTGGTGCACGAAATTAAAATGTATCTTAATGCAAAACCCATCTGAAAACACCTTTATCTGGTCCATCCTAAGTAGGATTCTGGGATTAAAAAAGGAAGTTGAAAATCTTCTTCGACTATTTTTATATACCCCATTCCATTAACCTATTTGGTTTCCAATGTAGTCCCTATCATGAAAAAACATGGCACGATTTGATTATGCATCAATTATTAGGAATTTAATCGAGCTTGTCCAAAATACAACTACCCAACCCCATCTATTGACCATATTTTTATGATTGTGTTGGTTGAAAGATCTATTCATTTATGGATGGATTCTCGGGTTAAAATCATATCAACATTCTCCCGACGGACCAAACCAAAACAAAATTTAATTGTCTCTAGGGTACTTTCACTTATAAAAATCTCCTATTCTCTCTTAAGAATGTAGGGGCCACGTTTCAACGTGCGATGGATTATTCTTTTCATTACATTAAGCATATCGTGCAACCCTATTTGGATAATATCCCTACTCATTGGAAGCATCGAGCTAAGCACCCTCTGCATTTACGGGCCATTTTTATCCGTTGTAGGCACTATATCATTAAACCTAACTTGCACAAATGTGTGTTCTGTGTTGGTTCTAGTCAAATCCTTGGTTTCGTTATCTCCAAGCAAGAAATTTTTATTGATCCTCTCAAAGTCCAAGAAATTTTTGATTTTCCTGCGCCCTCCTCCTTAGTTCAGTTACAATGACTCCAAAGGAAAGCTAACTTCTTAAGGATATCCGTCCCTAATTATGCCTAGCTAACAAAAGGATTTACTTTCTTATTGAAGGAAGGGATACCCTTCCAATTGTAGGATGCTACACATAAAGCATTTGATGCCTTGAAAGATATACTGGTTCAAGCATCTCTCTTATATCCCCTTGACTATTAGCACGAATATTTCCTATATCTCGTTGTCACCATCTCTACAAAAACTATGGTGTTGGTCCAAGAAGGCGACTTTGGGACTTAAAATCCCATTTATTATCTGAGTTGGAACCTCAATGATATGGAGATCCAGTATAATCATGTCGAAAAGTTGGATTTAGTGGCCATTCAAGCAGTCTAGATATTTCACCATCACATCTTGCTTCGGAAAACTATGGTCATTTCCGTTTGCAACTCGATGACATATATACTGTCACACCAATTGGTAAGGGGAAAGTACTCAAAATGGATAGTTATTCTCGAAGAGTTTCACCTGGAATTCATCAAATCCAAGTCAAATAAATCCCTAGTTTTCTCCAAACTAATGTAAAATATTCCCTCGATGCATAATCTACATCTGAAGATTCCATCCCCGAAAAGTAATTGTTTCTGATATCGTCATCTAACCAGTGGTATGGATATTTCCTGATTTATCTCCAGACCGAAACTTTCTGGCCTAATACCTCTCACTCTGAGCCGCGACGTATCCGTAACCAATCCTAAAATTATCTGATTATTGGTGATACCCTTTACCGTTGTGGTATCTATACGATATTATGGAGGTGCCTCACCCTTGAGGAGGTCAAGAAATTTCTAAATTATTTCCATTCAGAGAATGTGGCAAATACTTATCCTGTTATGCTACCGCACAAAAGCTCTTAGGTGGCGGCTATTTTTGGCCCACCATTTTCCGTGATTTTATCCTTTTTGCAATGCGTGCGGTCATGCTTTCTAGATATACGATTGAAAGTCCGTGCTCCACCTACTCCACTGCATCCCGTTGTCACCATTGGTCCTTTTGCGAAATGGGTATCGAATTTATGACATAACCCTATTCGACCAAGGGGCATGGCTATCATTGTCATTGTTGACTACTTTACTAATTGGGCCGAAGTGATGCCTAGATTCAATAACACTGGTGATTCTCGAAGAGTTTCACCTGGAATTCATCAAATCCAAGTCAAATAAATCCCTATTTTTCTCCAAACTAATGTAAAATATTCCCTCAATGCATAATCTACAACTGAATATTCCATCCCCGAAAAGCCATTGTTTCTGATATCGTCATCTGACCAGTGGTATGGATATTTCCTGATTTATCTCCAAACCGAAACTTTCTAGCCTAATACCTCTCACTCTAAGCCGCGACGTATCCGTAATGAGTCCTAAAATTATCTGATTATTGGTGATACACTTTACTATCGTGGTATCTATACGATATTATGGAGGTGCCTCACCCTTGAGGAGGTCAAGAAATTTCTAAATTATGTCCATTCAGGAGAATGTGGCAGACACTTATCTGGTTACGCTACTGCACAAAAGCTCTTATGCGCTGGCTATTTTTGGCCCACCATTTTCCGTGATTTTATCCTTGCAATACGAAAGTGTCATGCTTTCCAGATATACGATTGAAAATTCTGTGCTCCACCTACTCCACTGCATCTTGTTGTCACCGTTGGTCCTTTTGCGAAATGGGGTATCGAATTTATGACATGTAACCCTCATTCGACCAAGGGGCATGGCTATATCATTGTCATTGTTGACTACTTTACTAATTGGGCCGAAGTGATGCCTAGATTCAATAACACTGGTGAAATGGCCACATGCTTATTTTTCAACCATGTGATTGCTAGGTTTGGTGTTCTACAAGTGATAGTCACAGATCACGTGAGGCATTTTCAGAATCATATGAAGACCGAATTAACTGCCAAATTGGGACTTTCAAATCGAAATTCCACCCCCTATTATCCTCAGGATAACAGACAAGATGAACCTATAAACAAATTTCTTAATACTATGCTTCAATGCATGATAGAGGTCCATAAATCGGACTAGATTTTACTTCTCTATGTTTCCTTATGGGCATATCGAACCTCAGTAAGGACTGCTACTAGATTCACACCATTTCAGTTGGTTTATGATCTAGAAGTGATCCTTCCCATTGAGTACTGAATTCCATCACTAAAAATAGTTATCGAACTTCCTCCTGCTACCTCCGCAGAAGAGGAGTGTCTTTTACACTTGACTCAAATCGATGAGACCTGATGCAATGTCAATTTGGCCAACAAAGCTCATAAAAGATGCATCAAAGTACAATATGAAAAAAGTGTCAAACCTAGAGTCTTCTCGGAAGGGTATCTAGTATTTTTATATGACTAAGAGTTCGATAAGTTAGGCTTAGGAAAGTTCCAGCCTATGTGGTTGGGCCCATACATTGTCAAACATGTCTTGGCAAAAGGGGCTTAAAATTTTGTAGATATTGATGGAATCCCACTTTCGCAGCCTAGAAATGGGTTGTATGTAAAAAAACAAATGCCTGATCCCATGCATAGTATATTGTGTACATACTATCCATAGGTGTGTTGAGTGTGTTTGCAATGAGTTTTTTAGAGTTTCCCATGGTTTCTTTTCATCCTCCTTTACTTTTTTTTGCAAATGTTAACTTCTCTCGAATCGTATATTGGTTATGTCAATGGAGCTAGTCGTAGTACTCATAACCTATATTCTGCATCGTGGGCCATATTTTCTCCAAATGGAGAGCTAGTGAGTATGCAAGGGATTTGCATTGGCCACTCTACTAACAACATTGTTGAGTATAGCGTAGTGGTAGAGCTACTATCTAATGTTCTTTCTCATGGTATCCGTAGTCTAGTCATCAAGCTCGACTCACAGCTCATAGTATTACTACTCGCAAAAATCTATTTAGTGAGGAATCCCACCATCCTTCGTATGGTTTTGAGAGTGAATCTTCTAGAAATAAATTTCGACTTCATACAATATGAACAAATTTCTATAAATCTAAACACTTTATTAGATTCCCTAGCTAATTTAGTTTTAGATAGACATTTGCAACGAATGTAAGTAAATTTCATATCACATTATATTGAAAGCACAATAGGAACTAGGAAACACTGAATATGTGTATGTATATATATATATATATATATATATATATATATATATATATATATATATATATAAGTTTGTTTCTACAAAATGTGTGCCCCGAGACACATATGGCTACATCACCATATATAAAAACTACATGCAAACATCTAAGTAGATAATCAGTGGTTCTCATGATAAAACGACATCACATGAGCTATCTTGCATAGCAATCGAGCAATAAGACTACATACCCTGATGGTATGGATTTGAAGTCACAATGATGCTCTCATAAATTTCGCGGTTCAATCTGTACATGTGGCGCTCCACCTTTAATAGGACCTCTGCTACCTCGAGATCCCATAATGCATATCATCCCACTGCAGTGACCTATACTGGTCCCACTGCCTCCTCCTATGGTTGTCTCTCTATGCAAAGAAGATATCTAGCACCCACTAGTCAAATAGGTCCAATGTCTGCATGAAAACATGAAATAGTCTAGTCTCGGGAACATGAAAAAACTAATTTTATTTTTTTTTGTAAAACTTCATAAAACTTAAAGATCAAAGTATCTTACCTGTAACATCCCATTGCTCACCATCAGGCACCACGATCTGAGGATTATCGCAGAAATCCATCCCTGTGTAATGATACTCATCGATCACAATGAAATGTCTACACATCCGTAAAACTAAGAGTGGTGAAAATTTGATCGCTGATGGACCTACATGTATGGCCATGTGGTCTATCCACCTCCTAATCCATGGGACCCTCAAATCAAAAGGCTCAACTAAATTATGTTGAGGCTGCAATAATGGTACCTGATCTAAGGAAAAAGAGACCAAGATGGCACAATAGTTGAAGTTCTTCAACTTCCCCTCCTTTTATTTAGTAAGTCATTCCTTCAAGTTGACCAATAAAACCCTCTCTCTAGTTGAATATTGTCAGCTCTAGACATTCTACCCCATTCTGCATGTATGATCTGATTTCCACATGTAGTGTCGATTTGCCTTCCAATCTTGCTATGATGAACAAGATCGTTCTCAAAGGTAGTTGGATCACATCCTTGATGCTAATATTTCCATCCCTAGTAGGAATGGCTTGAGGTCTGCAATAGATAGCAATGTAATATTTCACCATCTCACCGCCACTTCTTCCACCTAGAAGAGATATGGGGGCAACTCACTTTGACAATCCTATTAGAAAGTAAATATCATCTACCTGTATCTCGAGTAGATTCTCCCCAAACCTAAACTATTCTGCTTGAGCATCTCATGAAAATGCAAGGTACTTTAACAACTCCTTTTGTTGCCTCATACTGGGAAGCCAAAATAATTTCAATAAATTGTAGTTTCTAAATGCCCGTATGGTAGAGGGGTCATTTGAGGCATCCATGTATTATGCTTCATGCTCTCTTTCTCTCCATATAAATGGAATTTTGTGGTAATGGGGAACTGAAACATCAACAAAGGACTCATTAGACTCTTTTCCATGCAAAAAAACTGAAAATATTTGTGGCAAAACTGTCACAAACTTGGAAAAATGTGCTCAACGCACCCCAGAAGGCTTAGACAGAGCATTGCACCTATGTTTCCAGTGTTTCTCTGCCTAGGTGGAACACCCTTTTCGACACAGAGGGGGTGCATTGGTCCCACGAAATTTTTTTATGAAATCCCACGGGCCTCAAAAACTTAAAAAAATTACATGAAATCACAAAATGAAACTTTGGAAAGATAGAGAAAGTTCTTAGCTCCTACCTGGATCTGACGAAACTTGGAATGGTTCCCTGGATTGGTCGCAATAAGCTACAGAAGGTCGAGGGAAAAATGGATCCAAATATTCACTATTGAAGGTAAAGTGTGAAATGGAGAAAATGAAAAATCATTTTGGGTATTTATAATTGTTTTCTTGTTATTTTATTCATTTTTAACATTTTGACCTAGATATGCTTCATTTTTACTCTAAAACAAGTATGTTTAATTCTTATTGTGGTGTTTTGAGCAACACAACAATTGTTAGCAGGTTTTTACTATGTTGTAAAATGTTACTTTGACCGAAGAGTACACTTTTATCTCTCGAACACTATAAACTGATGAAAAAGGAACCCCCTAGAGTCCTCTTTCATCTATTTTCAGACTCCAAAAATATTAAAATATCATCGAGCACTTGTCCTTTCGAGCTCGTAAAAGTAAATGAAAATATTTCTACTCAATATAAGTTTAACCCTTTTCTGGATTGAGATAGACTAACTATGGAAAGGGAATACCTTGGTCGAGCATGACTAAGAGGTTCTATTGAGTATTTTTTTATACCTTTTCGGACTTAAGAGACTATCTACAAAAGGGGACATCTAGATTTTTCTTTTCCACCTCTTTTTCAAATTCTCTAAACATGAAAAATATGTTGAGTTTTACCTTCATGATGCACGGGCATTAGGCTCAAAAGTTACTTTGTACATAAACTAGACCTAGGGGGTCCCATGTCCTTTGAATTCTTGTAAATATTAATAGTTTGAATGTTTTGGTAGAAAATTATAATTATCCTCAAGTCATTTTGAGAACACGAGAAGTTGGTGGAGATAGGAATACGAAGAGTCAGTTTAGGATTAATTCAGTTATTGAGTCTAGATTCAGGAATTGGAATGCTAAGAGTTACTGAACTGTTTGTATAAATGTAACCCTGAAGAGGTTAGATGGGAACGAGAAGGGAGAGAGAGAGCTGGAGAGAGGTAGAGAACCTCTTCAGCAACAGAGTAGAAGGATAATGGCCGCTAAACTGAATATATGGCCTGTCATGAAATTGTAAGAATTGATTTTGAGATCTATCACCTGTATATATATAAATATACCTATTTATGAATAATTGTTTATGAGTTACATGTGTGAATTTATATCTTCTTGGTCGAATCGTGTGAAGGAATTATCTCAGTGTAGCTGTGCATTTGTTGTTAAACTCTGTGTGGGGAATACCGTGTGTGTTCGTGCATTTGTTGATTATTCCCTGTAATTACGTATAGTATGAGTCTCTGCGTATGAAGTTAAAATCGAAACCCTATTGAGAAATCATGGTGGGTGTCTGACTCTGGTTAACGAATATTGTGTGTCATTGAAGAAAGCGGCTTTCTTGTCAGTGTTGTGTTTTAATTGTACGTGCCTAGATTGTAGTGAGCTCTGCGTAAACGAAATTGAATCTCACTAACCAATGTATAAAAACCAGCGCAAATAGGCTCTGTGGGGATGAGCACTGTAAACATAGCCACAAGGGTTATGTATGGCGGAACTCTGCGTCGGAGTATAAAAGAACTTTTTATGTATAACGGCGGAACCTGAGTGTAAAAGAGCAAGGCAGAATCGAGTGCGTCAAAGAAGCAAAACCATGATTGAAGGGAACAGTAAAGGCGGTTTCCGGGTTTCATCGCACCGCTTTTGTGGAGCAAGCGGTATTTCTTGGTTGGGGAGAAATTCCATAGACCATTTGACACGTGGCGAGGTGGACCCACGGAAAACCGTCGTTGCTGCGCGCCATCGCACTTTAACGTTCGACTGAGAACGCCAAGCGATATCGATACAAGCCATCGAAATGGAGGGGAGCCATCGGACATCAGTCGTGTGAGGAAGATGCATGAAGTTTAACCAAAGTACGGCGTGCCATCGCGCGTTATTGTCCGTGAAAATTGGCTGAGCGATATCCGTCGGATCGTAAGGACCGGGGCGATGGGATAACAGTCGTTGGATGGCACGTGGATTTAATGAAGGTACGAATCGGGCTGTGTTGACTCCATGTTGGCAATGCGTCGTGGGCCCAAATCAAAGGTGTATTAAGGTTTCAAAGTAATAAAGGTATGCCGATTATTGTTGGACTTCGTTGTAATGTTTCCGATAGTTGAAGAACGACGTAATATAGGCATGAAGATATTATGTATAATGGTTGAATATGCGAAGTGGGGCCATATGAATTATGATCCAGGTGCGTAGTTAAAAGACTGAGGTTTATATGATATGGTTCTATATGCGAAGTTGGTGCATATGACTGTCGGGTTATAACTATAGAGTGTTGAATTAATATCTCAATTCTCTGAATTGAGATATTAAAATAACCAGACTTATTTGTTAAATTTTCCAGCGTAGAATAAGGGAAGTATGAGATTTCCCGGATTAGGAAAATGATTGGGCATGAAAATTTGAATGCATTTGTACACACAGATTTGTTAAAAGGTTGAGCGAAACGAGACTGTGGAGGTAAACCAGGGCTAAGGGTAGCCCTGCTGCATCAAGTGGTATCAGAGCTTTAGGAATAGCTCTTTTTGAAAAGTCCAAGTTTGGTGAATGAAAGGAAACCAGACTTGTGGAAACTGATGAGATTGCAGCCTACAGAAGGTGATTGCAGAATTGTAGAGTCCAATTGGAGGACAAGAGTTTTGAAGACTACAAATTTGAAGAAGGAAGATCACACAACAAGGATACACAGAATCACAGTGAACAATATTTTCAGAGTGTGTGGAGGACAGGATCATGATCTTGCAGGTAATTAACTTTAATCTGATTGAATTTGTAATTGTATAATTATGGTTGCTGAAAATTGAAGATAGAGTTTGATAGTGAAGATAGTGAGCCTAGTATTCAGCTAGAGGCTGGATAAAGAGGACAATTGCGGTGTTCTCTAGAGAAGTGAGAAGTGTTAATTCTTGTTGAAGGATTGTTTGTAGAATTCAGAGTGCAAACAATTGAAGACATCTCAGCAGAAGTAGATCACAGCTTTGAGAGAAGTGATAGAAGAATCTAGCAAGGGATTCTGAGTGCAAAAAGAGTGTGGCAGAACCTGGAAGATTCCCAACAGAATTTGGATGAGTAGAGAGTAGAGGTGTTCTTGAGGAAGTTGCAGAGTGAAGCCTATAAGGTTCCTGCAGAGAAGGGGACCAGTACTTGCCAAAATCCGGAGCTCAGAGAGAAGCTTGGTGAGGTAAGTTGCAGCAAGAGAGCTTGTTGTTGCAGAGGCTTAGTGTAGCTTGTGAGTGGAGAACTCCTAGAGAATAAAATGGCTACTGAGAGCCATGGCAGAGACTGCAGAGATTGCAGAGGTTCTGGGAGAAGCCACAGTAGAAGAATGAGTGAAGATGCCAAAGAAAATGGCATGAAGAAGAAATCTACAGATGAAGAATGGCAGAAAGTATTTGCTGAGATCAAGGAAGAGTTTAATGAACTGAAGAGAAGGATAGAAGAAATCCAGAGAGTTGGTTGGCTCATGAGGAAGAATGTGAAATGGCAACCATTACAGATGAGGTTGAGGCAAAAGAAGATTGCCTTATTGAGAGAAGAACTCAGAGCAGCTGAGTTGAAAGAAGAAATTTCTGCTTGTGAAGCAGAACAGAGCACAGATGAAGAGTGGAGACCTACAGGAGATCTTGTGAGACATAGTGAAGACTCGAGGCAGCAAGAAGTCTGTTTTGTTGAGGAGGAAATCATTGAGGAATTCCTAAGTTATTGGACAAGTCCAGATGATGTGAGGGCTTGTGTTCTTGAGTCTACCAAATGTGAAGTGATGACAGAATCCACCAAGGAAGAAGAACTCAGAGTTCTTAAGACAAGGATGGAAGCTGAAGATTCCCAGACCTGTTCAAGAGGAAGTGCTTGAGGGAGCAGCCAAGACTGAAGAGTCTTGTGATTTGAAAACTAAAAAGTTGTGTATGTTTGTAGGTACACCACAGGAAGATGAACAAGCTTCAGAGTTTGTTGGTGATAAGAAGACATTGAATCTGAAACCTGTTCAGATCAATGCTGAGATAGTGAGATCAAATGAAGATATCCAACAGAATGTTGAATCTGAGAAAGAAGGACCCACAGAGGATTGGTCAAGAACAAGCAGAGGCATAAAGGGTTGTGTAAGGTTCCCGAAATCTACCCCTATGGAAGTTGTTGAGTTATATAGGAGGTTGGATTCTCAGAGAAGAAAATTGGAGGCGCAGAGGACCTATGCACAAGATGGTTTGCTGAGGGAACAAGGCAGGAAGATCTTCATGAATGGAATTCATGAAGCAGATGATGGAAGAAAAGTGAGACCAATGGACAATCTCATGAAGGATGCAGATCAGCATGCTGAGGTGCTGACAGAAGGTTTGGAAAGGAGTTATGCACAACATACAGATATGTTGTCAGAAGAAGAGAAGGCATTGAAGCATTGGAACTTTATTTCTGATGATTCATGTGTTAATCATACAGAGAAATAGGAAGAACAACAGTTGGAAGTTGTCAGAGAAATGAATGAGAAGGAAACTATGTTGGCTAAAAACATAGTGAAGGACCAGCATCTGGGCATGATGATTGGAGCAGTAGAGATGAATCTGATAGCTGAAGAAAAATATAATGAAGAATTTCTGAGCCTTGAACCAAACTTAGAAATGCCGGGAGAATAATTGGTGACTAGGTCATCAATTGAGACCATTGGGTCTCATGGTTTTAACACTGACAGTTTGTTTATGTGTACAGGTGATGTAGAAGACAATTCATCCTTTGAAATTGTCTTGGGAGAAGAAAACTGTTGCTGAAGGAGGATGAGACAACCATGTCTCATATACAGGGAATTATCAATTGCATTGACATAAAAGATCTGGCTAGTTGGGTAGGCCAAAGCCAGCCTGAAGAACAAGTTTTGGAAGCTGCTGAAGTAAAGAGGAATCCCCATTCCATGCTGACAGAATATGAGAAAGAAAAGCTCCAAGAACTTGATTGGATTTCCAGAATCCATCAAGAGGATGAGAGGCAGTTGTTGAAGATTGCCCAAGAGGAAGGAAAAGATGTTGAAGCTAACTTCCAACATGTTGAAGATGTAAAAAAAACACAGGAGAATTGGCTGAGTTGTTTGCTGAGAGCATTTGGAGAAGAGAAAGGGATTGCAGACCCTAGAGCAAGGATGTCTGAAGCTGTGAAGAAGAGAGGGGTAGATACTAGCTTGCAGAATCAAAATTCTGTTTACTAGTATACTGGAGGAATATGTCACTGCTGTTAGGAATGTGAATAGTGGATTGTTTTCTAAAAATGAATTTGTAGATGTTGAACAAAATAAAGGTGCTGCATAGGGAAATATCCTAAGGGATATTCAGATTGGTTGTGCAGAGGCAACATTGGCATCGGCAACACCCATGGTGGCAGCAGGCACAACATGGAGGATGACACCTGCAGAAGTAGTAAACATGTTAATAGCATGTGGGACAGCAAGAGCAACAGTATTGACATTAGCAGAAATTGAAAGCAGCAGCAGAGGGCAAGATAATTTCCAACTAGAGGATAAGCCGGACATGGAGATTGAATACATCAGAAGACTGATGGTGAGAGTGACTTAGGAGCAGTAGACAGCAGCAGGAAAGCAGGAGAGTTTTAGTAGGAGAAAGACAATGCCAGATTGTGAAGGAATAGCTGGGGGCAGATTACAGAACAAATTCTGGAAGCTTGGAGGAGATCAGCTGAAGAATGATGCAGCTGATGGACAACAGCAAAACCAAGTATGGGATCCTGGAGGCAGAGACGAAAAGCACATGATCAGGAGACCATGAAAAATTTGAAGCTTGGGAGTCTGATGCAGGGGCATTAGGCTCAAAATTTACTTTGTACATAAAGTAGACCTAGGGGGGTCCCATGTCCTTTGAATTCTTGTAAATATTAATAGTTTGAATGTTTTGGTAAGAAATTATAATTATCCTCAAGTCATTTTGAGAACACGAGAAGTTGGTGGAGATAGGAATACGAAGAGTCAGTTTAGGATTAATTCAGTTATTGAGTCTAGATTCAGGAATTGGAATGCTAAGAGTTGCTGAACTGTTTGTATAAATGTAACCCTGAAGAGGTTAGATGGGAACGAGAAGGGAGAGAGAGAGCTGGAGAGAGGTAGAGAACCTCTTCTGCAACAGAGTAGGAGGATAATGGTCGTTGAACTGAATATATGGCCTGTCATGAAACTGTAAGAATTTCTTTTGAGATTTATCACCTGTATATATATATATATATATATATATATATATATATATATATATATATATATACCTATTTATGAAGAATTTTTTATGAGTTACATGTGTGAATTTATATCTTCTTGGTCGAATCGTGTGAAGGAATTATCTCAGTGTAGCTGTGCATTTGTTGTTAAACTCTGTGTGGGGAATACCGTGCATGTTCGTGCGTTTGTTGATTATTCCCTGTAATTACGTATAGTATGAGTCTCTGCGTATGAAGTTAAAATCGAAACCCTGTTGAGAAATCATGGTGGGGGTTTAACTCTGGTTAACGAATATTGTGTGTCATTGAAGAAAGCGACTTTCTTGTCAGTGTTGTGTTTTAATTGTACGTGCCTAGATTGTAGTGAGCTCTGTGTAATCGAAACCAAATCTCACTAACCAATGTATAAAAACCAGCGCGAATAGGCTCTATGGGGATGAGCACTATAAACATAGCCACAAGGGTTATGTATGGCGGAACTCTGCATTGGAGTATAAAAGAACTTTTTATGTATAACGGCGGAACCTGAGTGTAAAAGAGCAAGGCGGAACCGAGTGCGTCAAAGAAGTAGAACCATGATTGAAGCAAATAGTAAAGGCAGTTTCTGGGTTTCATCGCACTGCTTTTGTGGAGCAAGCAGTATTTCCTGGTTGGGGAGTGATTCCATAAACCATTCGACACGTGGCGAGGTGGACCCACAGAAAACCTCCATTGCTGCATGCCATCGCACGTTAACGTTCGACTGAGGACGTCGAGCAATATCAATACAAGCCGTCGATCTGGAGGGGAGCCATCAGACGGCGGTCGTGTGAGGAAGATGCGTGAAGTTTAACCAAGGTACGGTGCGCCATCACGCGTTATTGTCCGTGCAAATTGGCCGAGCGATATCCATCGGATCGTAAGGAGCGGGGCGATGGGATAACAGCCGTTGGATGGCACATGGATTTAATGAAGGTACGAATCGGGCTGTGTTGACTCCACGTTAGTAATGCGTCGTGGGCCCAAATCAAAGGTGTATTAAGGTTTCAAAGTAATAAAGGTATGCCGATTATTGTTGGACTTCATTGTAATGTTTCTGATAGTTGAAGAACGACGTAATATAGACATGAATATATTATGTATAATGGTTGAATATGCGAAGTGGGGCCATATGAATTGTGATCCAGGCACATAGTTAAAATACCGAGGGTTATATGATATGGTTGTATATGCGAAGTTGGCGCATATGACTGTCGGGTTATAACTATAGAGGAGTGTTGAATTAATATCTCAATTCTCTGAATTGAGATATTAAAATAACCAGACTTATTTGTTAAATTTTCTAGCGTAGAATAAGGGAAGTACGAGATTTCCCGGATTCAGAAAATTATTGGGCGTGAAAATTTGAATGCATTTGTACACACAGATTTGTTAAAAGGTTGTGTGAAATGGGATTGTGGAGGTAAACCGGGGCTAAGGGTAGCCCCGCTGCATCACTTCACTAGACTCGTTAAAACATAAAAAAGTGATGGGCTTGTCGAGCATGACAATGACAGACCACTTATTCTCAAGGCTCGTTAAAAATACTTGGAGGGATTCATCCGAAGGATGAACTTACAGATAGCGCATATGTTATCCTCCTCAAGCTTGTTAAAAAATAAAGAGGTACCAGTATGGCTAGGGAAATTGGAAAAATGGGGAATTCCATTTTTCTAAATGGAAGTGAGTCTCTCTTGAACATGACACTTCCCATTTCATCTTTGTGGCTATTGGGTTGGGTAATCTTCTTGTCTTTTGGTTATCATATCATTTTCAGAACCTCCATTTTGGTTTTGGGTCAATGTTTCCAACTCCATCCAGTGTGTTTATGTGTTTAAAAGAACTCAATCAGTGGATCTCCACTACAATAATCTTTAAGCCTTCATTCATGTCTTCCTTTCCTAATATAGTTCCATATCATCATCATTATGATCATTTCTGTCTCAATCATGATACCCATTTTGTATCATTGATGGGGGATACATCAATTCCCTCCTACGACGAGTCACTTACTATTGACATCAGCACATCATCCAGGAAGTTGACTTAGAAACGCCCCTTTGGTACCTTGGTGCTGGCATACATCAATGGAAATTCTTCTCACTCTCGGTGACAGGTTTACATGAATGGTCTTTGACCAAAAGACTCAGTGTGGTGTTCTACATTAGTTCATTTACTCACACCATAGTGATTGTACCATAGTTCCTTTAAATCCATTAACATCGTCGGTGGTTTCTCTTGCGTCTGTAAATGGCTTATATCATTGGCCAGTAATCAAATGGCTTCTACCATGTTTGACTCGAACTCATTGATTCACATGGATAGAATTATGCATTAGCTGGTCATGTGAACAAGATAGAAGACCCTAGATTTAGTTTCATCCATCCAGGCTGTGATTTCAGAAGTTATACAAGGATCACAATGTATGATGTTCGTGATCATATAGACATTGATCTAGTCTTGAGTCCATTAGTTTCATCTATGGAAAAGTATTTTGATCATTATGCATGTTATGTTAGCTTATGAGATGAGTATGGTAATTCCTCTCTCAGCATCCAGATATCATGATACTTGTATTATAACAAATGAAGCTCTTCCGTTGACTTTGATCCCTACTTGTCACAAGGTAAAGCACTGCAATCACCAGTCACCATCTTTGACTTTGCGCTTTAGGGGGAATTTTGTTATAGGAAATTTTTTCACATCCAATCAAAGTGAGCCTCCTAATGGGATTAATCAACATCCTATTCCCCTTGTCATCATCTTGCATAAATCCCTAAGCATGTACCTTTCATCCCTCGGAATTTCAACCTTAAACTACCCTATCTAAGCCAGTTTGAGGACCAATGCTCCCTGCAGGCCTACTAGGGTGCATTCACCTACATCTTGCTCCATTATGGCTAGCGTTGGTCACCAACAGGTTTCCCTCCTTTGCACCTGTGTTGGTTCTATAATTCCAAGAGAATGAGGGGGATTCTAGAAGCTTCACCTTCTAGGAGTCTCCAGAATTTGTTTCAACTACTTACCTTGGAGTGACATTCGATTCCTATCCAACCGTACTTTGGATTTTTTACCACTTATCATTTAATCTTATCCCTCCATCAAAGGTGTATCTAAAGCCCTAGAATTTTAATTAGATAAGAAGTCCCAACTTACCCCTCTCTCCTATATATTTACCCTCTCATATGAAAGAGGTAATGGTTGGCTTTGGAGAGGATTCTGCCTTTATGTTTTTGTAATAAGTAGCTATCATCTCATGAATAGGGTGATTAGAGGTTCATATTCTGAAAAGGAAAGGATGAGTCAACAACTTGGAGGAGCTCTTCTACAATATCAACTTCTACTTATGGTTGTATTCTTCTTCTATTTATATTAATGCAAAGAATTCTCTATTTTCCTATATGTGATATTGTTTCATGTATTTCAATACCATATTGATCTACTGAATAGAGTATTTAGATGATACTGCATGCATATCGTAGTTTCTTAGCTTGTGTTATCTGACTGTGTAGGTTCTAATTTTGGCGGTTGGAGCTGGAATTGGAGCTTCCAAGGTAAAGAAGGAATGAAGTGAGTGATAGTTTCAAGGTAGTCCTCAGTCCATCATCTATTTACTTTAAGGAAATGAACTGGGTTCCTCATCTCTCTATTGTTCTAGGTTGACCACCAAACCTAGGGGAGATACTTTTGTCTGCAATCGTAAATCCCGTATAACAGAAATGGTTAATCATTCTTGTAGGTACAAAAATAATAGTAAATTCATATGAATCTATGGTATGAATTATAGTGTTGAATGTTGAAAAGAAATGGTGAATCAAATAGTTACAGAAAATATAAGTAATTTGTTTTATTGTTGGTTATGTATTTTCCTTAAAATACTGAGTGTTTTTATATGTAATGATGTGTATGTATATTTATCATTATGATATTGGAAAGTTTGACAAATATTAAATGTATAATATTCAGATAGTTACTAAACTTGGAACCCAGGTTAGCAAAAAGGCCAAGCGAACTATGCAACAACCTAGTGTAGCAGTCCTAGGGTTCAGGAAAAGAAACAACTGGAATGATTTTTAGCAGTCTTGGGGTTATACCCCACCCAAGAAATATTCTATATTTGCAGATTTGAGAAAACTACAAAACTAAGATTTTTGGTAATTACAAAATACTAGAATTGATGAAATGTTCCTTAGAACTTAACGAAGAAAGTAATTATGGGCCTATAGTCATTCCATAGAGAAACAATGTAATGAAATAGAAAATAAGATTTATTTTCATACAAAGTGTGTTGAGAATGCAACAAGATGACAGAGCTTAGTGGAAAGAAGTCACCTTCACTAAGTGGGTCCGCAGGGTATTTTTGGCGCAAAGTCTATTTTTAGACTATGTCTATTTTTAGACATGTCGATCATGATTCTATGAGTTGCAGGATGCTATTTGTGGAGGGATGATCAAGTTGGAAAAATAGATGGACTTCTATTTTTAGACATACTGGGCGGAATCTATTTTTAGATTGCCAGTCTAAAAATAGATATGTCGAATATTATTAGCTCGTAATAATATTTGGACTATAAACATTATCTTATCCTCTTGGAGCACTTCAGTTTGATGCCTGGATGTGGCACATGCAGATGACAGAAGGAATTACGCTATTCCTAGGGTCTAAGTGGAGCTATTTCATGATGACTTCAGTTAGAACTCATGTGAGTGAGTTTGGTGGAGTTGATTGAGGAGTTGATGGAGTTGTGTTCAGTTTAACTCAGTTAAACATAGTTGAGCTAGTTGTATCTAGCCTAACTGATTGATACACTAGTGGAAGTGGTGTGAATTAATTCACTAATTAATCAACTAATGAACACATCATTTAACTTCAGTGCATGGACAGTTTCAGTGGAGATCAGTGATGGAGGTAGGTGAAAGAGCAGGTTGAATATCAGTTGTGACTATACCGGTGCATGAGATTTGCACACACATTGATGGAGATGCCAATGAGGATTGCGCAGTACATCTTGGCGGGATTCGAACTTGGATCTCATGATTATCCATATTGGATTGCGCAGTAGAGGCAGGCTAACAGGTGGAGGAGATTTGAGCATGTGACTTGCTTGATATGAGCTTGTGTAGTGTGTAGCATGTGAGATAGTGCTGAGAGCTTGTGAGGGGCTTTGTGCTATGTATTGTTACATGAACTCTATCATTATAATATACAGATAGTTGGGGGTTTTCATCTTTAAGCTTTCCCATTACATACTGTGTTTATATGTGTGATTGATTATGTGGTTTTAATGTGCGCATGCGATTGTTTAATTTTCCGCAATTAATGATCAATGGTAGGAGAGGTTATGTATTATGCATGAAGCTCAAATAGTGTGTGATCAGGATAATCTCGGTGAATAATTTAACTATTATTCAAATTTCTACATGGTATCAGAGTAGTATTGATCATTGGAGCAATTGCAGACATTGAAGCGGTTGAGTTTTGTGCTGGTGGAATTCGAATTTGCAACAGTGTTTTCTTGGTGTCGAAGTTGAGATGTCTTTCAACGGATTGCAATTGGAGTATGCCCTTGAGGGTAGCTCGAATTATATTGCATGGAAGGGCAGAATGGAGGAGGTGTTAGATGACAATGGGTTGAAGGAGTTCATAGATGCTGAAGTCCCAAAGCCTACTTCTAGCAATGCTGCCGTAATTGAGGCTTGGCAAAAGAAGACAACAAAGTGTCGAAGGATTCTGTTGGAGGGCATGAAGGATCACATAGTGTCTAGCCTGCATGGTAAGGCTTCTCCATTCTTGATGTGGAAAGCCTTGACAGATTTATTCCAAAGCAAGAGCGACCAGAGGAAGTTGGCGCTCAAGGATAAACTCAGAAACATAAAGATGGAGAAAGGAGACAATATGCCCAAGTACCTCACGAAGTTCATCCAATGCAGGGATGAGCTGGGAAGTGTGGGGGTGACTGTAGATGACAAGGACTTGGTGAGCTTGGCTCTCCTTGGGCTTCCGAAGAGTTGGAATTCCTATCAGGACTCTGTCAATGGTCGGGAGAAATTGCCAGGATGGGAGTGACTTTGGTCGGATCTTGTGCAAGAGGAGATAAGGCGAAGTACCAGGGACAGATCTTCATCAAAGGCATCTGATGAAGAGAATTTCACTTTGGCTACCAAAGCAAAGAAGGGGAAGAGCAAGAAAGCTTCTCATTCCGGTGCGAAAGGCAAGAAGAAGGACATGTCCAAGGTGAAGTGCTTTCACTGTCACCAACACAGACATTATGCCACAAATTGTCTGCAGAAGAAGAAAAATAAGCAGGCTGCTGGATCTGCAGCTGGAGAGGCCTTAGCCTCGCAGTTTGAGCTGGATTTTTCGCTGATCACATGCTTGGTCTCAAGTGTGGCGGGATCAGTATGGTTTCTGGACAGTGGTGCGTCTTTTCACATGACAGAAGATCGAGATTTGTTTACTGATCTGGATGAGAAAGATCTTGGAGTGCACATCGAGATGGGCGATGATGGTAGATACAGTGCGACCAGTATCGGTACCATTTCCTTTGAGAGAGAGTCTGGTAAACCCTTCGTATCGAAGGAAGTGATGCATGTTCCAGGATTGAAGAAGAATCTTATCTCTGTGGCGATGTTAGAAGACAAGGGATATGATAAGCGTCTTTAGCGAGGAAAGGATTTCGTTAGCAAGGCAATCGTGAGACCGTAAGGACAGGGGTTCGAGTCAAGAACCTTTATCAATTGCAAGTAGATGGCTGCGCAGCAATGGAATGCAAGGCAGAAGGAGTGGTGAGCCGGGATGATGGCGAGCTGTGGCACCGGAGATTGGGCCACCTTCACCATGGAGCTTTGAAGATACTGCAGCAGATTTCTACTGGGCTTCCTAAGGGCACTCTTGTGCAGTCAGATTAGTGCAAGGGGTGTACCTTGGGAAAATTTGTGAAAGCCACCTTTCATGAGAAGGATAGTCGCACCACGACAATCCTTGAGAGAATTCACACAGACGTGTGTGGACCTTTCTCAGTAGCTTCGACAGCAAAGCACAAGTACTATGTGATCTTTGTTGATGATTTTTCTCGGAAGTGCTGGATCTTCTTCATGCAGAAGAAGAGCGAGACATACTCAAAGTTCTGTGAGTTCAAGGCACTGGTTGAGAAAGAATCAGGGAAGCAGGTGAAGGCTCTTAGGAGCGACAATGGTGGTGAATTCATCTCTGGCGAATTCAAGGACTTTTGCAGTGCAGAAGGAATTCGAAGAGAGCTCATAGCACCTCATAACCCACAGCAGAATGGGGTTGTTGAGCGGAAGAACAGAACGATCGTGGGTGCTGCACGGGCGATGTTGCATGATCAGGGCCTACCCATTCACTTGTGGGCAGAGGCATGCAATACTGCAGTATATGTGCAGAACCGTTGTCCTCACATGATACTTGGCATGAGTACACCCGAGGAGGCGTTTTCTGGTAAGAGGCCTGATATTTCCCATTTGAGGATTTTTGGTTCACCTGTTTACATTCATGTGACGAAGGATGCCAGGAAGAAGCTGGAGCCGACTGCAGAAGTTGGGATATTTGTGGGGTACATCGATACGCCCTGTAACCCGATCGTGTGTATTTTCTGCAGATGGGCCGCAAGACCGTTGTGTTAAGGATATCAAATTTCAAAGAGGAGAAAGCCATGAAGTGTTCGCTTGAGAGGGAGCTACACTTGGCGCATGAGGAGCTATTAGTTCCTAAGGATGAGGTTCGTGATGTGGACGGGCCCAAGAGGAAGTTCATGGAGTGGAAGAGACCACTCATGCAGCGCCAACCATCGCAGGGCGGGGAAGCGCACTACAAGCCGAGCGCTGGCTCAAGATGCAGAGAAGGTTGTAGGAGCACCTACATCTCAGCGCAAACAGAGATAGTCACCTGACCAGTATACTGGATACATGGCTCTTATGAGAAAGTGTATCGTGACAGAGCCATCCTCTTTCGAGGAAGCTGTGGAGGACCCTGCATAGGTAGATGCCATGGTGGAAGAGTATGATTCGATTGTTAGAAACAATGCATGGGAGATTGTCCCAAGGCCGAAGGGGAAATTATGTCACTCTTAGATGGATTCACAAAGTGCTGGTGCAAACATGGGGAGTGTGGAGAAGTACAAGGCAAGATTTGTTTCCCGAGGATTTTCGCGTATAAAATGCATGGTCACCATCGTAACGTAGCAATTGCCGCAAGGTACTCTTCCATATGGACGATCCTTGCTCTCTCAGCACAGATGGGGTGGCACATCCATCAGATGGATGTGAAGACTGCGTTCCTCAACGGATTCATTGAGGAGGAGGTGTACATAGAGCAGCCCGAAGGTTTCGAGATGTTCAGTAGTGAGTCGCATGTGTGCAGACTCAAGAGATCACTGTATGGGTTGAAACAAGCACCTCGTGCTTGGTACACACGGATAGACAGTTATTTCACCGGACTTGGATTCTCCAAGAGTGAGGCGGATCCTAACCTATACCAGATTGTGGTGGAGGGTAAGTTGCCGATCATTGTACTTTATGTATATGATTTGATTCTGACGGGTGATGAGCTGTTGATACTTTCATGCAAGGAGGATCTTGCTAGAGAGTTTGAGATGAAGGACTTGGGCCTCCTTCATTATTTCCCGGGATTGGAAATTTGGCAGCGCAGTGATGGACTGTTTGTTTCTCAGGGTAAGTATGCCTGGGAGATACTGGAGAAGTTCAACATGCATGGCTGCAAGCCTGTTGATACTCCTCTTCCTGGAGGTTGGAGGAAGGAGGATGCTACTTCAGCGGAGGTAGTGGATGCCACTGTTTATCGACAATTGGTGGGGTCGCTTATGTATCTGGTCAATACACGACCCGATATATGCTATGCTGTTAACCAGCTTTCGCAAGCTATGGTTAAGCCTACCAAGCTCTTCGGGAAGGCAGGCAAGCATTTATTGCGTTTATCTCGCAGGCACACTAGATATGGATTAGGGTACAGTATGTGAGGATGATGTGAGGCTGCGGTGGCTTCATGGATGCATTGGCAGAGCCCAATGCATGCAGAAATATAATATCCGGAGGGATTTTTAGTATCGTTTCTACAACAGTTTCTTGGTACAACACGTTACAAAGAACCGTGGCACTCATTTCCACGGAGGCCGAGTATATGGCAACAACTTTGGCTACATGTGAGGCTATATGGATGAGGAAGATCCTGGTCGGGTTGTTCGGTTCATACTTAGATCCTACTGTGATATATTGTGATAATCAGAGTTGCATCAAACTCTCGGCTAATCCAGTATTTCATGATAGATCCAAACACATTGACATCCGGTATCATCATATCAGAGATTGTGTGCAGCGGAGGATCATGTTACTTTCATACATTCCTACGGAGGATCAGGATGCTGATATCTTGACGAAGGCGCTCACCAGGAGCAAATTCGAATACCACAGGGGCAGGATAGGGGTTGCAGATAATCCGTATCTTGTTGAGAGGGAGTGTTGAGAATGCAACAATATGACAGAGCTTAGTGGAAAGAAGTCACCTTCACTAAGTGGGCCCGCAGGGTATTTTTGGCGCAAAGTCTATTTTTAGACTATGTCTATTTTTAGACATGTCGATCATGATTCTATGAGTTGCAGGATGCTATTTGTGGAGGGATGATCAAGTTGGGAAAATAGATGGACTTCTATTTTTAGACATATTGGGCAGAATCTATTTTTATATTGCCAGTCTAAAAATAGATATGTCGAATATTATTAGCTCTTAATAATATTTGGACTATAAACATTATCTTATCCTCTTGGAGCACTTCAGTTTGATGCCTGGATGTGGCACATGCAGCTGACAGAAGGAATTACGCTATTCCTAGGGTCTAAGTGGAGCTATTGCATGACGACTTCAGTTATAACTCATGTGAGTGAGTTTGGTGGAGTTAATTGAGGAGTTGATGGAGTTGTGTTCAGTTTAACCCAGTTAAACATAGTTGAGCTAGTTGTATCTAGTCTAACTGATTGATACACTAGTGGAAGTGGTGTGAATTAATTAATAATTAATTCACTAATTAATCAACTAATGAACACATCAGTTAACTTCAGTGCATGGACATTTTTAGTGGAGATCAGTGATGGAGGTAGGTGAAAGAGCAGGTTGACTATCAGTTGTGACTATACTGGTGCATGAGATTTGCACACACATTGATGGAGAAGCCAATGAGGATTGCGCAGTACATCTTGGTGGGATTCGAACTTGGATCTCATGATTATCCATATTGGATTGTGCAGTAGAGGTTGGCAAATAGGTGAAGGAGATTTGAGCATGTGACTTGCTTGATCTAAGCTTGTGTAGTGTGTAGCATGTGAGATAGTGCTGAGAGCTTGTGAGGGGCTTTGTGTTGTTACATGAAATATATCATTATAATATACAGATAGTTGGGGGTTTTCAGCTTTAAGCTTTCCCATAAATCCTGTGTTTATATGTGTGATTGTTTATGGTTTTAATGTGCGCATGCAATTGTTTAATTTTCCGCAATTAATGATCAATGGTAGGAGAGGTTATGTATTATGCATGAAGCTCTAATAGTGTGTGATCAGGATAATCTCGGTGAATAATTTATCTATTATTCAAATTTCTACAGAGAAAATTACCCTCTCAAAACTTGAAACTAGAGTCATTAACGAGCGAAATCCTACTGCACTCATATTATCGGGACCGTTCCTTTACCGGAGCTTAGCGCGAGACAACACTTGGGTGCACAAGAAGGTAGCCCACCTCCGACTGCATCCGGTGGGTGTGTTATATATTGGGGTTCCCTTCGGGGATGTCGAAACTAGATCAGGGATCTAGGTATTCTACCCATATAGCACACTGTCCTTGACCGTGGACCCCCCTGATGATGTCTCTGATTTGAGGTATCTTTAGTGGCCATAATGTTTAGGGACTTACACAAGGTGATTGGGACGGGCTGTCCTGGTACCTGAAATAGACGGATCCACTCTTTCTTCGGTCTTTAGGAGGGTACTCGTCTTCACGAGAGTGCTTACACCTATCATTTGAGGTTCGGGCGAAGCTCTAGAGTGACTGTAACTGTACTTTCGACCAACCCTCTCTGTATACTATTGTGATACTGGATTTCATCACCAGCAAACGGTAGTACTCAGACAGGGCACCCTATTCTGGCTGCTTGCTGATTAATTTTAGAGAGTCCTTTTTCTTTTTTAGGTGTGTGGTTACTGTCACTGAGACTTTATAAAACATCACAATTTATAAAAATTTGTTAAAATTAAGCAGGTCACCGTGGCGTCCCCCGACCCACGCCGTCTGTCTAGACGACAGCAAGGTCTACCTCCTCTAACTATTGAGGAAGAACTGAACCTTGGTGAACCCGTGCCTTCTATGGAAGAGCAGTCTCCACTGACTAATCTTGATTATCACATAGCCTCATATCATCCGGAATTTCCGGAGGACCCTTTCACTGAAGGGGTTGTACCTCATTACAATCCTCCGCTCACTGATCCGTTGGGGCCTGTGATAATTCAGATTCCACCACGCCAAGATATGTCTTCGGCCGCACCAACATCCATTTCACCACCAGCATCCACTGAGTTGATGCCAATGGCAACCATCCCAGGTTCGCCACCATCCTCCCCGCCGGTGGTCAGTTCTATGCCATCACTGGGTAACTCCAGTAGTCAACATATACCTATTCCCAACCCTATGGTCATCACAACTGTCAGTAGCTTACCGAATCGTTCGGCATCTACTTCTACCGTGACCACGTTGGGACCCATGGTAGCTCCTCCCACGAGTATGACTACTTCGGTACCTTTTAGCAACCCTTTCAGTTGGAACCCTCTGCTGAGTTCAAACCCCTTGGCCTCTATGCCAGGGGGCAATGTCACCAGCACTCAGGTAGCAGGGAACATTTCACTTCCTCTGCAATCCTTAGGACAAATAGGACAACCTATCGTTAATACTTTTCCCTTAAGTGGTTCAAATATAGGTGTAGGGTCTATACCGTTGCCAAACTATGCAAGTAGTAGCATGCCTCCGGGAAACTCTATTGCATCCATTTGGACTAACCAACCCCAACCTCCATCTGGAATGGGAGGGCACTTTTATACTGGGGGCAACCAACCGTTCGCCCCGCAATACAATATGCCCTATGGACAGCAACAGTATGTCCCTACTCCTCCACCTATTGGAAATTTTTATCAAAGTCCCACTTATCCTCCTGGTAACAAGTTGATGGGTGGACCCTACGGTCTAAGTAGTCAGCCCATACTGCCTTGGTTAGACTCAAGGGTGAATCCAAAATTGCCATTTTTGGCAGCTTTGGACATTCCCGATATCCATAAACTGACTAACGACCCCATCAATCACAACCCGCTTTGGCCTCCAGTACCGCATAAGATTACTTCTGACATCCCGAAGTTCGACGGGAAACAAGGGGACGACCCAACTGCACACATCACTACCTTTCATCTATGGTCTATATCCAATTCCATGGTGGATGATAGTGTCCGGCTCTGACTGTTTCCCCGCACCCTTACAGGCAATGCCGCCAAGTGGTACATTGAATTACCATGCGCCTATAGGTTTTAACCCTGAACAGAAATTATCTACACATGAATCTTATAACAGAAAATAAACAATAGCGAGAGCATAAAACATAAAACAGATAAACACAGAGATTTTCCCCTGGATCCCAAATCGGGACGACTAGTTTGATTTTTCATTATTTTTCTTTTAGTGTTACAACACACATATATATACATGCCGAAGCATACATAAACCCCAATCCATAAACCCTGGATTAGAACATAACCGTAGTTCCCTTGACCGGATCTACAAAAATACCAAGGGGCCGAAAACCATCGTACCCTAATACCATGTGCAAAACCATGCACAAAACCATGGACGTGGACTACCCACCGGAAATTATAACACATACCCAACATTCTCCCACTTGTTTTTTTCTTTTCGCCAGGGGGCCACAGGAGAACTTAGTCATTATCCCAGCTCTGCAACACCCATTGTTTCTCTACACCAAGAGAACTTCCGAGTGTTCACAGACTTCATCAATGCATCTAAAAAATTCTTCAAAGTGTCCACCTTTACCAACAACACCCTTTTATCCTCAACCATATCTCTCACAAAGTGATATTGAACATCAATGTGATTTGTCTTTGAATGATAAGCATGGTTCTTAGCCAAGAAAATTGCACTTTGGCTATCACAATTTATCCTTATAGCTTGCTACACCAACCCCATACTTGAACACAATCTCTGCAACCAAACTTCTTCCTTGCTTGCATGAGTGGCTGCTATGTATTTAGCCTCCGTAGTTGAAAGAGCCACTACAGAATGTCTTTTACTCATCCAAATGACTGCACCTCCAAATAGGCTAAACACATACCCACTTGTAGATCTTCTTTGGTCTATATCTCCAGCCAGTCTGCATCATCAAAACTACGAATGTCCAACACTCTTTCCAATCTTGGTCTTCCCTGGTAGCACAAGCCAAAATCACTAGTGCCACGTAAATATCTGAAAACCCGCTTCACTACCGTCCAATGCTCCTTCCCCGGGTTTGACATAAACCTCGCTCAATACTCCCACCGCATGTGCAATGTCTCGGTCTAGTACGTACCCTTACATACATCAGGCTACCCAATGCACTTGCATATGGAACACGGGACATATACTCCTCTTCTTCGTGTGTCTTGGGACACTGTTTAGCAGACAACTTTACACCTACAGGAATAGGAACATTCATTGGTTTACTATCCTACATATTGAACCTCTGCAATATAGTTTCGACATACTTCCTCTGGTTTAACCAAAATTTCCTCTTTGCCCGATCTCTCTTAATTTCCATACCCAAAATATAGTTTGCAGCACCAAGATCCTTCATGTCGAATTTGGAGAACAGTTGGGTCTTCAAATCTTGGATAATTTCTTTGTCATTTCCGATCAACAACATATCATCCACATATAAGACCAAATAAATAACACTACTACCAATTAATTTAAAATAAACAATGATCCTCTCAGAAGCTTAAGTCCTGATAGGTATCAAATTTCTGATACCACATCCTTGGTGACTGTTTTAACCCATACATAGACTTCTTCAACTTTCATACCAGTTCTTTCTTACCCTTCACCATAAAACCTTCAGGTTGCTTCATGTAGATCTCCTCTTCTAGATCTCCGTGAAGAAATGTTGTCTTCACATCCATCTGTTCTATCTCAAAATCAAATGCAGCAGTAATAGATAAAAGTAATCTAATAGAAGTGACTTTGGAAACAGGAGAAAAAATATCACCAAAATCAATTCCTGGCACATGGGAATAACCTTTCGCTACCAACCGAGCTTTTTATTTCTCCACCTTGTTTTCTACATTCATCATCTTCTTAAACACCCATTTACTCCCAATGGGCTTCCTTCCAGTCGGCAACTCCACCAGATCCCATGCATCATTTTTGTGCAAGGATGCCATTTCATCAACCATGGCCTCCTTCCAGAATTTTCCATCCTCTGAATCTACTGCCTCCCTGATAGTTCTGGGTTCATCATCAGTTATAGTTAAGGCAAAACCTAAACAGAAAGCAGATGGACTATACCTTTCTGGTTGTCTTCTTTCCCGAACTGATCTTCTCAAAGCTAGAGTTTGTGGCTCTTCATCTTTTGAGTCTTCTTCTATTGTAGATTTTGATTCATCCTCCTTTAGCTCAAACTCTATCTTCTCAGGTTCCTTTGGTAGGAATTCATGTTTAACAACATCTTTCACTTCTACACCAAGTATCCTTACCGTTACACAACCTTCCTTGTTTCTGGGTTACAAAGCTTGTAACCTGTTAAACCATCCTTATACCCAATAAAGATGCACCTTTAAAATTTATTATCCAACTTGGTCCCTTTATCCTATAGAACATATACATATGCATCACATCCAAATACCCTCAGATGGAAAGAGAGGGTTTCTTACCAGTCCATACCTCATGTGGAGTCTTATCCTCCAACGCCGATGAAGGTGATCTCTTAACCAGGTAACATGAAGTCTCCACTGCTTCTGCCCAGAATTGTTGTCCTAACTCGGTACCACCGAGCATGCTTCTTGCCTTTTCCATCAGTGTTATATTCATTCTTTCTGAAACTCCATTTTGCTGAGGTGTGTATGGATTAATCTTCTGTCAGAAAGCATACCACACTTCTGCTGCAACTCTTCAAATTCCTTCTTGCAGAACTCCCCACCATTATCTGTCCTCAACACCTTTATATTATTCTCTGTCTGGTTTTCCACTAGATCCTTAAACTCTCTAAATCTGTCAAAGACTTCAGATTTATTCCTCAAGAAACATATCCATGTATTCCTTGAGAAGTCATCTATGAATGAAACATAGTACACAGAATTATTGAGTGATGGAACCAACACATGTCTAAACACATCACTGTGCACAAGCTCTAATATCTTGTTCGCCATCTTAGCACTAGAAGGAAAACTCACCAGATTCTTCTTCCCATATACACAATGTTCACAGATATTGAAATCTAGAGAGCTATTAGAAATACCTTCTACCATGCCATTTCCATGCAGTACCTGAAGGCCCTTCTCTCTAATATGCCCAAGCCTTTGATGCCATAGCATGGTCTTTTCTCCAGAGACAGCTAAGCTTTCCGCTCCATTTTTAGGAACCACATAACTGTTACAACCATCAATAACAGTGCTACCTTGTAGCTTGTACAGAGTTCCAGTCCGAACTCCTCGCATTAATACCAGTGCTCCCCGAACCATCTTGCAGGCATCTTTCTCGAACACTGTTTTTACACCTGCATCATCCATCTTTCTTGCAAAAATCATATTTCTGGGCAATGTAGGAATATGCAAAACACCAGGAAGTGTTATAATCCTTCCACCTTGTAGCTTCAGCTTCACCATTCCACGTTCGACGATTCTGGCCTTCCCATCATCCCCTAGGAAGACATCACCGCCATCATATTTCTCATACTCGCAGAACCACTCTCTATGGGGAGTGAAGTGAAAGGATGCACCTGAGTCAATAAACCATGACTCATGATCTACATGTGTATTTGAAGAAGAAGCCAAATACACATCCCCACCTTCATCCGAGGTTGTTTTTGCCTCTGGCAGAAGAAGCATCCTCGTATTCCTTTCTCAGAGCTTTAGATCTCAGTACCTTTTTGTAGTGCCCTTCCTTTCCACATTTTAAAGACACCTTACAAACTTTCCAGGAGATTTAGATCTCCCCAGATTTAGATCTCCAACTCAAACCTTATTCTTGTTTCTCGTTTGGGACCTTCTCGTACGTATAAGGTATCTCCATTCTGACTCTCTCCATATCGTTCTATTTCCTCCGACAAATACAATGTAGGACAATGTCATCAAAGTTCAAGGCAGTTTGCATTGCCACTTCATTGCACAACTGTAGATCGTCCCACGAGTCTGGTAGAGAACACAACAAACTGATGCACTTATCTTCATCTGAGATTTTAATATCAACAGATGACAGCTGGCTTACCATAGTATTGAAGGCGTTCAGATGCTCTGTCACCGAATCTCCATCCTTCATCCTCAGGTTATACAACTTTTTTCGCAGGAACAACTTATTCACCAGAGACTTAGATTGGTACAAAGTCCCTAGCTTTTCCCACAAGGTCTTCGTCGTAGCTTCCCTAGATACATTCAACAATACTGAATCTGAGACACACAACCGTATTGTGCTTTTAGCCTTCCGATCCAGTTTCTTCCAGTCTTCATCTGGCATTCCTGTTGGCTTAGTACCTGGATCTACCACGATCCACTGATCTTTATCCACCAGCAGATCCTCCATCTTGATCTTCCACAACTCAAAACTCTGACCATTAAATTTCTCGATCTCTATCTTTTCGCCGCTTGCCATCTTCTCTCACCGCAAGAATCGATCCCGCATCTCTCAGACCGAACAAAACGGTCTACCTCGTGCCCGAACTAAAAAAACCCTCGTTGTTAAAGGCATCCCCTTGAAGCCAAAACAACTCGATACCACATGTAGGTTTTAACCCCGAACAAAATTATCTACACATGAATCTGCAACAGAAATTAAACAATAGCGAGAGCATAAAACATAAAACAGATAAACATAGAGATTTTCCCCTGGATCCCAAATTGGGACGACCAGCTTGATTTTTCATTATATTCCTTTTAGTGTTACAACACACATATATATACATGCCGAAGCATACATAAACCCCAATCCATAAACCCTGGAGATTAGAACATAACCGTAGTTACCTTGACCATATCTACAAAAATACCAGGGGCCGAAAACCATCGTACCCCAATACCATGTGCAAAACCATGCACAAAATCATGGACGCACGTGCTTAGTCGTGGAAAGAATATAACACATACCCAACAGCGCCACCATCAATACGTTTGGTGCTTTAGCGACAAAGTTCCTAAAGAAATTCCAACTACCAATTAGATTTGAAACCGGAACGAAATTATTAACCTCGCTGTGCCAAGACACCGCCACCCACATCTCCGATCATATTCATGAATGGAGACATAGGAGGAGGCTAGTAAAAGCGCCAATTCCAGATCATCTCTTAGCCAATTGGTTTTGCAAGTCTCTTCTACCCCACATCTCTAAAGACATTGTCCATTCTAGTGCAGTTACAGAAGATCAATGTATTCGTCATGCCCAGTATTTAGATTTAATCTATTCACAATCCGGCACGATGTACGATCTACTCCCCCATGCCCCTAGTAACCCTAACCCTCCGGCTACTCAAAAAACTAGAGCTCACATCGATGGTCTCGTTGGCACGATCTCTGGCGTAGCCACAAAGCATTCTTGGGGGAAAACCTCCCAGCCATCTTCGGTTGCCACCGCCCCTCACCAAACGACTCCTCTTCCTACCGCTGAGGTGAATTCTATGCAAACATCACAAAAACCTAGCGGGAAAAATAAGAAGAACAAGAAAAAGGTGTCTTCTTCGGAAGAGCAGTCAGATAATCAGAATAAACCTAATCAGAAAAACGCTGCCAAAAATGACAAAGGGAAGGATAAACCCATGAAATTTCCTTGCAAGATCTGTGCGGAGGACCACTTGAGATACAAATGTCCCCGGCTGCAGGAATGTACCGATTTTATTGCCAACAAGGATTCTGGGTGAACACCTTCCGTTATTCATAATCCTTTCCCTCATCAGCAGCAGCAACATCAACACATGGTTGACAATTTGCCACAACCCCATCAATGGGGCAATGGTGGTTCTCATCCTTTCGATGAAGGACCATCTGCCATTTATGGCATTGAGAGTGTTGAACTTCAAACTCGAGCCAAGCTTTATGGAAATACTACCATAGATGCTCAAGAACCTGGTACTAGTTCAAATCCACCGCCGCCAAACGATTTGCATATCGAAAAGCCTACTGCTGAACCTGTAATTCGTGCCCCCAAAGGGACACTTCGACGCACGACTCATAACACCTCTGCACGTGCAGCCTAAAACTACAACATTGTAGATGATTTGGCGCAGGCACTGTCAGCCATGTCTGCTCTCGAAGTATTACAAACCTGTCCAGCACAAAGGAAAGCCTTTCTTTCGGCCATTGGTGGAATAGACCCCCAGGATTCCATGCTAGCTATCTTTGATATGGAAAAGGCTAACCCTCACCTCTCACACCAACTCGCATTCCAGGTGCAGGTTATGTCGAAAGGGAGACCGATCCATCGCACTGTCATAGATGAAGGTGCTTCGACCTGCGTTATGTCAAGCTTTCTTGCTCAATTTAGGTTCTCCTACCCTCACCCCGCCATCGAATTCCCTAAAAGATTTCGATGGCTACACGTTCCTCCCAAAAGGATACCTTGCTAGCTTTCCCATCACTCTGAGTGGGAAAATGGTAAATGTGGACGTTGAAGTCGTAGAGCACCATCTCGACTATAATCTATTGCTTGGTCGCAGTTGGTCTTATGCTATGACCGCCATCGTGTCTTCGGTCTTCCGACTCATCCTATTTCCATTGGATGGGAAAATAGTCACAGTCGATCAGCTATCCTTCTTCACCCATGATTATGCCACGTTACCAAGTAGCATTGTACCCCTCATAGGAGGCTTTCCTGACTCTTACGTTAGTATCAGTACCGGTCTTCTGAAGGCATCATCCCTACTGGGTTGTTTTCCTCTCCCGCCGCCACAGATCCCAAACACGGTTGCAATGATATCCACCACTTTGGATGGCTTTATCGACCCATGGATCATTCCAGCACCTTCAGACATTGATTCCTACGGAGATCAGATGCTGCTCTCACCAGCCGAGTTGGTTTACCAAGCCATCCAAATAGCATCTGAACCCTCCACTACTATGGTTTCAACTGAAGGTACAACCCTCCCGCTCATCACAGTTCTCTCTAGGGATCTCCTCAATCAAGTTTGGCCTACAGACGAAGCTATTCGAGAGATCATGTCTCTAGAAGAACGACCTTGGGGAGAGTTTCACCATCGCGCTTTGATGATTGACTCGGAGGCGATAAAAATTGAAATCCCATATTTTGACCAACCTGAGATAGTTCCCTCCGCTTATACGACTGTTCAAACTATCGATTCAGAAGGGAACATGGGTAATATTTCTAAGACAATTCTCATTGATATCTCGGTCAAAACAAGTATCGTGGAAAATATTCAGATTGGAGCCGACTGCAATCCTGAGGAAATTGCGTGCTTCACATCCCTTTTCAAGGAATTCCGTGATGTTTTTGCTTGGTCTTATGACGAAATACCCGGCATAGACCCATCTATTGTTGAGCATGAAATCAAGATTTATGACAATGCCAAACCAATTTGGCAACGACTTAGACCTGTCCACCCACGCAAAGCAGCCGCCATCAAAATTGAGGTAGAAAAACTTTTAAACGCTGGTTTCATCTATCCCGTTCCATTGACTGAATGGGTTTCCAATCCGGTTCTCGTTGATAAAAAACAAGGCACCATTCGAGTTTGTGTTGACTATCGCGATCTGAACGCTGCTTGTCCCAAAGACAATTATCCTACACCGTTCATAGATCAGATTCTCAATGATTGTGCCAGATGCGAATCTTTCTCCTTCATGGATGGATTCTCGGGTTATAACCATATTGCAATTAAAAAATATGACCAGCATAAAACTGCCTTCATCTGTCCTTGGGGAACCTTTGTGTATCGTAAGCTCCCATTCGGTCTGAAGAATGCTGGAGCAAATTTTCAGCGGGCTATGGACTACGCTTTTCATTACATTTGACATATTGTACAGGCTTACTTGGATGACTTTCCGGCCCATTCCAAGAAACGACATGATCACCTTGCTCATTTAAGAGAAATTTTTGCTCGGTGTAGATTCTACAATATACGAATGAATCCTCATAAATGCGTATTTATGGTCGAGTCCGGACGGCTGTTAGGTTTCATTGTCTCCAAGCACGAGATAAGGGTTGATCCCGATAAGGTTAAGGCAATTTTTGAATTGCCAGCACCACAATCCATCCTTCAACTCCAACATTTGCAGGGGAAGGCAAAATTTTTACGTCGATTCATCGTTAACTATGCAGATATGACGAAAGGATTTATGCGATTATTGAGGAAAGGAACACTATACTTGTGGGATGACCAATCTCAACAGTCATTTGATGCTTTAAAACATGCACTTGTTTCAGCCCCACTCCTTAGTGCCCCCGACTACTCACGCGAATTTCTCCTCTACCTGGCAGCCTCACCATCCTCACTTGGAATGGTTCTGGTTCAATTTCACAGTGACGACAGTGAACATGTGATATACTATTTCTCCAAAGGTCTAATCGGACCGGAATTACGTTATTCACATGTGGAGAAACTTTCTCTGGCGGTAGTTTTCTCCATCACCTAACTCCGACATTATATATTGCTGCGACAGACTACGGTTATTGCTTTGGAGAACCCCATGTGAGATATCTTGTCTAGACAAATTATTGGAGGAAAATATTCCAAATGGATCATAATCCTCCAGCAATTTGATTTGGTTTTCACGGCTGCCAAAGCAAATAAATCCCTCGTCTTCGCTGAATAATTATCATATCTTCCCTGAATCGACCCAGGAGAAGTAGCTCATGATCCATTTCCTGATGAATCTGTTTACTTGGTCGATTCTTCGGACCCATGGTATGGATACATTTTAGTCTACCTACAAACCCAATGCTTCCGCCCAATTCTCACGTCCGACGACCGTCGTCGTATCCGCCACCAGGCAAAGCACTACCTCATGCTAAACGATACACTATATCGTCGTGGTGTTGATACTATTCTCCGCCATTGTCTCACTTTTGATGAGGCAGAACGTGTTTTGAATGACTGCCACGCAGGGGCATGCGGTTGTCATATTTCAGGCATAACTACTGCCCAAAAAATATTGTGCATAGGTTACTATTGGCCCACTTTGTTTAAAGACTGCATTGCAACAGTCCAGAAGTGCCATCCATGTCAAATTTTCACAAAGAAAATGCGCGCTCATCCTGCCCCCCTTCATCCGGTTATCTCTGTTGGTCCTTTCGCTAAATGGGGAATTGACTTCGTTACCTACAATCCCACTTCGGAAAATGGACACAACTACATCATGGTTGCGGTCGATTATTTTACGAAATGGGCAGAAGCCCTTCCCACTTTTAAGGCCGATGGCGAAACCGCAACTCTCTTCCTGTTCAATCATGTAATTTTTCAGTTCGGCGTACCCCTATCGATTGTCACAGATCATGGATCCCACTTTCAGAATCATATGATGACCGAATTAACATCCATGCTAGGTTTCCGTCAAGATCACTCTTCGTCTTATTATCCTCAAGCTAATGGTCAAGTCGAAGCCGTAAATGGCGTCCTCAAAACCATGATTCGTCGATTGGTCGGAAACCATAAAATCACTTGGCATCGTAAGTTGTATTCTTCGTTATGGGCATACCGAACGTTAGTTAAAACTGCCACAGGTTTCACGCCATTCCAACTTGCATTCCGCCTGGAGGCAGTACTTCCAATCGAGTTCGAAATTCCATCACTCAAACTTGTCGTTGAACTCCTGCCTGGCACCACCGCCATAGAAGAGCGCTTGCTCTCACTCGATCATTTGGACGAAACTCGTCGAGATGCTACACTAGCACTCGAAGCTCACCAGCGCCAAGTTAAAGCTCAATACGACAAGTCTGTCAAGCCTCATTCTTTCCAAGAGGGCGATCTTGTTCTACTTTATGACCAAAAAGATGACCTCTTGGGGGCAGGAACAATCCAACCATTATGGCTTGGTCCTTACATCGTCACTAAATTCCTCTCAAAAGGGGCTTACGAACTTCAGGACTGTAATGGAATTCCGCTCGAGGAGCCCCGCAACGGGCTCTATCTAAAGAAGTATTTTGCCTAGTTTCGCACTAGGCATATGCTTTGTAATTTTATGTATATAAGTTTTGCTTATTGTTTTGATGTCTCTGGATGTTTTTTTTTGGTTTTCGCAGTGCTTTTCTCATGAACTCTTTTTCTTTCACACAGATGCCGTCACCCTCTTTATCATACATCGGATATGTGGACGATGCTAGTCATCACACTAGACACATTGCTTCAGCTGCTTGGGTTCTCTATACTCCTGAGTCAGACCTCCTTGGTTTTGGGGGAATTTTCCTAGGTAGCGCCACCAATAATGTTGCCGAGTACATGTCAGTGATCCAACTCCTCACGGAAGCGGCCTCTCGTGACATCTCCAATTTAGTGGTCAGGTTAGATTCCCAACTCGTCATTATGCAGTTAAACAATCATTACCATGTCTGTCATCCAATCTTGTTGCGTTATTTTTTAAGAGTACGACTTCTAGAACGTCATTTTCAAACAATCACATTTCAGCATGTTCCTAGAGAATTTAATACATTAGCCGATTCTTTGGCAAACTATGTGTTAGATTGGCATTTGTCACATTTACCATAAAAGATTTACTCATGAGTATATATATTTTTATCCCATTGAAAATACATAAAAAACTATAAAGCACAAAATCACCAAAAAAGTATGTCTATATATATACATGTCATGTCCAGAACAATAGTTACATCAAAAAATCTTCCAAAACTGGTTTTACAAAAATTTGGCTACACTAAGCCACGCTTTGACACTAATACATCCGCTCTACCAGCTAGGCCTGATGATCATGGTAGCATACAACTACTCTAGCTATCCTCCTCAGAGGAACCAAGTATCTCTCCAGCACACCGACGGTATGCCACTGTAAATGAACTGGAACCTCCCGCATAGGAAGGGGTGGTATGCCCATACTCAAATCCTCCAGGTTTCTAGAGAGTTCATGTAAAACTTGGGCATCATCATCCTCACCGGCTTCCACATCATCTGCTGGTGCGCTAGCCCCGGGTAACTGCAGTCCTCGCCGTGCATAGCGAGGGGCCCCAACTGGCCGGACAAGTGCCACATCTGTGTCAGGCAAACAAGCGCTTCATGTCAAAACATAATTTTCACCCTGTTTTCAACAAAAAAAAAAATTACATAAACATTCAAAAGACAAAAAACAAGTACTTCTTTGAAATACACTGATCATTTCCTTCTTACCATTGAGCCCCCACTGGGTGCCAAGGGGCAACACTAACTCCGAATCGCCTGTGAAGTTCATCCCTGCATAGGGATAATCCTCGATCATAATAATCTGTGAGTTGAGCCAATCGAAAAATCCATCATCAAAACAGTGGCAGACAGGACCCTCTCCAGTCCGTGGAAGCAAAGCAGCCCACCGAGCCTGCCTTGGCTCACGTGGACCCAATGGCGCTGTAACGATCCTGGGCCTCATCAGTGGTATCCGCTCCAGTATGAAAGAGACAATTAGTGTACCGTACCCAAAATCTCTCTGGGTACGGGTCTTACATGCGGTAAGTTCTGCTCGGACCCGATGGACAACTCCGTCACACCAGTCGAAAACCTGAGGTTGCATACAGTCCAGGGCTAGGAGCATCTGGACCTTGGTGGCCACATGCTGACTCTTGGCGCCTGCCAAGCGAACAATAATCCATAATATAGACCGCAATGGTCTCAAAGTCACCTGGGAAATCGGTATCCGGTTGCTCATAGCCTGAGTGTCACGTATGTAATGTGCACGAATCAGATCAGTAGTGGAACGTGGGTCAGCTCTGGACCCCGTCAAGTTGGGCCTCACCCCATGACATGATAGGCCAGTCAAAAAGTACACATCATCCTTTTCGATTGAGAGCTCATTGCCCCCAATTCGAAAGACATGGTGGCGTTCATCCCACTGCTGGATTAGCCACCTCAGGAGGTCCTCTTGGCCCCTCATCAGTTCTAATCGGGCATACTTTAGCAATCTGCATCTACGGAGAGCCATCAAGCTTGCTGCATCTGTCACCATCTCTCATTCTTCCCGCTCATGTTCTCTCTCTCGCCAGATACTCATGATTAACAGCTGAATACCTACAAATGCAACATTTTCAACCGATCAAAACTTGCCTGGACCACTTCAAAACAGTAAAAATCGAGTTGCCAGAAAACATGGTGTGCCTAACGCTGGCTCTCGTACAAAGAAGGGCGTGCTAACGCGGCCTCGTTGTGCGTTTAACGCATCTGTTATAATTCTGACCCGCGTTAGGCGCAAACATTTTTCTAGGGCCTCGAAATTTTCTTATTTTGAACCAGCAAAAAGTCACAAAAATACAATTAAATGATAGCAGGAGGTTCGAGCTCTTACCTGGATCTCGCCGGAAGGAAAATCGTTGCCCGGATTGACCGTAATCATCAGCTGAAGATTTCACCCCTTTTCACCCCAGAGATCTTTCATAGCACTCCAAACAGTGAAAATGGAGGACTTCCGACCTTCTTATAGCAAATTCTGGGGCATGACTCTCTCATGCTAGTCGGAAAAAGTCGTGAATTCTTGCTACGCATGTGTCGCAACTATTGAGATTTGGTACTTATGTGCTGATGAGTGATCAAGATTTATATGCAGACATACTCATGTTATATCGAGCATTCTTTTTACGGTATTTTTCTTGCTCGTTAATCCGAAAAACCTCGAGTTCCCTTCTTCAGACTCGTTAAACTTATACAAAGTTGATGTCGAGCGTTATTTTTATGGTCTTTTTCTTGCTCGTTAATCTGAAAAATCTAGAGTTCCCTTCTTCAGACTCATTAAAATCATGAAGAAGCACTGAGCACTCTTTTTAGGAACCTTTTTCTCGCTCATAAAACTGAAAAATCCCCAAGTTGACTTTACCGAGCTCGTTAAACTACCTCGACAGAGAACAAGGAGCCATTCTTTTCCTCTTTTTCAAAGCTCTTTAAACAGAAAAAGTGACCGAGTTTTTGTTAAGTCCCTATATTAATAGTGTAGTCCCTTATTATGTTAGTGTAGCCCCACTTATTGTTATCATTGTACCCCTGTAACCCCCATTTTGTTATTATTGTGCCCTTAAATTATTATTGTTAGGTCAGCTAGGATTACATTGTGGCCCACTAGGATTACATTATGGCCCCATGGAATCCTATATATAGAAAGGAGGTTTTGTGAATTTTATCATCCAAGAATTGTTCATTTATGTAATGTATTGGAGGTTGCCCCCTCGAAGTGGCTTATTTCTAAGGCGTTCATATCTCTTTTCTTCTATTTTTGGAGCTGGTTACACAACATTTGGTATCCGAGCTTTGGGATTCTAGGGTTTCGCTGCTCCAAACAGGTCATCGTGGAATTTTCGCTATAACTTTTTTTCTACGAAGCTTCAGAAGCTGAAATTTTTAGGATACGAAGCTGAAATCTTGAGGAAGGTTGTCTAAAAATTTCAGATCTTGGTTCGCAATATTTGAGGAGATATCATCTGTGGAAGTTAGGTATTGTTTCAGGCTCATAAAAAGGTCATCGTGGAATTTGCGCTATAAATTTTGTTTTACGAAGGGTCAGAGTCTGAAATTCATATGGTGCGAAGCTGAAATCCTGAGGAAATTCGTCAAAAAATTTCAGAACTTGGTTCGCAATATTGTTGGAGATATGATCTGTGGAAGGTAGTGCTTTTTCAGGCTCCTGAATTTCATCTCAAAGAGGTGATTGTGGGAAAAGTTTAATAACTCTCTCTCTGAAGATTGGATTGGAGTGCCGTTAAAAGTGGTCACAAGTACACAGCCTGTAGTTTCTTCGCTATCAATTTCAGAGACAAAGGACAAAACAGTGACACGTGGCAAGTCGTACAAGTTCGCTCTACTGAACCAGTCCAGAATTAGGTCATTGTGGGAGATTGGACACAACTTTGTCTTGGAGCATCAAAATCAGTTCAGACCTGTGGCATTTGAAAGAATCTTCAGAGGGCTACTACAGGGCTAAATTTCAGATATCGAAAATTTTCAATTACAGAGATAATTCAATTTCAATATCGAGCTCCTTAAAGCAAGTAAAAGGTGTGTATTTTTTTTTCGAATTGCATAAGTCTTGTTTGAAGAATCAAGTTGAAGTGATTCCAAGGGCCTATTGAGCATATATTTAAGTATTTCATTTTTAAATGCCTCCTAAAAATAATTCAACACCCATTAATCCCTCAGAAATCTATACTATGATGCATGAAATGGAAGAATTGCAGTATGAGATATCAAAATTACAGTACCAAGTGCAACAAATTTCGATCTTACGAAGAGCAACCGAAGCTGATATAGATGGTTTAAAAGAAGAAATGGAGGCTAAGTTGGATGGTTTGAAGGATAAAATAATAGCTAATATGGATGATAAATTAGTGGAAGATGACATCAAGCATCAACAACAAGTTCTCCAACTCTCAAAGGATAACCTAACTTTGGTGCAGAATCTAATGAAACAACATGAATATCAACATCACATCGAAAGAAGTTCTGAAGCAGTCACAAAAACAAGAACTCGACAAGTACGATCAATTTCGGAGTATCTCAGCAAGTGGAAGAACTTTCCTATAGAAGATTCCACATGGGAGGATGAGAATTTTATACAGAAGCATCAAGAAATAATCAAGCGTTAAGGACAACACTTGTTTGAAGGAGAGGGGCATGTTAAGTCCCTATATTAATAGAGTAGTCCCTTATTATGTTAGTGTATCCCCACTTATTGTTATCATCAGACCAGAACTCCCATTTTGTTATTATTGTGCCCTTAAATTATTATTGTTAGGTTGGCTAGGATTACATTATGGTCCCACTAGGATTACATTATGGCCCCATGGACTCCTATATATAGAAAGGAGGTTTTGTAATTTGTATCATCCAAGAATTGTTCATTTATGTAATGTATTGGAGGTTGCCCCCTCGAAGTGGCTTATTTCTAAGGCGTTCATATCTCTTTTCTTCTATTTTTGGAGCTGGTTACACAACAGTTTTCTCCACGTGACTCGTTAAAATTTCACCG